>VWZS01006244.1:1183-351442 GCA_013397075.1 Rhabdornis inornatus | reverse complement strand
CCTTTGTCCTATTTAGAGTATGAACTTCTCTAGCATCAATTTTTGGTCTTTCCTTCCTCGTTACAATTCTTTGCCTGTTGTCAAATCTTGTTCATCATACAGATAATTAAATGTGCTAAGTGCCCTAGAGCTTCTCTTCACCTAAGAAGCCAGAGCATTCAGTAGAGGAGTTGAGCAGTCCTCCAGCACCTAGGAAGGAGGTCTGCTCCCACATACAGTCTATTTCTCCTGCCCTCAGCCAACCCAGCAGTTGCCAAGCTCTTCTGAGAGAAAGCTTAACTCATTGCCCCAGGAGAAATCAAATTCACCAGAAAACATTAATGCTTTTCTGCTGGTCAGTGAGCCATACTAGCAATAAAAGGCTCTCTCAAGCACAAGCATGAGCTAGATCAAGGGAGTGTGTGGCTGGAAACAGGAGAAAGGAGGAAGCAGAAGGAGAAATGGAAATGAGAGGGAAGGTTGTTTCCCTTCATTCTGGCACTAACAGGCTATTGCATCATTTGAGCTGCCTGCACAATCACAACCTTAGTTAAGCTAAACAGAAATTTTGTTGCAATATATATTTTTCTGTTGTTGTTGCAGTGTATTCTCCAGTTTGTGATTCTCTACAGTTGCCAGCATCTTTGGTGAGCACCACAGGGACTAGGATAGCAGCCACAGCAGTGCTGAATACAGAGGAACAGCAACTCTCTGGCTGCTCAGGAGGCTTCAGTTTCTATATCCAACAATCAGCCAGACCTGGAAGCTCCCTGCATGCCATTACCTGAACCATTGGCTGCTGAGTCATGCAACTACGGGTCATTAAATACATGTAAAGTGAAATCTTGGGCTTAGGATATAAATTCACAAAAATCCAGTGTTACATGTCTTCTGGGTCAGGAGGAAGGGAGGTAATCTAGCTCTGGTTTAATAATGACAGATGATTGCTGCTTTAGAAGTGCTAAATTTTCTATGTAGCCAAAGGAAATTTTAATGTAAGTGCAGTGAATGTTTTGAAACTGTGCTCAGGCAGAGTGTGCCACTCTTCATCCTGAAATGAGCTCAGTGCAGTGAAGCCCTGGACCCACCCTGTAGAATGAAGAGCACTGTGTGTTCATGGGGCATGGAAATTGCAGGTGTGTGATTGAGGGTTTTCCAGTGCAATTCTGCTGGGTGCCAGTGCTGACAACTGAAGGGTGGTGTTTTCTTTTGGTTTGACATTGAAAACCTCCTCTCATTGCGAAGACTTTTTTTCTCTCTGGAAAGCTAGGTTGTTATTTGCTGTTTTCTGCATTACTTTATATCTTTGTGGTTTTTCAAGACAGGCTGCTGTAATCCAGGGACCAGCCTTTTCCAGTGGGTATCAAAGTTGCAGTCAATGCAAACTCCCTGATTTTACCCACAAGACTGTAACAGATGTTAGTTTTCTCTATGATGATGTCCTAGCCCAAACACTTGGTTCTATATGGTTTATTACTTGTTGAGCATACCACATGTGCACTATTACAGATACATAATCTAAGAGCAAGCAAAGTCCAGGTTATGGGCAATAGCTCTGGCACCATATCCACCTGCAGGAATCCACCTTGGTATCAAAAATGAATCTTATCATCCTCATCTCCCAATGTATTGTGAAACATTATTTCAATAAAGATTTTGAAAAACTGTATAAGGCTGTTTCTTCTTGCTTAAGGACAGGTATCGGAGAGAGAAAGATTATACTTTTGTACTGAAAAGCTTTCTCAAAATTGTTCATTTAAATATAGGAGCAAAACATAATAAACCAGAAGGATAATTGCTGAAAAATGGGTATGTCTAATCTGTGCAAGCAGTGCAGTTTGACATGTCTCAGGGTCCTCATCCTTCAAACACACAGACCAAAGACAATTCCAGGTACTGGTCTAGTCTCATTTCCTTCCCAGGGACACCAAATCTTGGAAGGGGGTGGCGCGTGCCTCAGTCACTCTGTGACATGAACTGAGCACCTGGGACAAGGGAGATATTTCTGTGCTCTGGAATTTGGAGGGGAGCAGAAGAAGGGCCAAGCCATACCTTTCTAGGAAGTCCACTGAAACTGGGGAGCTCTTAAGGAGTCAGAGGTGAATTGCCCAAATAAATGGCTCTATATTAGTTCCTGAGGTATGTGCATCTATTGTTTGAAAGAAGTGAAATAAATAGCCAAGTTATTATTCTTTAAATTAGAATACCCATGGGCAGGTATGATAATTTTCCATCGTCAATGTACTGTTTGTGGGTTTTTTGCTGGTCTAGTGCCAACTTTCAAAGAATAATAGAAACGACCCACTGACCAGTATCAGTCTCAGCTGTTGCAAAAATCTTAATAATATATAATTATTACTGAAAAATTCACATTTCTCCTTTGAAGCTGAAAACAAGTTGTGCTTTTGTTTGCAAGGAAGCTCTCCACCCATTCCAGAATGAGACATTATTAGTGGTCGCTCAAAACATGTACAAATTGTGCAAGATAGCAGCCTGTCAGCACTGGAAAAGGAAAAATCATATTAAGGTGGTTCCATGCCTGGGGTAGTTATTAGAAAGTTAATGGGTCCTGCTCTAAGCCAGGTGAAAGGAGTATCCAGACATGTTGTTTGTATTTCTAGAACAAACTTACCCCAAACCAGCTTAATTAACTGTGGGGCTGCATTGCACTGAGCTGTGCCTCTAGACTTCATGTACAAGAATTTTTGTACTTTCTATATGGAAAGAAGAATTTCAGCATAAACCCCTGTAATGCAGAGGAGATTACATTACAAGAGGTTTGCCCCAATAAGGTACTTAACTTTAGAAACTGCTAGGTCACTTTTTTCCTCATTCCCTGTTCATATTTTTTGATCTCGCCTTTCAAAGGCATTATAACATATTGCTTTCATCCACGGGGTGGATGGCACTCAGTGAGTTGTTTTCCACTGTTCAGTTGGCAGTTTCATGCCCAATTTCCTGTCTACTATTCAAACTCCACTCTAAAATGGAAATACTAATGTTGTCACCATCCTTTCTAAGTAACGCTCTAACATCTGAGTGCTGGGCAAACAGTTGCTCATTTATTTTCTGTCATAATTCCTGGGGTACAGGAATTCAGGCACTCAAGTTGCATAAGCTCACAATACATTATTCTGAGCTCTCAGTTCTACAAACTCATGTCTCATGTGTGTGGTTATGTGGGAGATATTTTGTTAAATCCCCACCTTCCTGACTTGACTCACAATTGTTTGTGCCCAACACTTCTGCAGATTAGACCTGGAGCCTCTGTGGGGCAAATAGAAAATGAGCAAAACAGCAACTGCTTTGTGGAGAGTCTGGAGAGAGGAATTATTTGTCACTGCAGGAGAGCTCTGGGGAAGAGATGAGAGCAGCATCCAACTCCACAGCCTGGCAGTCCAGGGTGTGAGCAATAAGATGTTCCTCTGTTCTCCTCATTCATTCAACACCTTCTAACCTTTGCAACAGATGAAGAAGAGGTCTTGCAGACAAGAAGTTCCTTCATGCATCCTGAGCCAGTCCTAGGAGACAGGAGACAGGAAAGAGGGCCAGGGAAGGGGTGGATTTGATTTCTACACAGGCAAGAGGGAGGAGTGACTGTGCTCTTCCTGTGCCTAATCCACAACTGGAATTTTGCTTGAAAGGACTTAAATAACCTGACCAGTTCTTTCCTACCTCTGACATACACCTTTCAGGGTTTAAAAATCTATATTCTTTGTTTTCATATCATAAAGACTAGGTAAGCATAGCAGAAATAAGGTGTATATTTCACAGTAGCCGTAATTTTTTCTGTTTAACTGTTTTACCAGGGATTCAATGTCTTTTCCTTTCTCCTGGGATCTCTAAATTAACATTTTGTACCTTTATGCTAGATACAGTCTAGTGTGGTCGATGTTCCATGGTCTAGATTCATCTAGAATGAATGAAGCAAAACAAAAGGATAGATCCCTCTGCCCACAGAATCTTAGAATCACAGAAGGGTTTGGGTAGGAAGAGACCTTAAAGACCATATAATTCCAAACTCCTGCCGTAGGCAAGAACACCTTCCACTAGACCAAGTTTCTCAAAGCCCCATCCAGCCTGCCCTGGGCACAAGTGCTTGTGGAAAGTACAGTATGAGGAATCATGAGCTCTGATGCCTCAGTGGGAGCCTGGCTCTTTGTCTTAAAATACGACCAAGGATAAATTTGAGCAGATATCTGCCTCTGGGATGGGGTGGTGGGACAGAGGTGGACAGTCCTTTTGCTCTTCTCTGGCTACTGGGGCTGTAACCTCTGGAAGAGGCAAAGGAGAGCAGAGGCCAAGAACAGCTGCTCCAGCAAGGCTCACTAGTGGCATCTGTTGGAGAACTTTTGTGGTACCTCCAAAGTGAATTAAACACACCCTTGTGCTTAAATATAAAGGAAGAGGTTAATGAGCAATGCATTGGGCAGAGTCCCATCACAATATGTGGTTCTACATGGAACCTGAAAAAATGCATCACAAACAGATTCCTGACGTACACAGCACCAAATCCGAGATTATTTGCATGGGGCACCTCCTGTGAATCCGCCCTTCACCATGCTCTGCTGCTCAGAGTTTGGCCCTGAGCTTGGGTCCCTGAGGTCTTATTCCAGGATGGCTGCAAGACAAAGCCCAGACTGTTTCTTATCTCATCACCAAGGGAAACATCACTCTTTCGGAAGAAGTCTGTTCTGTTTCTGGCATTCCTGCTTCCAGCCAGTTTAACCCCTCCTTGTCTTCCATGCCAGATAATTCCTCAGTCACAAATCACCACTGCTGAGCAGTTATAATTAGAATTTCCCTTTTATGTCTTCACTACTGGAAGTCTTTAGACCGAACCAAAAATTTTGGGGGAGACTGTCGTGGGAACTTGAATTGCTGTGAGCAATCAAGAGATGGCTCATCCAAAGGCATGTGTTGGTGTTGGCACAGTGCCCTTACTTTTCTGGGGATCTGTCTCCGTGCTGGCTCAGCAAGTCAAATGCTTCCCTTAGCTCAGGAGTGGTTTTTGGCAGTCTGCCACTGCATTTCTGGTCACAACAAACCTGTTTAACTTATGATACCAGTCTTGAGCTATATAACTACTGGAGTTATATAGCTCCAGTATATTTGTCTATTTGTTTAAAAAAGCAATAAATTGTCCCCATTTGTAAACTAATAAGCTCTTTAAATGCTTGTCTTCTACCTTGTGTTTTGTCTTCATCTTCCTAATCTCTGTAACGTCTACCTGTCACCCCTCTTCCATCAGCTTTTTCTTCCTGTTACCCTGTTATTTTTGTGTTTTTCTGTTTTAATTTTTGTCTTTCTACCTGTAGTTTGTCTTTTCAACTGCAAAGCAATGCTGTAAGAAGTAGATCTCTGATCATTGCCTATTTAGGTCAAAAATAATATAAAAATATATAGAAATAAATAGGTAAAAGGCAATATTGCAGCAACTCTGGTGTGGAAAATTATTATTACTTGTTAAACAGAGAATTTTTTTCCAAATTAGCCATCTGTATTCAGTAGCAATTTGGTTTTCTTATGCCAGAAGGCTGATTCACATGTAAAACCAGTGGGCTGTGCTTTGGACAGTTTATTTAGTCCCATATTCATATCTTTTAAATCTAATCTGGACAGTTGAACAGCTTTACACTTTGAAATTGGTTTCATATTATGTCTGTTACATCACCATGCCTTATTTTTCCTTTCTTTTGCACAATGAAGATGTTGTTCACTGCCACAGTTTTCTTTCTCCAAAAAAAAACCCCAAAGAAAATGAAGAAAGCTTTGGCTCATAGAAGTATGATCATGAAGGGAATGTATCACAGAAAAGAATTGAAGTGATGACTGGCAGATTTCTTCTGCGATATAGAAAGGTACTCACTCTTCAATCTTGGCTTGTATCATCAAATATTGTATTATAAAATGTAATAGCTATAGGAAAAAGAAATCTTTAAGTCAATCTAGTAGTAGAATGATTTGTATTTTCCCTTGGAAGAGTAAAATGTGGCTCAATTGCATAACTCTGTGCCCCATACTTCTACTTCTTTGCATTTTGCACAGTCCAGTGAAGCTCAGATCTCCATTAAAAAACAATATTTATATACAACCATATTTGGCAAAATTTTCCATACCTAGGCAACAGGCTTGCATAAATCCACCAGGGATGATTCCTGTGTTCATGTGTAGATCCAAAAGAAAGGTAATAAGATCCTGAAACCAGAGAAAAACTGTTCAAGGAAAGCTGTGCTGATAACCCCCACCATTTTCAGGCTGCGGATGTTTTCCAGCTGCATTGTTAATCCAACTTCTCCATTTTCCCCAGTCTTCTGGGGAAAATCCCTTCTACAGTCCCAAAGTGACCTAATAGCTGCTGAAATCACCATCAAGAGGAAGTTGCTGGTGATTTCCAACAGCTATCATCCTCTGTCTCCCCTTAGACCTATAGTGGCCATAGCCAAGATAAAAAGTCCCCACTCTGACTACAGATGCCAAGCTGGCTCCCAGCCAGAATGTCATCTTGCCAGTAAGGTGATGGACCTTTTGATTTCCTTTCACACTGGAGTGATGGATGTTGCACAGGTGATATCACTGCAGGAACATAAGGAGCACATCAGCAACCTGATGTGAGATTTGCCAAAGTGGCCTAAATCCAGACTGCAGGACCAGAGTTTTACCAGCCCTTGCATGGAGAAGATGAAAATAGCTGTAAACAACAGAGAGGTTCTTAAGATGCCACCCTTCTTACAGAATAGGTACAGGTGTCACTGAATCTCCATGGCTTCTAAATACAGATGTAGAGTGAATTGTGAGTGTGATGAAGGAGGGGACATGAAGTAAGTGCTACACTTGATAGATGCCTAAGTCAAGCAGTGAATCATATAATCATAGAATGGGTTGGATTGGAAATGAACCTTAAAGAACATCTAGTTCCAACCCTGCTGCCATGGGCAAGGATACCTTCCACTGGGTTGCTCAGAGTCCCATCCACCCTGGTCTTGAATACTTCCAGGGAGGGAAAGTCCACAGCTTCTCTGGGCAACCTGTTCTTTCTTCCTCATATCTAATCTAAATCTACCTTATTTCATTTTAAAACTGGTACTGCTTGTCTGATCACTACATGTTTGTGCAAAAAGTCCCTTTCCATACTTCTTGTAAGCCTCCTTTACATACTGGAGGGCTGATAGCTAAAGAGCAACTAGTAAGCTACAGCGCAGTGCACCTCTTTAAAAGGGGGAGAGGCAGGTGGGGAGGGAGGAAGGAAGGAAGGAAGGAAGGAAGCATCAGCAGAAGAAAAGCAAAGGGAAGCAAAGTGAGACAGAAGGTGCTGTTACATTTCCTGCTCCATCTGCTGGAGCAGCCCAGAACAACTTGTAGTGCTCACCCAGACAATTGGATTGCAGCAATCTTCTCCTGGTTTGTTACCTAACTACCTCTCTTCAGATAATTATTTGGTAGCAGCGAGCTGCATCATTTTTGTAATCACATCTGAGATTTGANGGGGACATGAAGTAAGTGCTACACTTGATAGATGCCTAAGTCAAGCAGTGAATCATATAATCATAGAATGGGTTGGATTGGAAATGAACCTTAAAGAACATCTAGTTCCAACCCTGCTGCCATGGGCAAGGATACCTTCCACTGGGTTGCTCAGAGTCCCATCCACCCTGGTCTTGAATACTTCCAGGGAGGGAAAGTCCACAGCTTCTCTGGGCAACCTGTTCTTTCTTCCTCATATCTAATCTAAATCTACCTTATTTCATTTTAAAACTGGTACTGCTTGTCTGATCACTACATGTTTGTGCAAAAAGTCCCTTTCCATACTTCTTGTAAGCCTCCTTTACATACTGGAGGGCTGATAGCTAAAGAGCAACTAGTAAGCTACAGCGCAGTGCACCTCTTTAAAAGGGGGAGAGGCAGGTGNATTTGGTAGCAGCGAGCTGCATCATTTTTGTAATCACATCTGAGATTTGATTGCTCCCTGTTAAGTGTTTTGAGCAGCTGCAATTTCATGTTTAGGTGTAACATGATAATATAGAAGCTTCTGTTTTGTTATGAAATGATATGATACAGCTCAACTCCAGAGTTTAAAAAAACAAAAACATTTATTCGAGAAGATGAAATTCACTGCACTGGATGAGTGATAATAACTCGTCATGATTTATTTTACAGCCATTTCATTTTCCTGCTTGGGTTCCACATCAGTTCTCTTTTGTCTCCACTTTTATAATTACTCTCTTTACGGTTTCTCTTCTGCAATGCTTAGAAAAAGGTAACTTTCATAAATCATAATATTCTCATTTGTTACACTAATCATAAGTTTAGTAGTTCACTTTTCTACAGTTTTAATGAAACTGGTCGTGATGGAATGCAACATAGTATTAAAATATTTTCATTCAAGTAAAGCATGGTATTTCTGATTGAGATTTGGTTGCTAATACTTGATATTAAAGGGGAGATTATGGCATTGTAAATCCCAGGTCTGATAGGAAGGTTACCAAACTTTCAACCGACATTCCTAAAGAACAAAGAAAATCCCAGAAAGAAAATGAACTGGCAAGGTGCAAGTAAATCAAGTCCATTATCTGATGTATAAGCACATTCAGAGGATACTCTGAGATAAATATGGAAATATTAACTTGGTCATTAGAGAAACTATCTATCCCTACTATTATTTAAATGCTCAGGGACAATTGTCCTGAAACAGGATGCAAATAGACCCAGTTCCCAAGCCTGTCTAATTTTATAGCCCATCAGTGTTGGTTATCCTAATGTAAATACAAGGCATTGTCTGTACAGAGTGCTTCATCATGAAAAAAATGACAGGGTCAAATATATCACAATGATATCAGATTATGAAAGGGCTGTACCTCTACATTCTGCACACAATCTACAGAAAAAAAATATGATGATGATGATTTTTAAAAAAAATTATTTTTAATTTTTTTTTTAAGGAATCATGAACATGCTATTTTCAGGAGTCAGATGACTCACAAATTCTGCAGCAGGCAGAGTATAATGTAGGCAAAGTCTGCCCTCTTAACAACCATGACATTTGTTAAAATAGAGCTGTGGACTTATACTGCAGTAGCATGAATTTATTTTAGATTGTGTAGATCATTAAATAATTGAACTATGGCATTATTCTTTACAGCATCTTTAATATCATTTCACTCATATTCTTTTAGATAGTCTATTATAATTTGGGTGTATAGGACTTCCACCTATTCCATTGACCCAGGAAAACTAGGGAAAAGGTGACTCCAGCTAGGGATCTGTTGGAATTATATCTGGAATTACAGTCTCTCTGGGGAAGACACTACATTTCTGGCATGATCACTGAGTAACGGCAGCTGGTTTATGAAGGCAGGCTGGGCAATGTTGTGCCATGTTGTGCCATGGTGTGTCAGGTCTGTTGTTGTGAGGGGACACGGCAGCCAGTGTTCTCTTCCCTGAGCCTGGAGCATTGCTGCTGCCTTTCAGTTTGCAGACATATGATGCTGTGCCAAGTCAACACTGATGCTGCACAAGGACCTTCAATTTCTGGACTGTCCGCACAATACAGTATCCTGTGTACTGACAGCCATCATTCCTCTGTAAAAATAGATGTTTCTTGTGGCTGGTGAGGAGTAGAACCTTATTTCTTGTTTTGTTTAACATTTTCAGTGATCCCAAAAAAGCCAGGTTTTCAGCTTACCTCTCAGAAACCTCAGTGATCTTACCCAACATATCTCCATATCTTCATTAAAGTGATACTTGATGTAAATACAAAGAAAAATACATAGACACATGGAAGAAATACCATTTTTGTTATATAGAAAGAAGAAACAAATATTGACTCACAGAGTTCAGTGGTTGCTGTAGAACACAACACACAAGTGCCACACTAAGAGGTCTACCAGTAGGTGGTGACATGTAATTATTTTTTAGCTATTTTCTGGCTGCAAATGTTCTGAACTATAAGCAGCTTCACTGTGCCACCTTTTGTTTAAGCTTTCCTTTCATATGGCTCCACTTTTCTCAGATCTCTTTTACAAGTTTCACAGCTGCAGAAGTGTTTTATAGCTGCAATTGCATCTTCTGCTGTAGTATGTCAGCCTGCTCCTGTTCCCTGAACTGCAGGGTTGCCTTCCCACTGCTTGGTTTGTGTGGTTTCAGGGGTTTTTGTCTGTTGATGAAAGAAAATAACCCAGTTCTCGCAACACATGCATGAGAAAAAAAGTCAATCCTTTCTTTATAGTGCAAACCTCTTATTTACTTCCCATGAATAAACAAGTTTTAGAGTTAGCTGTGTGGAAATCTGCTATTTACTGCCAAATGTAATCAGCAGGCTCTCCTGAGTCCATCACACCCTTCTGCACATCAGTGCTCCGAAGTTATGAAGCCATCAGTAACCCTGGGAAAAAAATGTTTCCCCTCAGCTTGGTCTATCTATTATTTTCTATTAATTTAAATATCATGTGTGGGTTGTGACTAATGAAAGCCATATAGTTACAGTGTATGAGATGAAGCTTGGTTTTAGGTAGTGAGCAGTTTTGGAACAGCAGGAGGAAACAATCCTTAAGGCTTCTCTTAGGCTTCAGGAATTACCACAGAACTGAGCTGGGCTGGTTTGTTTTATGGGAAGGGTATTGGCTCCATGGAGGCCACAGCCCAATTTACTCCATGGGCTGGAGCAGAGGTGATAGATAAGAGTGCCCCTGGCAGCCTCTGCCCACATCCAGTGGGTGTATCTGGGTGAAAAGTGTCTTGGTGCCCTTTGGGGGAAAGTGGTGCAATGTCACCGTGCATCAGCCTCAAAACAATTCCTGGCCCTGAAGGCACGAGCAGACCTTGTGAGGACAGGGCTGCCAGGCTGGGCTGGAAGCAGCTCTAAATGCGCCATACTGGGTGAAATGTCAGCAGACTCTCTTGTCTGCATCCACGTGCTCTTGAGCTGCTCTTTCTGAACTGGTTCTAGCTCAGTGTTCATTAACCAAAAGGTCCTATTACAGTTCTTAAAAGGTTTTGCATTTTCTAACTACTGTTTGATGCGTTGCTGAGTTCTTGATGGGCACCCATGTTCAAACCTGCAGTGTCAAAGGCTTATACATTCAAACATATGCAGTGCTTTATTCCTGATGCTGTCACTGGCCTGAGTTGAATCTTGAGCCCAAGTGGTGTCAGTTTTTCACATTAATATTCTTCTTACCATTTACACAAGGAGTTTTCTTCACAGAGCCAGGTCAGTATGTTTTTTCTGACTGCACCCCTAACTCTTGTGGGTCACCCTCTTGGGCTGGGGAAAGACAGCCAAGCTCATACACAGCACACAAAGTGCTGCAGAAAATGTACTATCTGTCAATCACTGGGACCACATGGGGCTTTTAATCCCTGCTGTACAGACTAGTGGCAATTGCCTGAGCACTGTCTGTGGGAAATAGTGTGTTTGTCTGAAAAACACCAGAATACCACACCCAGAATATCAGGGCACTCTACTGGTGCTGCTGAAAAATCTGGAAAGCCTAATGCCCACTAATATAAATGGAAGGAGATTCACACTTACCTGCTAAATTTGGTGGATTATCTGTGGCAGACAAGACTCCTGCTTGCCTTTATCACAAGGACATAAGTCACAGGCTGCAGTGTGTTGTAATACAGGTTTGGGACTGTAGATTGGCCTATTTAAGACTTTCCTGAGAGAAAAAGCAATTTTTTCTGTGAAGTTGCCAAGCAGCTGGTTATACTTTTAGAACTATTATATATGTACAAAGCAGAACGTAAAAGAAGGTGGGTAGCTTTAGAGAAGTTACTGCTGCTGTTTACAGCAGGATGCCATTTATAAATTATGTTATTGTCACATTGCAGCACAACAACCCGAAGCATGGAGGGAAAAGGCAAGTGTGGCTGGCAGCTCTACCTAGTGCAACACAAGATATGGTGAGGGAATGCAGGCAACTGTTGCTGGTTAAATGTTATTCCTGTTGTTGGACACAAAACTGACAGTAATTTCTGACTTTCTGTTTCAGTGTTGTTTGGACGACACATGCAAAAAGAATTAGACACCAATATAATAAAATTATTATTATTGTTTAGGATGAAGAAATCACAGGATGAAATCAAAGATGACACCCAGAACTGAATTTTTCAATAATGCAAACAAGCAGGAAATGGGAAAGCAAGGCTTTTATAAAGCAATTATATAATAGCAAGCTAAATTCAGCTGATGAAAAATAAATTTTTATAGGAAAATAAATGAAACCCCTGTGCTTAAATGAAAATGGGAGAGGACTGGAGCTGACACACAAAATGAGTGATTTTTAGATCAAGTGTGGGCAAATCATGATGCTGTAAATAAGGTTTATTTCTTCAGTATAGTAACTTGAAAATTGACTCAAACTAATGGCATGTGCACAGCTACCGCGTGCCTCACTGCCTGCCCTGGTTTGAAGCCAGGACAGTATTTCCACGTGCCAGATTTTCACGTCAATGCCTTCAGTGTAGTGTTCAATTGCAAGAGCAAGAGGTCCAAATCTTTACTGTTTTATCACACAGCTGTAGGGACACCTACAAAAACTGGTACAAAAGGGAGTCTGAAAAACCCTTCAGTTTCTGTCTTAGAAACATATTAGGCCTTGGATGATTAATGAAATATCATTATACCTGAGCTGCTTCCTTGATGGCTTGATGCTAGGTCTAGGAACAAGCCAAAGTTTGAATTCTCAGAAGTCAACAACAAAGGAGAAAAGGTTTAGTGGGAAAATAAAAGTTGGTCCAAGGACAATGAAAAAAACCCCAAATCAGTGTGGTTGTCTAGATGTCCTTTTTCTTCTGTGATTCACTGTATGATTGTGTGAAATCATACAGTGATTCTTCCAGACAAATGTTAGAGGAAGTAAGTCCACCTCCGCAGCCATGCCTTTGCCCAACTGCTGAACCCCGTCGTTCCCTCTTGCAGTGGCACACCAGAGCCAGGGCAGGCCACAAGGAGAAGGGAGGGGAACAGGCTGGCAGCTGAAGGGCAGCACGGGCTGCAGCCGCCAGTTAGCACAGCCTGAATCTCCTGGACACCGGTCAGTAACCATTTCATATATTGCTAAACCTGAACTATAAACTGCAATTGGTAAATATGCAAGATTAATCAAAATGCACCTGGCTAACCTTCAAATTATCAACTATTACAGCTGTTTGGTTACTTTGGAACTGCTACTGCTGCATGACATTAGCTCAAGGCCACATCTGCAACTGTCTGCATCAGTCCAGCGAAGATCTCTGCAGAAAGGTGACAGAACAGAGAGGGAACAAGCTCTCTCCAGAAATGGTTAATCAATACCTTGCTAGGTTGACTCAGTGCCATTAGATTGAGTGGTGTACCCACACTGTATATAAATTGTGGCCTCTCTTCTGTTTTATTCTCAGTCACCTCTCCTGCCATCCTGGTAGTTACCCATTTTCCACTTGGAAGCTTTTGGGCATTACCAGAAATGTTCCTAGCATCCTGGATCTGGGGAGTGGCAGTCATACTTTGTTGTGTGTCTTGGTTTCTTCTAGGGAGGAGGAGAAGGTAAGGACTCTTTTTGTAAAAGCACCTCAGTGTGCCTGGCCTTTATTTGTGCCAAATATCCAAATATCACTGAAAGAACTGTAGTCAGAACATATCCAGGATAGCATAGACAGTGCTGTAGTTTGTTCTTTTGAGAGATTTATGTTCCAGTCAAATTTTGTGTATAAACTTTGCAATAATAGTGTAGTGATGCCTAGAGGTAGTTGTAGATACAAATCTATGCATAAGCAAGATAATTAAAATATGAATTTGTACATCCTGGTTTCCTAAAGTTTTGGGCTGTAATTTCACCTGTATTGTAATCACAGAGAAAACCTACTTATATATAATTATAGTTTAATACCTACTTACAAACATTTCTATATTATATCTAGTAACACAGTTTAATACAGGTAATATTTATATACCATGTCTATTCCTTAAAAGCATTTATCCTACTGACATATTCACATAAGAAGTGAGTAATTTGCTTAACTCTTTTTATTTTTTAATTTCAGCAGTAATTTTCATGTTTTATTTTAAAAAGTTTTTTTAAAAGGTGAAAATAATTTACTTAATTTACTGTAAAGTTATGCAAGTTATTTCAGCAGTCACGATGTCCTTAGATATTGTTTCTACTCAAAAAAGAAGATCTTTTAAACATATGCTTCACTTTAAGTATCTGCTTAATTTAAAGCATTTGCTTGATGACACTTTGTCCGAAAGACTAGCTCTTATGCTTACTGAGAATCATAGCAAAATTCCCATATTTTCAGAAGAATCTGTTCCATTAATGGGATATGCCGATAATAACAACCTTTCTATACTGAAAAGTTTCTTTGCTTGGTATTCAAATGAAGTTGTGGATAAAATTGCCCAAAAATGCATCAGACAATATCAGTGTGATGGATTAATTATTCATATGATAATTTCCTAAATGCATGTTAGCTAATAGCAATAATTTTGCATTTGAACAGGTGAAAAATATATGTCTGATCCAGGGAAAAGAAAGATGACATAACCAAAATGTGTTTTATTATGTCTATTAATAGTTGTTCTTTCTTACATAGCTTAGCCCTTAAAGGGGAGAAAATAATTTGTAAACAAACGACTTATTTGGGATTTTTTTCTTCGTTTTATTTTTCACATTACACAAAGCCTAACATCAGTATTTTTCATACCTGATAGTCCTGGAGAAGAGTTCTTTATGCATAATTTAAAACTGAGCTTTTGTTTGTGTTCTGTAGGCGGCAAGGTGAGCCACCACTGGAAAATGGGTTCCTTCCATACCTGGGCTGTGCCTTGCAGTTTGGTGCCAACCCCCTTGAATTCCTCAAAGAAAAGCAGAAGAAGCATGGCCACATCTTCACTTGCCATGTAGCAGGGAAATACATTCATTTCCTCACTGACCCTTTTTCATACCATGCATTGATGCGCCAGGGAAAATACTTGGACTGGAAAAAGTTCCATTTTGCTACTTCTGCCAAGGTACTGCTGGTTTTAATATCTAACATGAAAGTATCTGCTGACATACCCAGTTAATCCCTGTAAACATAACTTTGCCTTTGAAATAGGATTGGTTTAGCATTTCTGCACTTTTATTGGTTTAAAATGTTGTGGTCTTTTTTTTTTTCTCTTCCTAAATGGAAAAGAAATTTGCAGTGATTTGGATTGTTCTAAGACTATACATTATTATAAGACTGTACATGATTTTATTACATTATTATCCTTCCCTCTAGTAAGCTATGAAGTTATACTTTGGCTTTTGTTTCTGTTAGACTTTATCATCAAGGTAACGACAGCCTTACTTATTATGCATACAATTTATTTTGTGACAGGCTTTTGGGCATGGTAGCATTGACCCAGCAGAGGGAAACACCACTGAAAATTTTCATCAGACTTTCATTAGAACCCTTCAAGGCAATGCCCTAGATGCCCTCGTTGAAGCAATGATGGAAAACCTACAGTATGTCATGCTGCAGTCAAGAGCACCTAAGCTTCAGTCTAATACCTGGGTGACAGAAGGACTTTATACCTTCTGTTGCCAAGTGATGTTCGAGTCTGGCTTTTTAACACTTTTTGGTAAAGAATTTAATTCAAATAATGACAAAAACCTATCATCAAAGCAGGAAACTGAGAGAGCTCATATCCTTAATGCCCTTGAAAACTTCAAGGAATTCGATAAGATTTTCCCAGCCCTTGTGGCAGGGCTGCCTATCCACCTCTTCAAGAGTGCCCACAGTGCACGTGAGAAGCTGGGAGAGGCACTCCTGCACAAGAACCTCCTGAAAAGGGACAACCTCTCTGAGCTTGTCACCCTCCGCATGTTCCTGAATGACACCCTGTCTACCTTCGATGACATGGAAAAAGCAAAGACCCACGTGGCAGTGCTCTGGGCCTCTCAAGCAAACACTATTCCTGCCACTTTTTGGACCCTGCTCTATCTTCTTAAGTAAGTCCCAATCCTTCTTGCTCCCAAACAAGAAAAATGTTTATCTTTCAGGAACTAATTCATTAATACAGGCCAATTACACTGCTTGATACCTCATCAGTGATAAAAAACTTACTGTTTGCAACCGAACTGCTCTGTTGTTCTGGACTTCCACAAAAAAGCCCTTCACCCATCTCAGAACAAGTAGTGGTAGCACAGAGCAATTCTTTAGAAGTTTTTCTTTCTCTTAAGAAATAGCACTCCAGAGCAATGCTACACTTTGTCAAGAAAGCTTTGGAGTAAATCTATATGATATGACATTAAAAGTTCTAGTAGCAGTCAAAACATTAATTGTATTAAAGGCTACCAATATAACTAGACATTTTTAAACCATCTCACTAGAGCAGGCAAAATAAGGTTTAACTTCATTATTGTTTTTGCACTTAATAGAAAGTAATTTATATGCTGATAGATCCCACTGAAGCTCTACTGTTGATTGCACCTGCTGAGCTTGTTATTCATGAGACAAGTGCACTGCTCAGATAATACTATCAAATGTCCACTTTAGAGTGGGCCTTTGCAGATTATCTGCTTCAGCATAACTAACTCTGAAATATGTGTCTAAATTCTTAATGCCATTGCTAACTTTTGAGGTTATTTAGTACTTCCAAGAATGCATTTGCTTTAGATTTTCTGGACTTGGAGTCTTTTAACACCCTGATTATGCTTTCATCAAGACACTATTGCACCCTCTTTTATTGTGTCTGTATATTTCACCATAGCTCATATATTCCATGTCTGAAAGAAAGGCTAGATGGTGAAGGGTGCTATGTGGGCTCTTAGTATTAGGAAGATTCTTTTCAGCTAGACAGAATATTGTCACATCAGCCAAAATAAATGATGTTATAAAACTGATCTATAATCATTCTCCTAAACTTTCTACCTGCAGTGGAGCTATTTCCTAATCTACAAGTGGCTGGTTTTTTTCTTATTCTTGGCATTGCTTTTTAGTGACAGTACTGTTTATTACCTGGATCACACACATCAGTTCTGTCCCACTTGTCAGTGCAGACAAAATCAAATTCCTTTCTTTTGTTCTTTTCCTTTGAGGTTATCATACCTTTGCCAAGACATGAAAAAGTGGAACTGCAGCATTTTGCTGCAACATTTTCATTTAGAAGGTTGTACTTGTCAGCCAACAAAATAAATTTTAATCAGGAAGAAAGTTAATAGCAAAACCCCTTCTTAAATAATTTTTAAATTTCAAATTATGTTATACCTTTGCTCTTTTGATCTTAGGAGTCCAGAAGCAATGAGAGCTGCTACCAAAGAAGTGCAAAATGTTTTGGAAAGTGCTGAAGAGAGTATCAGCTTAGATGGCAAACATATTTCCTTGAACAGAAAACAGCTGGATAATATGCCAATACTAGGTATGACTATTTTATGCAGGATTATTTTATGCAGAAATCACACTACAATTTCTTCTATTTGTTACCATATAAATGCTTGGTATGGAATTCCTATGGAATTAGCAAAGAAACAGTAGAACAGGAAACTATAAATTCCTTAGCAACAGCCAACACAACCAGGCTTTCCAATGTCCCAGGCAGTACTGAGATTATCAAAATTCACATGAACAGCATCTTCTCATGGGTAATTCCATGTCTCAATAATCCT
Source organism: Rhabdornis inornatus (assembly GCA_013397075.1). NCBI lineage: Eukaryota > Metazoa > Chordata > Aves > Passeriformes > Rhabdornithidae > Rhabdornis > Rhabdornis inornatus. The sequence goes on along the minus strand of VWZS01006244.1, from coordinate 333,848 downwards.
ACACTGCTACATAACATTGACCCATGGATAATTCTGAATAATATTTTGTTTGGTTATGTCTTTAAATCAAGTAAAAAGGTGCTGCCAAAACTTAAATCCCTATTCTTATCATGTGAAGCAATGTTTTCTAATACCATTACTTCAATTTCCTCTCAATATTTTTAAAATTATAAGCATATTTTTCAAAAGCTAGAGAGTTTTGATGATGTTGCCTTTTAACTAGTTATTTAAAAAAAAAGCCAATATTGAAACAAAAAATTCCCATATTACTTTTTTTTCTGATTGTGTGTTTCTATACAGGACCTCTTAAAGCTTCAGAAAATTCTGCTCACTGTACTATTTATTTTTTCTTGTTATGTTTTCAGTTTTCACTGGTTTGGTCTTTATCTCAGAGTGAAAATATGTCTCACTTTTGAACATTCTGTTTCATCAATTATAAGCATTTTTCACAGGGAAAGCAGATTAGGTTCTCAGTGGTATCTGCAGAAGGAATAGAAATGCTAAAAAGAAATGAGAAAGACACTTTCTTAGGCATTTAGAAAGTTAATATTAAAATATTTCTTCCCATAAATTCAGAGTTTGATAATGGCTCTGAAATAGTTCAATATCCTTGTATGTGAGTACTCTGCTTCCATGGCAATCATTCCTTGTCCTCTCCCAACAGACAGCATCATCAAGGAGGCGATGAGGCTCTCAAGTGCATCCATGACCTTCCGAGTGGCCAAGGAGGATTTCACTTTGCACTTGGAGAACGACTTTTACAACATTCGCAAAGATGATATTGTAGCTCTTTATCCTCAGCTGCTGCATTTCGATCCAGAAATCTATGCTGATCCCTTGGTAAGTATTTATTTCAAATTGCATTAAACTTGGTGCTCTGGCAGAAGTTAACAGGCCTTTAGATAAAGCATTTGTTGGGGTACCTGATGGCTGGTTTTCTGTTGTACATTCTTACACCTGAAGATGTGATAATAGGGAAGGAAAAGAATAAAGGCAGTGCAAGCACTATCTGCAAAACATATTTTATTGTAACCAAAAGTTGTGCTACCAGCCCCAGACGGCCTTCTACTTACTGCCTTCTTCAGTGAGGGAAGATCACCATTATGAGGTCTTTGAAGAGGGATAAGGATAGTAGTTTCCCAAAGGCACAGGATTAGAATTCTCCCACTTCTTCTGCTGCTGCATGGACAGCAGAAGAATGCAGATTACAATCCTTATTTTTAGAGATCAGGAAAGAAAAGGAGAGTTATCAGCAAAGAACCTGGGCTCCACCATGAGGGCTGGTGGTACTGTACGAAGCCTATTGCTGGAGACATCTCTTTCCCAGCCTGCATGTTGTGTCTTAGCAGCTTTATCTGATTTTTGGAGGTATTCCACTATCGAGGAACTCTTTTGTGTGTTTAATTGCAGACATTCAAATACGATCGCTTTCTGAACGAGAAGGGAGAGGAGAAGACCGACTTCTACCGCAGTGGCCGGAAGCTGAAGCATTACTACATGCCTTTTGGGACAGGCATAGCAAAGTGCCCGGGAAGGTTATTTGCTGTCCATGAGATTAAACAATTTTTGGCTCTGATTCTTTCATATTTTGAGATAGAGCTTGTGGACAGTAATGTGAAGTGTCCCTCTCTAGATCAATCCCGTGCAGGACTGGGTATTTTGCAGCCATCCAATGATGTTGATTTCAGGTACAGGCTGAAATGCTTATGAATATGTATTTTGCACTGTGTACTAGTAGTACATAAATACATTGTATAGACTAACAGTACTAAATACACTGTATAACATATACTTTATATACATTTTATGTATATATGCAAATGAAATGCTTCAAGTCTTGGGGGAAAATCTATATAAAGATGCTAATTCACCATTTTAATGAAAAATTTGCACCAGTGTGGTACCAGCATGCAGTGGGTTTAATGCTCTCTTTTGATGCAAATGTCTCCCTTTTTACCAACCATTTTAAAAGGCAAGTTAATCTATTGTGTGTGTACAGCAGCCATTTTTTTTTCTGTCAGCAAATACTTTCCCACAGGTAGAATTTCATGAGCTGTATCATAATAATTTCAAAATTGTACTACAGTTAAAATGTATTATTTTCTATAATTGAAGTATTGGGTGGGGGGGTGGGTCTCCTCACAGGTGAAATAAAGTTTTTGTTGTATAAAGGCAGATTCACAGGGGGGAGAGCAGAGTTTCCTGGGGAATTGCATTTATGGTTTTATGAAAAACTAGAAGAAGACTTGAAAAAAACCTACAGAAATGTTCACGTTCAAGTGAAACCACAAAACTTGTAATATATTCTTTATAAGATACTTATTTTTAGAAAGTGCTAACTGTGTTAAAATAAATTATATTGACTGAACCAAATGCATCTCTTGACTGTTTGTTGTTTTAACCTCTTAACATTATCAAAGGTTTATGCACTCATCCAAAGCCACCCAAACCAGCTTAAAACTAGTCAGGTCAAGCACCAATATGGAGATAAATAAATACCTACTATATATTCACCAGTGATTCTGGCTGCATTTAGCCTCATTGCCTAAACTCCATATTTCCATAAGCCTCCTTAGATCTTCCTAGTCTAATGCCACTAAAATTACCATGGGTAATAGTATGCCCACACATTTTGTTTTCAGTGGTGGCATGTCCATAAGAACAATTGTTTCACGGTTAATATAATTTGGTTCTCTCTAACATCCCTGTCCTTTTCTGCTGCAAATGACAGATGTATGTATGTCACAAAAGTCCATTTTTAAACAAAATTTCTTCAGGCTGAAAGAGAGAGCTTTCTTACCATTTATTGATGAAAAGAACAAGTGGACTTAAAACATTGTTTTTATCCAGTTTTCTTCCAAGGACTTATGGTCTGACCTTTTGTCCTTAACTCAAAACTAAGCCTCATGAGAGAAGATGAGATACAGGACTATTTGATATCTTCAAATTTCACATTCTGGCAAGCTATCCAGCCTAGCTGATAGATATTTTTTTTCTCACTATCCACTGTGCTAAATATTCAAAGATTAATAAAAGGATTATGCAGTGTGTGCATAACACTCTATTTTGTGTGCAACACACATTTATTACCTGTGTGTTGTCTTTGTAATTTTATTTAATCTTTTTGCATTTTCAAAGGAGAACAGGGAACACCAATTTGTTGCACCCTGTATAATATTAAACAATTATGTATAAAGCAAGGGGGGTTTAATTATTACTTTGGTTCTCTTGGTAAGGGTAGTATCCAGTACAGCTTTGTTTTCATACTTCTGTCAACTATATTTTGTATGTTTTATATAAATTATAGCATATTCAATGTAAGCTAATTTGGAGAATGAATGCAAGCCTGACATGAGCCTTGGCACATGTTATTATCATTAGAGTATCTGCTCCTTCTTTCTTAAATAAATCCTGCTTGAAACAGCAGTTTTTGAGGGCAGCAAGGCTATGCAAAGTTTCAAGCAAAATACACTTCCTTGATGAAAAGGCATTCAACATGGAATTACAATAGCAGAAAAAAAGATAAGACAACAGCTAAAGTTATTTTAGGTTCCTTCAAAAATTAAGCCTCTTTTACATCCCATTGTCTCCTTCAAACTGACTGCTCCAGCCTTTTCTGGCTGTGGTTTAATGGCTTTTTGTCAGTTCCTTTGGTCTATGAGAAATTGAAGTATTCAGCAGCTCCTTGAGCTGATCTGACTTTCAGCTTCCCAAATAATGGAGAATTTGCTGTTCTGACTTTCCCAAATAATGGAGTGGGAGAATAATGGAAGATTGGTGAGGAAGATTGTGAACATGGTCAAATGGCTTGCAAGCTGGGGTGTCAAAAACCACATACATCATACCAGTCATTGTTTAGCCTCATGTGCTGGGCAGCACCTGTGTTCAGATAAAATAGTCCAGTGGTAGATTTAGAGACATCTTGTTGAGCATGGTTGAGATTCCTGCCCTGCTGTGGGAAAATCAAATGGTAGTAAACTACACCTGCATGAATCCCTGATATACAGGAGGAAAGAGGTTTAGTGATCCCCTAGGACTCACAGAGCTCCATGGTGCCTGCATCCCTGCTTGTGTGCCTCTGCTTGGGTGCTGCTTTGGGGATACCCCCAGTGGCATCACGATTTAAATCCAGCCAGCAACCAAGCACCAAACAGCCAGTCACTCACTCCCCCAGCAGTAGGATCATGGAGAGAATCAGAAGGGTAAAACTTAGAAAACGCGTGGTTTGGTTTCAATAAAACCAAATTTTCTCTCCATTTCTTCCATGGTGTTGTGGTCGTTCCTGTGTCCTGTCTGAGCTGGCTCACACACCAAGGAACACCAGCAACAGAGAACTCAGGGGAAGGTGAAAAACATCAGAGGATTCACTCCACAGATTAAAGTCCAGCTCTGAAATCTGGAGAAGATACTGTCTTAAGTGCAGAATCACCATAAAGTGGTGGAAACCAGCACTGTCACAGGACAGGGCCCTGCAAGGGTGGCTTTCAAGTGCTCCTGCCCAAAATCCTGCAGCACCACAGTCCTCACCACTCAGCCTGCTGCCAGTCCTCTCTTGCTGGGGTAGCAGCCCTCCATGGATGCTGGGCCACATAACCTGTGGATTGATATGCAGTGTATAGAACCGAGGCAACCAGTCCTTTCTGCTCTGTTCTGGACTCGTGTAGCCTGAGGATGATACAGTATGTCTGTAGGACACTCTTCTTTTTCATATTGACCTCGTGTTATCTGCACGAAAAGACCCATTAAAAGCCCCTAAGTATGCCTCCACTTTGTGACAAAAGACATGCAGATGAACAGTTTGAATAGTTTGGATATGGATTTCCTTTTTTTATATTTTTACACTGGGCTATATACAAGTATTTTGGTTTACCGCTGTAGCTGCTAGTTTTCTAACCTCAGTTAAGCCCCTGTTACTGGGGTTACACCAATGCAAGTGAGGGGAGAAAAGAAAGTACAAAGTCTTTCTCAGTACAAAGTGGCACTATAACTCAGCTAATGTAATCAAATACTTCATCAGTCAATACTCATCTGATTTGCCAGGGTCACAAACACCACAAGGTTATACCAGGACAATCCTTTCTGCTGCCTCTCCTAAAAGCAGGACTTTTATTAAGACAAAAGAACAAAGAAAAATAATACTAAAATCATAAGAGGAATTAGAAATATGTTGGATAGATCCAGGCTGGTAGGAAGCAGGCACCCTCTACTGTGGGCTCTGTGAGTATTTCACATTATATACTTACTATTTAAAATGCATGAAGAGGTATGGGCAGAAGAGGAGCAACCTCAGCCCCCAAGTGGGCATCCTAACCATTGGGATAGCTCAGGCATTTTTCTCAGGGAATTTGTAGCGTGTTTTCTCTAAAAAAAAAGTAACAGATGATTTGCACAACTCCCTGACAGTGCCCTTACAGCCAAAGTGCTCTCCTAGTTAGGAGCAGATTCAATTTCAATTTGGGATTGGAGTCCCTGAGGAAGAGGAAATTAGTGAGTTCAGTCTCTCCCTCACCCCCAGGGCACAACTCTAAGCTTGTGGTTGTCATGTAAAAGCTGAGTAAGAGTGAGGGATAACTCTCGAGGAACACATAAGCATAACATAGAGTAGGCACACCAGGTAGCTTAAATGTTCTGATTTTTTTTGGACCCAGATGAGCTGGGCATTGTGCTAGTCAGATGCCTCTGAACAGTGATTTGGGAATTAGGAGCAATGCACAGCTGGCTGAGTGAGACCACATGGCTCATAATCCAGCATAAGGAGGCATTTTGGCTGAGCAGATTGAACCTAGGCAGTGAAAAAGTTCTACAGATTTTTCAGGCTACAAGAAATATCTAATGATCATGGAGATCTTGGAAGCCATATGGTGACTTTACTAATGAAACAAGACCATGTCAGAAAATAAGACAGTTTTACAATTCTGAAACCATGCTGGCCACAGCTGTTGTAACAGAGCTGAGTTCAGGCAGCCACTCTTCAGCATGTCAACAGTGGTTTTGATCATAGATTTTTAAAACCTTCTTCAATTTTTTTTATCTTACTGTAAGAATATCAGGATAAACTGGTATTTATATTATGAGACCTCCTATGCAAGTTTCTGTTGAAATAAAAGAGTAAACAAAAAAGAGTAAAAGTCATGGGATAATTTTTCTGAAAGCATTAAATACATTTTAGAGATAACTATTGCTTAGCTGACGAGAGCACGCTTCAAGTTGTTCATCATCTTAATCTAAACAGATAGCTGTGGCAGCATAAATAGGTATTTGCCATTTATGAGCTGCACAGAGTGCTACATCTGAATGTCAACAGGCTGAAGATAGAACCAAGATCTTCTGATGCTCCTGCTCCTTGCAGGGGATTGGACTAGATGGCCCATAATAATGTCTTCCAACCAAAACTATTTATGATTCTATGGTTCTATTATCTCCTCTCATTTACACCACTGGGTCCACACAGTTAAACATAAATAGGAGGATTGATCATAATTATGTCTAGCTGCATACAGGGGATTTGGTGGTAAAAGCGGTGATTGCCTCCTAGTAACCTTAGAATTAAATAATAAACAGGTTACATACTATTAAGTGGAGTGCTATCAGTGTAAATACCCAGCTTGCTAACTCTTGTTGACTTTAATTTGTTTTCTGCCAAGACAAACAACTCTGTGGGACACATTTCAAATCAAATGATCTTCAGTGACTCATGAGTCCTGAAGGGAGAGAGTGGTCACTTCAGGACAATTCACTAAAGAGCCATAGATATTTCAAATGAAAAGTTCATTTTACTAATTCACCTATAAATAAGATCCGGTGAGCTCTAATTATCTTTTTAAAGATAACAGTAATTTCTATAATTTGTCTCATCAGATAGCAGGATCCCATAGGAATATTGAAAGATTGTAATACCTTGGCTGGCTGAATCTCTCTTGTTTTGAGAACTCTTCAGTTCTCAAATGTAATGAGTTCATGTAATCAAGTTCATGTAATTTTTTCTCAGTAGCAGTTGTATAACAGTCAATTGGAAAAGGATTGAAAAAGGCCCCCAGTAATTGCAGACTCGAGACATAAAAACACCCACAGGAGGAACATTAAATACCACAGGCTGGAAGAAGTCAAGCTAGAAGTCACTTCTATAAGAGCCCCTTTACCTAGGGCAAGAGCAAGCAGAGCTTCCCTGGGATGCTTGGGATTTGTGCAAGGCTCCTAAGGAACTGACTTGCTCTCAGAGGTGCTCATCAGGTTTCAAAAAACCAGCTGGTTTTCTGTTGGGCTTTGAGAGGCCTCGCTCCTCGTGTTAGCTGCAGGTAAGCCGGCTGTGCAGAGTGCTGTCTGGTGGGAGCACAGTGTCAGTCCCCGCTGTCACCCCCAGGATGTGCCTGTGCCTCTGCCAGCTGTACTGGGGCCAGACTCGCCTCTCCCTGGGTTTGGAGAGAGAGCAGGGACAGACCCCATCTCATCTCAGCCCGTGTTCCATATGGACACCTGGACTCTAAAGTTAAGCCAGACCCTGCAAGGGAATTGGAAACAGATACGAACATTTTGTGCCTGTGAAAAGCTCTGTTCCCCCCTTGCCATGAGCTTGCATGTCTGGTTTGAAGTGCAGGGTGAGGAACATTGGCCAAAGGGTTGCATCAGCAGGCAAGAGGGGAACTGGGTCTTGATGACCTGCAGTGACCTCAGCTCTGCTCTTCTTTAATGATAATAGCTCCTTAGGCTGAGGGAAATACTTCTCTGCTTTATGCAACATTTCAGCTCGACTGGTCTGCCCAAGTAAGCAAAACCTTGTAAAGGCAAATAGTTAAGGGGGAACTTTCTAAAAATACATCCTCACATTGAACTGACAATTTCATGGCTATTTAATTTCTTTGATGTAAGAACTTGGAACAAGGAATAATATCCTTATGAGGATTAAAAGCTGATGTTAAAAACAACAAGGGAGCCATTAATGGTGCAGTTATAGGAGTTGTGTTCACTGTGCCTCGTACTCTTGGTATGTTAGCTTCTTACATGTATTATTTAGACACAGCAACTTGGCTAAACAGACCAAAACAACTGTTGTCCATTGAAGTTCTATATCTGGACTTAGAAGAGATTCTCCTGTGTCTGTAAAGCGATCACAGTCAGAGGACTGTCACTTAAATCTGTTAATTTACTAATCCTGTGAATTTGCAGAAACCATAGCCAGAGAATAGGAGTGCTGGATGCAGATATAAGACATACACCACACTGCAGAGGTATCTGCAGATGAGGTTCCTAGTGGAGGCACTGCAGTGTCAGAAGAGAGTTGCCTGGCTGCAATTCAGAAGACCCCAGCTCTCTGCTGAAGCCCTGGTGCAGGCAGAGCAGAGGAGAGAGATGAAGGGCCAGCACCATCTTGCCCCATGAATGATTTCTAAAGCTAAATGGTGGGAAAATTACTTGCGTTTTTGTCAGCCTTTGCTTGTAAGAATATTTTTACAATCATTATTTATTACTGATATTATTTCCACACAGATAAGGATTTGGTATAAGAATTGTGCAAACACAGAACAAATCCACCACACTTCTCTCAGGGATGTCACAATTTAAGGAAAAGACAAGGTGAAACCATCCATCTAGAAGAGGGCAAGGAATCAGTGAGGCAGCATTGCCAGAATGACAGCTAGTGGTCTGAACAGCCCAGGAGGTTGGTAAGGTCAAGTATATCTCTGACACCAAAGCATCTTGATCTGGTCATACCTAAAACACAAGAACTAGGCAGTTAATACCAGATGACAGAGATGTGAGGATTAAGGTACAAAGCTCCTTGGAAGCAAAAAAAGAAAAGTTTATATGTGGTACTACAAAGAATGCAGGATAAGGTAGCAATGGAGAGGGGATGACAGTGTAGATAAATGCCTCTTTATGGCAAAAATATGAATGGATGTAGCAGGAGAGGAGAGGACAGCACTGGAAGATTACTGCAGTGCAAGGAGGAAACACTTGGGTGAATGTTTTGTTTGGAGAATGGCTATGGAAGGCTGTATCTTCTCAGCAGTTATGCAGAAGGTAAGACAACATTTAAAGGAGTACATGGAGAGTGACAGAGATCGCTGATGAGTGACCAAGGGTGAGGATGGGGTTCTGATTTTGGGTCTTGAGCCCGACTAAAGACATTGTGAAGCAGCATCACTTGAGTGAAGGAGGTATAAATCCATTTGATGGGGAGCCAGTGCAGCACCTAAAAGCAGTGCTCCACAATGTGATTTTTTAATGTGCATTCAGCAAGCTGTGAAGTAAGAAAGGAACAGAACACGAACAGCACAGAAATAAGCTTACATTAAGTAACAATGTTTAGGGAGAAACAAAAGGTTAAGGGAGGGCATGACATCAGGGTGGCTCTGAGGAGATACAATAGGATGGAGTCAGAAGATGAGAAGAGGTCTGCAAGAGCATGGCTCTGCAGGAACCACGAATCTCAAATTCCAGAGAAGACCTCAGACAGATCCTATTCCAAAAAGTTACTCTGTAAATAAAATAGAGCAGACTGAATCCACATGCATGTACTGTGCAAATATTTGCCACCACTCTGATCAAAGTTATTAGGTGATAATGTCCAGCCTTGAAACTGGCCTTGAACAGCATTTATTAAGGTGTTCCACTACTACAGCTATTGCTAAAGATCAGCATGTACCATCAATCAGCCTTGAACCTTTTGCAGAGGACTGCCAGTGAAGACATTCAAAATATAATGTATCTGGAGCCTGACAAAAAAAACACACATGCACCCATTACCAGCACCATAGAACCACTATTACAATTTATATATTGTCAAAAATATGCTGGATAACAAGAGGTAGCTAAAGAAATACAGAATTTTACTGTTTCTCATGCTTATCTGGGGAATGAGTCTAACATTTTTGAGGTAAGTTTTTTTTGTAACCTAAGAGCCTTTACTTCTAGTTCCTAATTTCAGTGTAATAGAGATGTTTTTTAAAAGAGTATGTGGTAAGAATATGAGAAAGGAAATAATGTGTGCCACATATGTAAATGAAAATATGTTGTAGTCTGAAAAATATTAAGTCGTGCTGCCAAAGACTACAGGAAAATAAGATTTAAAAAATGCTTGGAGTCCTGTTTTGAGAGTGACAGACAGCCAAAGTGAGAGTCAGTTCACAGGTTAAGAAATATGAATTAAGTTTCAAAACTCATATAGCCAGTGGAGATCTGGTCAGCACATCCAGGCAGCTGAACGTCAGCAGCTGCCAAAGTATGTGGTGTTACTTTAGGGTAAACCAAATAAATCTCTAAATTGACATGATGGCACTCACAAGGGGTTTGACTCATTTGTCCCCACACAGGAAGTAGAGACATTTGAAATGCCCTGTAGTAACTCATGTATCTCTAGACTCTCTTCATACAGACTTACAGTCCCCAAAGTCATGTGTCGAATCTGTTGACTTCATGGTGTCTTCAGAGACTGAAAAGCTCCAGGAATCTGACTGTGGGATAACTGCCTGACCAAGCCCTAAACCTCCACTGAACAGAATGAGAGCTGTGCATTTTGCTCATATACAAATGTGCAGAGGTAGATACCTACATTTAAGACCCCTAGTCTTTGAACTGGATCCCATTCTCAGAGTTTTGAGGACCATCAAAGAAGTGCAAACTCTGAATTCAGTTTTGGTCATCAGCTTTCAAGAGCAGATTTTTATTTCAACAGGAACAGTAGCTATTAAGCATATAAATAATAAAACTGTCCTGGAGATTTCTGCTCTTGATTACACTCTGAAAGGAGATCCTGGAGAGACAGTGTTTTTGGTTTAGGAATTGCATCATGTAATTTTTGCATAAACCAAGGGAGTCAAGATTGCACCAATCTGGAAAATACTTTGGCCAACAACTTCTGAGGGAAAAATGCAAACTGTAGTCACTCAAATCAGCTATACAGGGTTCATATTTCCTGACAAATTTCAATTGGAAATAAGAAAATTAATTCTTTCCTTCCACTGTATTCAAAATGACACATTCCTGGTCTTTTTCCCATTTAAAAAGCTTTCATTTCAAAATTACTTCAAGTTAAAAGATTAAAAGATGGAAAGCATATGATTTTATTTAATTTGATCTATACTGGCTGTCACAATGTTTTGGTTTGCTGAAAATTCTGACATGTTCGACTTCGGTCAAATCTACTAAATGGCTATCATCCAATTCTTTCTGGAATTAATACTTTTCATAACTTCCCTAGTAACAAAAACTTCAATCTTACCCATAGAACTGCTAACTTTCTCCTACCAGGCACTCATGTGTTGAAATCTGTGAAGAACTCATACCATATTTACTTTTCAAAACATTTATCAACCAATTCTTTGGAGTTCTTACACAGTAAAATTTCCCCAAGACACTTAGCACTGGTTTGCTTCCAGTCTTGTCAATATCAGAAGGAACTTAATCTAAAACTTTCACCACAGGAGAACAAATCATAGTGTACTGTTCTTGAAATTCTCCTCTGTAACATTTACAATGAGGACAGAAAGTAACTTTGTATATTTCTATTAACTTGAATGAACAAAAGAGATGTATATGGGCATGAGCAGGTTCCAAATATTATTTTATCTATTGCTGTATGCACAAATACAGATCAAATTAGAGAGATGATTCTGTCTGCTGACATTAAATTTTGGTATACAGCATCTCATGACTATCAGAGCCATAAGGCACAAAGCAGCTGGTGAGATGCATGTTGCCCAAACAATTTACAATAAATATTCATGTGCAGCGCTGCATCTTGTTTTCTTTAAAATATAACAGAAAAGACCAATTCCCAAATTCCTAATCACAAATCAAAGTCACCGACTGCTATCTTATAACACTACATTTTTGGCTTTCTATCTATTTTTGTAAGATTCTACATATTTATATTTGTTGCTGCATGGGAACTTTATTAATTTACTTGCTTATACAGAGAGCAAAAGAAAACAGTCTCTACTAACAGAAGGTAAAAAATCCCGTCTTTCTCAGCTCATAGATGCATGTCAAATCTATTTCCATTGTTACTTTCCTCCCCCCACCCCCCAAACTCAGAAAGAAATTACTTCAATAATCATATAATTCAAAAAAATAACTCTAAAGAAACCAGAAGAAAACTGGAAAGTCTTGGTAAGAATTCTACCCTAAATGACAATCTCATTAGTATACAATACAAAACTAAGTAATACTAAAAAATTCATAAAGTCATAATGTTAAGAGCAAAGATTATGTTTTAGTGTTTGGGGTCATTCCCTTTCTTAATGCATATTCACAACATTTATGAAATAAATGGAAGAAATTCTTCTTCAAAGAGTTGTTACGGTGACAGTGGTTCCAACAGGTCCTCAAACCTCTATCTTTCCATTTGACATGTACATCACATCTGTCTTTTTCCTCTGCCAGGCAATTCATAGACTCACAGAGCAGTTTGGTTTGGAAAGGACCTTGGAAGGTCACCTAGTCCAGACCCCCCTCTGCAATGAGCAGGGACATTTTCAACTACATCAGAGCCCAATCCAACCTGACCTTGAATGTTTCCAGGGATGGGGCATCTACCACTTCTCTGGGCTTCCAGTTCTGGTGTCTCACCACCCATACCATAAAAAAATTTCTTCATCTCTACTCTCCTCTTCTAGTTTAAAAACTTTACCCCTTGTTCTATTGCTAAATTGTTGTATTTGCTAGAAGTCTGTCCCCATCTTTCTTACAGGTCCCCTTTAACTACTGAAAGACTGCAAGAATGCCTCCCTGGAACTGTGTCTTCACCAGACTGAAAAACTCCAGCTCTCTCAGACTGCCTTTGTAGGAGAAGTGCTCCAGCTCTCTCTTTACTTTTGTGGCCCTTCTTTGGACTCACTCCTCATTCCTGTGCTGAGGACCCCAGAGCTGGACACAGCATTTCAGGTGAGGTCTCATGAGAGCAGAGCAGAGGGGCAGAATCACCTCTTCTTTTGATGCAGCCCAGGACATATTTGGTTTTCTGGGTTGTGAATGCATGTTGCTGGATCATGCCCAGCTTTTCATCCACCAGCACCCTTCAAGTCCTTCCCCAAAGAGCTGCCCCCAATGCCTTCATTCCCCAGCCTGTGTTGATAGCAAGGGTTGCCCTGACGCAGTTGCAGGACCCTGCACTTGGCCTTGTTTAACCTCTGATGCAGTGCTCAGAGGAAGATCATAAGAAGTCACTTGCTGCTCAAGATATTTTTGTTTTGTTTGCCTTTTAACTTCCTTTTCTATAAAACCCATTGGATCACAGGATGAGAATAAATTCCTGCTGACTTCTACAGCAATTCCATCTGTTCTGCTGTAGAACACAGAGGAACAAGAAAAAATAAAAGAAAAACAATAGAAAGGGGAAGTTCTCCCACAAAATAGGCTGCACTATCTGCAGTTTTTAGCATGTCACGGGGTTGACAGATCCAGCTGCAATGATGGCTAAAATCATACTACTGGTGTAAAACTGGGATGGCAATACTGCCAAAGTGCCCTGAACTTAACATAAACATGATACTTGTCCACTTAGTCAAGAAAGTCAAAAGATAATCAAGGTCTTTGATATGAAAAACTTAGTTTAGCTGTGGGGAAAAAGAGGTGCAGAGCGTAAAAAGCAGAATCCATTAGTGATGTCTACATGAAAAGTGACAATCTTTCATTACTGAGATGAGGAAAAGTTGTTTTATTCTGTTTTAATAGATTTCTTCCAAATAATTCCTTAAATATGGACAAAAATATAGCTCCAAGAAAGAAGGTGAATCCTTAGAATAAAAACTACTATGATCAGCTACCCAAGCAGCTCATTACTCAAGCAGAAGCATTAGCTGCAGATGACAAAATAAAATGGATGAGGTGCAACATAATAGATAAGATCTTGATAATACAGAATGAAACTTTGTTGTCAGAAGACTCCCTCAGTTTCAGTGGCAGATGTTTAAGAAGGCAAGAATAGAGAAAAATGGAATGACATTTATCAGAGATGGGCAGCCATCTTCATGGAAGTATAGACTGAAAGCTCTGTGGTTCTATGATAGCTGGAATAAGAAATCAGTGTCTTCCATTGTCATATCTGTTGAAGATTTTCTAGGAGAAATACCTGATATGAATTATAATCCATTTCTCCCTCAGAATGCCAAGATAAAGAGAGGTGAAAGAACCTCCCCCTAATAATTTGCAGGGCCACAGTAGTATAGTTATGGGGGCTTTTAACTCTGTGCTGCAGGAATTAAATATCCTTATAACTGTGAACAAGCTTTCTGTAACAATGCTACAGAATCTCAAGTTCACTGAATATATTACAAAAATCTATATTATTGACTATCACATTGTTACTCTACATGAAAGAGACTAATTTGTTCGTGTAAGAGTATCACGGAATTGTAGGAAAGTTAAAGTTGGAAGAGACCTTAAAAATCGTCTAGATTCCAAACCACCTGCCATGGGCAGGGGCACCTTCCATTAGACCAGGTTGCTGAAGTCCTCATCCAACCTGGCCTTAAGCACTTTCAGGAATGGGGCATCCACAAATTCTCTGGGCAGCCTGTGCCAGTGCCTCACCTCTCTCACAGAGAATTCTCTAATTTCCTCTAAGTTCTTCTAATATCTAATCTAAACCTACTTTCCATTTTAAGCCATTCCCCCTGATCCTGTCACTACATGCTCTTATAATTAGTCCCTCTCCATGGCTCCTGAAGGTTCCCTTTGGGTATTGGAAGGCTGCAATTAGGTCATCCCAAAAGCCTTCCCTTTTCCAGGCTTAACAATCCCAATTCTCTCAGTCTTTCCTCGTAGGAGAGGCACTCTATCCCTCTGATCATCTTCTTAGCAAGTCTATTAGCAAACTGTAGCTTTCCTAATAATAAAGACATCTCACTATTTTAACAGCACTTAATAAGTTGTTACTGTGCTTGTACAAAGCCAGCAGCACTCTCTGAGCTTGGATAGGCTACTCTACTAAGAAAACTCATAAAATTAAGTGCGTGTTTGTTGGTGGCCTTGAGTATGAGTAAAGGCCATTTGGAAATCACTGACTCTGGGTCACCTCTACCTTCTCTGTTTGCGCAGTTGGTTGGGTAATAACACCTACAAAGACAACGAAGGCAAACAGACCTTGCCAGGTTGACATGTTCTGATACTGGATATCAGTCAAAGCAATATGAGCTAGAATTGATGGGAATAATAACACAGTCATGAAACTGATTTTTTATTGTCTTAAAGTTTTATTGCAATAGAAAGATTGAAAAAGATTGCAACTACAACCAGGCAGCCACTATTATTCAGAACTGCAGACATGCTGAGAGACATGACACCAGCAACAAAAAATCTAGGATGAAAGCATTGAACATAAAGTTCATTATTCTCATGGGTGCCTGCAGGCAGGCCAATAGGAATTGCTTAGGAAGACAGAATTTAAAGAGACTTTCTGTACATGCATAAAATAATGTTTAGATGAGTAGATAAATGAAAACCTCTGTGCAGAAGAGGTCAATGCAGATTAGAGTAGAAATGTGAATAACCAAAGTTCTTCCAAAATCCTTTCAAGGTTCTAGTTTTCTCACATTTATTTATTTGCTGACACTATGACTTATTCCACATCCTTATCATATATGTGACCTAAGCTTCTTTCTTAATTTGGGTCATGAAGTACTATTACAAACACACAAAACCCAAGCAGAACTGGATTCCAAAGGCCAGGCTCTGCAACAACAGGAATACAGAAAATACTAGCTAAGTCAACCTTATACATTATTGAGTTCTTTGGTGGCAGGGTGTGTGTGGTTTATCCAAACTTTTCCAGTCTTGGGATTTAAGAGAGAGGGAGTAAAAAGAGAACCTGAACTCTGAGCAAATCCTTTTAAGGTCTAACTGTCTGATCCCTCCACTGAAACATTCAGTCCTTTCAGCAACCAAATCCCAGCTTATCAAATTTTTTTGGTGACCAAGGTTACCAAGCAGTTCCAACTCGGTCTAAGGTCTGTATCTGTTTCCATTAAATACAGTTTTCAGGAATAGGCCTTAGAAAATGAAACAAATTATTAGACTATAAGAGTAGGAGCAAATAATTTAGTAAAAAATGTTTTGACATAGCCATTTGCCTATATCCACATATGCTCCCTTCTCTGCTTTCAGTGATTCCTTTCAGACTGCAGGATTTGAGGGTTGCTATGGGAAGAAGTCCTGCATTAATAACAATATGCAGGAATATAATTTTATACTTAAGAGGTGAAAGCATACATGAAAACAATATCAAGACAAGAGAACCAATACTAAAAAAGTGATAGAGAAGGTGGAAACTACTATTGATATGTATTGAGATATTCATGGACAAAAAGTGGTAGCACTTTTCTGCATTTGGAGGCAAAGCCTTCTCTATTGAAAATTTCTCTATTTTTTATACCAGGAATCAGTTTGCTAAGTGAAGAAGAATTCAAATGCAAATAGAAGTAAATATATTACCTATGTCTTTCTCTATCAACTGCAAGCTTTCAAAAAACTAGCACACTTTCACATTCAGGCTGGGGCACTGGTTGGCAAAATCTAGTTTAAAACAGACTAAATTGTCATGAAAGACTGTAAGGACATTTATGTTGTAAACATTTGATTAATGATGACACTGTAATTTGATTATGAACAGTCATAAGATAAACAAAACTTAATTCTTTGCTCTGAAATGGAAATTTTTCTGCAGTTTACACAAGGCAAGCACTGAAGTTCTGAGGTTTTCATTAATGCAAAACACTGTAAAAAGCTATTGCCATAAAAAGTTCATGAAAATGAAAATTTAATTCGGAAATCAGAAAATTTATTTTGTCCTCAAAGTGCAATAATTTGGTAGTGTTAAGGTTACAGCTAATAAACAATGTGAATGGTTTTGGTTTTTCTTTTTCTAGAATAGACAATCAAAATTCTTATATCAGCACCTAGTAAGTTACTAAGAATTCCATGAAATAAATACCAATTTCATGGCCCAGCATAAACAATCCCTTCTATTCAAATTTCAGCTAGAAACATCATATTACAAAAATGACTCATGGTTATTTATTGCCATTTGTCAATTCTTGCTCATTAGTATTTAAATGGTCTAAGAGCTCAACAAATTAACTTGGACTGAAGAAGGTTTATAAATGTAAAAAGGCCACTCTTCCAGAATAATTCCCTGAAGGATTTTTTTTTAATTACAGTTAAGAATTTCTCTCTTGGTTTATCTTAAGGCAGTGTGGAATAACAAATCTGTCTTCTTATACCTCTGAAAAAGAGCTAAACCACATAGATTGTAGATCATATATTTAACTCTAGAACAGACAGCTCCAAGTGAACAGAAAAGAACCCTCCCTATTTCTCAGTTTTAAATAAAGAAGTTTTTAAACACAGTTTCTTTGCTTTAACCTTCAGATATGCTGCCAGGGAGCTCTTTGATTATGGGCAGAACAAGACCATTACTAAAGCAGAATTGCAATTAAAAAGTGTAAGAAGTTGAGTTCTAGTCTGTAATCTGAGTCCTTTGATGTTCAGCAGACTTTTTTTGGAAGGCCTGTAATGGACATTTTGAAGATGTACAGTGATGTATGTAACATCTCCAGCCTTTGAATACGGCACATACATCATAATTTATTAATTTTGACTAGACAAAGGCAAAGCAAGTTGCTTTTAAAAAAACTAAGCCATCTTATTTTACTGTCTCAGTACCAAACCCAAATAACTTTCACTTAATTAAAACAAATCTTACAAAAGCCAGCATAACAATGAGATTTACACAAACAAAACCCCAAACAAAAACAAACAAACAAAAAAACAACAAAAATGTTTATTTTCACGGTTGGTTCATTCCAGTAGTTCAGCTATTGAAAACTGTGTTTGAATTTCCCTTTGAGAATACCTGAACTGAATTTCCAGCTTTGTACAAGCTTCTAATTTGTGTTATGCTTTTCTCTACCAAACAGTCCTCTAATACTTCCCCCCCAACTCCGTGAAGTAACTGCCCTGTTTTCTGTTTTGTAAGTTAGTTGTTTTTACTTGTTTGTAACTGTTTTCTTCTTTGTAAATTACCTGTTTCGAGCTACTTTAAGATAAGCAATTTAACTTAGGACCAAAGATTCACTGGAAACACTCTCTCGAAAGGGAGTTCCTTAAGAAGTAGAACCAGCACCATAAACTCAAACTTGATCAAACTCACTAATGACAAACACAGGGATTAAAATAATCTCCAAGACACAGTCAATTCTGTAAACCTCAAATGGGTGTAGATGGTTCTGCTGCACTGTTTTCATCTAACCCCATTCCAGGGCCAGTGCCTTCCAGAATAAATAGAAGCAGCCCCACTTTCAGTGTTTTCAGGAACCCGTCCCAATTATACCCATTCTACAGGAACACCAGAGGCTGACTGCTTTTGGCATGGCATTGTTTCAGTATTTACCCCAGACTCTTGCTGCTCAGTGTCTCACCTGCCCAGAGAGCAGCACATGCCTACACTGAGGCCTACTGGCTTCACCTGCACAGAGTAAGATTTAAAGACCATGGGAGCTGTAACTTAGTGCAAGCAACTAAGCAGACAGCTAGTAAATAGCACCTCAGAGGACTTGTGTGCTCTTCCTTGCTTCATTTAATATTGGACAGATTTTCACCAAAGAGCAAGAACAGCATGAGATAACTGTTAATATATGCTAATTATACAAGTGTGTCCAGTAGTTTAATTAAAGCAGAATGTTTTCAGACATCAGTGTGCTGCTGAGAGAAAAAAAAAAACACAAAGAAAAACAAAAAACAAAAAACTAACAAGGCTGTGTTTATCCAAAATAAATTATTACAGAGGTGTTCTCTTAAAAGAAAACATTCAGATTTTGATTATTTGGCTCTTGTGTGATAAAGGATTTCTAGAAAAGCAAAGCAAAGGTGAAGCCTGAGCCTTTCATAGGCTGCCTACAAGAGCAAGCAATAGGATTATTACCTGTATTTAATAGAAACTAAATGGAACTCCCAAGCTTAGCACCCTTACTGTGATAGAAAGATCATCAACCTCTACCAAGTTCTTTCTCCCTTGTAGCCAGTCTTAACTGCATATCCACATAGGTCTGCATTCAAAGAACAGTTTTGTGCCAAAAATGCCAAGATGTTAGCTACGAGTGACAATTCACAGTAATAAAAGCTATGACATAAAATTATGAGACAGAAGATTCCATAGGCTTTCAAGTACTGAGAAGCAGTGAAATATTTAAACATAATCATTGATACATTTTCTTAGTGCTTGACAAAATAAAGTCAACTTCTGGGACCCCCAGTTACTCTCAGCTGCCATTAAACACTAAAATTTAACAGGTATTTGAAACAAAGAGACAGTGATAATATGTAGTTGAAGGTTTTAGCCTAAGAGGGAAAATACTTAACAATTTAGTTAACCCCTTTTCTTCATATGTCACTGCTTAATCAACTACTTCTTCAGAAGTAATAAGCAACGTAACTTTACCTATATTCTGAACTGAAATATGCCCAAACCACAGACTGTCCAAAATCGATATCACAAACTTTGGCCTTGCATTTATACAGACAATTGTCAGTATATTGCATATAAAATACATGCATAGGACACGGCAATTCCTTTATGTTTAGGCTTAAATAGCTGACATACAACACAGTTATCACTTTATCACCATGTAAATTTGGAATAACACAAGAAGTCTTGTCTGTGATCTTAAACATAAAACTTTAATTACTTAGCACATGAAATGAATTATGTTTAAAATCATGCAGATATTCAGACTGAAAAACAAAATACTTCAAATACAACTGCATGTTTAAAATCTACTCAGTCAAATATCTACTCTGAGATAAAAACATAAGAATACTAAGCAATTATAATCTTAACATAAATAAACAAATATTAATATTTTCAGAACAAAATAAACATGGAAAACAGCAATTTTTAACACACTGGTACAAGAGATACAGCCCACCTACTCTCCTTCATAGTATGGATCCACTCATCTGATATAAATCCAAAAATACTAAAAAAACTGCACACTACTAAAGCACAGCAGCCAGTTTTCCCCAACATAAGACTCCTACCTGCTTACTGCAGGGTTGGGGCAAGTATTTTGAAAAAATATATTGTTTCAAAAATGAAGGGGTTTAATTATACAACTTCCAAACAAGGACACTGAAAGCTGCACAACCAAATCCCCAGTGAATACTACAAAATGCCTTTGGCCAAAATTCCAAATATAAACAACTGAAATTCAGGTCAAAAATACGTGACCAATTAAATATTTTATGCTATCACTTGCATGCACAAAAGTAGACCAGTTCTGTGTTTGTGCACCTCAGCGTATTTTTGTTTGGGGTTGTTTAGAGTAACTGTTTGTGTAAAGAATCACGTTGCTGCCCAGGGTCCAACTGCATACTCAGACTCAAAATAACCACAGGCCTCCTCTAAACCACATAATTTCCCCAAGATGACAGTGGTCTCTCAGATTTCTCCAGCTTTCAATAAAAAAAAAAATCATATTTATTTTCATCACAAGTAGTACAACTAGAATACAAAAAGGAACATTCTGTTATAGTCTGCAACAGCTGAGGTTTGCATCTCCTGAACTGATTCACTCATATGAGCAACAATACAAGGAAAATGACATAAAAACTAGAATATAAATATTATACTACACCACGAAACACTACAAATTGAATGTACAAAAATTATATTAGGGCATTAATTATCTGTAAACCTATTAAAAAGAACACCTTAATATTAATACAGTTTGCAAGGTAAACATAACCTACAGTCTAAGTTTTCAAATGGCTGTTTGTCAATGCAGCATAGAACATTTCCATAGTGCAAATCTTACCAACTGTATGAAAGATACTGTCCCCTTCAGAAAAATTCTCCTTTCCCCACCCCCCTCAAAACAATGAGTCACAAAGTCCTATCTCATTTCACATTTAGTATAAGATGTGGTTTGAAACATAGTAACATACGGAACCTTAACTTTAACACTGAAAAAAGGCTGAATAATATTGAGAAATTAAAATAAAAAAGTTAGATATGTTATAGCTGGAAGACATGAAATCCAAAAATATGATCCCTGGAAAAGAGGAAATAAAAAGACACTGATATCTCCTTTCTTTCATCTGTTGGAAACATATTGTACAACAGTACAGCAGGGTCCCTATATTGTACAACAACCACAAGATTACTTTAATTGCTGAAGAATCACAGTGTTAAGTATATCTGCTTCTTGTAGTGTCAGGCTTTCGTCTGTCAGCTCTTTATTTGGAAAGGTAGTCACGAGAACAAAATCTGTTGTTGCAAAAGCTGGACGGGACTGGATAATGAAATCTCGAATATGCTTAATCCTGTGAAAAGGATATGGACATGAAAACCCTGTAATTCAAGTAATTTCAACATCACTGTCAAAAGTTTCATTATTAATTAGCATATTCAAAAAAGGTGAAATTATTAATGGAAGAAAGAATCTTAAAATAAATGGTTGCAGTGAAGAGAAAGCACTTCAATAGCAAGAGGTTTCCCCTACTTTCACTTGGCAGTGAACAATAGTTAATAAAACAGTCATATAAACAGTATAACAAGGATAATTTAATTTTATAAGAGATGGATAAAAAATAGTATTTTAGAGATAAAATCCTGAAATTTGAGGTTTTTCTATTAAGACATTAAGCTGAGAATAAATCTGTGAAAATATTTTGTAATTAATAAGTTGGCAAATTTACTGTAGCCAAACAAGCAGAGATTTCAGTTCTCTATCAAGTCTTTAAGGCCTATGACATAAGTAATGCGCTTTAGCAGCTGATTCTGATCATATATATGGCAAAGATAACTACAAAGATTCAGTCAAGAAAAAGTTAATAACAATTAAACGAGCTCCTGTCAACAATCTAGGTTGTTACAGATATTACTGGCAAGATTACCACTTCTACCCTTCCATGCAGACAGAAGAACACACAATTCAGCTACAGAGGCTCCCAATAATCCCCATGGTTTGTCTCAGTCACTTCTCAGCAGATACTGTGAAGAAAGGATCTGGGCCTGTGCTCTCAGGATATTATCAGGTCTAAACTATCAAAAAATATGGATGTATCTTCCTCCCTACAGGCATCTCAGGTAAAATTTTCTCACTGTGGTCTGGTCTATACTGTCAGGTAAAGAAAGCTACACTTTGTCCATATGCTGAGCCAGGAGGAAAAAATGGAAATAGATAAGCTCTCCATGTAACAATGCTAACATGGAAAAAATGGAAATAGATAAGCTCTCCATGTAACAATATTAACATGCTAACACCATCTCCAAGTCAGGATTCAAACTGCAGCCATGTTCTGACACAATTGTGCATGTTTCAAATTAAGGCTGGCTTCAACAGTGCTTAAACACGGGTGGAACTGTTGCCCAAATCTCTGCCCAAAGATCTCTTGACAGTGGCAGAGAGAGCTTTGAAGAACCTTGCACTAACATAACCTCATGGGGTTGGCCAACATCGCTTGTGGCACTGCCCCAGCGTCAATAAAATTGGTGCCAAGCTCTAATCAGCAAAGCTACTAAAAAATCTAAAACCTTCATCAAGTTCACACACTGCCAATTCTTAGGAGATGACTATCCAAAACAGAAGTTGGTTCTCAGTACTATGTCCACCCACATGCTGGAATTTCAAATGAGCATGAAGTGTCTATATACCCTTCTGCATATGGGCTGCAGTCTACACTTACAGCCCCTGTCGTGTTTTGTCATAACTTTGAGTATAACAAGGTAGAAAGCTGGAATTCTTGAATATAGGCCATAGGATTTCTCTGCCCATAGTGTGGACTATATTCCAATTGAGACTTATACTCCACATTTAGCAATAAAGTGCTTCCACACTGTTTCCCAAGTTATCCACCTGGTCCTCCCAAGGAGGGCCCAGGGCTGGGATGACTACATAGTGGGGCTATACAGATTTCAGCTGTCTTGGGAACAGTTATGGCTTGTACTATGTCCTTAAAAAATTAAAGAACATAATTGGTTATAAAAGTTTGTACAGAAGTTGCAGTTATCAAATATATTGTGTTTCCAAGTACAGAATTTTTGACAGTCAGTTTATCATATATCCATGTAATGAAAGTGACACATTTCAGCAAGGCTGGTATTTCCCCCTTTTTGAAGTCCTGCAGAGACTCATTTAATGACACACAAACTTATTGAAATAGTTACTGTTACCTGCGTTGATGCAGAATCAATTTACCTGTGTGTTTGATTAAATCTTTGTATTAATCGGCTTCCATCTGCTAATCTAATTTGAATTTTAGTTGCTGGCATGGAATCATCAATCAGAACAGGTGCATTAAGAATGGATTTCTCCTCCTCTTCTGGGGAAGAAGGTGTGCTGACTATTTCAGGTGTAAGGCTATAGGATTGGAGAAAAAAAACAAACCAGATGTTACTAATGGAACCACAACAAAGTAGTCTGAAATTTTCAGTCACAGGAATGAAACAGCACATGAATACAGAGCACAGAACAGATCTAGCTTTTTTCACCTTCCAAGTTTTTGCCCTTCGCCACTGAAAGCTTTGAATCGCAGTCTGGGCTTCACATATTCCTGTTCCTGGTGATCTTCCATATCCAAATTTACCTGGCCACCATGAACAAGTCGCTGCAGTTCCAAAGGAATTTCCCTTAATTACAAAAATAATACGTTACAATAATTACATTTTCAATTACATTCTGAACTGCAAAAAGAAATCATCCAAAAAGTACACACACAGTATGAGTCAATACTAATGTTATGTATACTTTGGAAATCACATTCAATTATTGTATGAATTGATTTCATCCCAAAAGAAGAAAAAAAAGAATCAGTGAACCAACAGTCAAAACCTAGAATATACTGACAGTTGAATCAAAGAATGAATGAGGAAAAAATGTCAATATAAAAGTCGTGGAAACAAGTACCATTCAGAGTTAAACCACCAAAGGAACCAAAGTATTCCAAATTTTTAAGTGCCCCACACATCTGGTGACAAATACAGACTATATTTTATGGGTTCAGGCAAAGAAGTCTGGAGCTTTTAATAAGTGTGTGGAGAAAGGATTTTTCTTCATTTCAAAGACATGCCTCAAAAAAGTTGTCACTTTAACTTACCCTCTTTTAACAGATTCAAGAAATTGAGCATTTGTTGGATCTGAATAGGATCTCAATTCGCCATCATCTAAACTGAATCCGTTCCTCCACAGTTTCAGCAAAATTTGAACCTATGAAGCAAAACAAGTAAAAAAAAAAAGTGAAGGAAGACAAATAAGGCAGTACAATTTCACACAGAACTAGTTATAGAAATTTTGTTCTATACTAAACAGATTTTGTACAAGACCACAAACAAGAAGTCAAATGACAAAATAAGAACAATACATTGCACTGTAACTATCATTGTTAGATTATTTTTGAAAAAGCCCAATAGTTATAGACTACTATCTTCTTCTAGACCACTTTTCTACCTCAGGAAAAAGAATCTCTTAATCTGCTATCCATGACATAAAGTATGACACAGTGAAGGTGTAGTGATCTTCATAGTGTTACAATTATTTTCAAAGGCAGTAAACATTTTTATTGAGAAATTAAGAAACTAACCCATAAAATTACAAATTACTGCTGATACCTCAGTTACAGCAAAACCTACACTTTCCTCAAATTATTATATGCTGAGCTCCAACAAAGCTGAAAGTAGCTCCATTCAGTTCAAATGCTAAGAATCCTGGAAACCAGCCTCCTTTTCTCCCTTCTTATTTTGCTACATCCTACATGAAAAGTCCAGCCCCAGCCTTCCAGCTTCAAAACCTGCACCTCTCCTCCTTCTAATTGCTTTGCCATCCAGCAAAACTAGGCTCCCCCAGCCAGTATAACTGGCCTTCCCTCAAAAACCTATTTGTGCTCCCAGTTATGGAAAGCCCACTCCAACAAGATTCTGGCTGGGTACAGCTGGCTGTTACTTGGAGTAGAAGGCAGCAGCTCCTTGTGTGGCACAACAGCACCCCCTAGCCAGAACCACATCCTTTGGCATTTATTATTTGTTTCTAGACAAGCTGAAAATTTGCTTTAGATGTTCACAAAAATAGCAAAGTGCAGAGAACTTCATTTCTCCTCACCCTCTCCTTCACATCCTGCTTTTCAAGTGATAGGAAAGAAAGGCCTCTAACCTGCTGCTTCACCTTCTCTAGAATACATCCAAGCCCTCCAGTCTGAGATGGGCTGCTTTGCAAGCCACAACAAGAATCAACTCCTACAAGGATTAAAATGTTAGCATAGCTAAGAGAATCCAGGACAACACCTGGTGGATAGTAATTGAAAAGGAGGTGTGCTAAGAACTTCAAAGTAATTTACATCTGACAGTTCCAGAGGCCTTAGGGATATCCAATAAACATCTCTTCAGACTTCAACAATTTCTACTGAACACTTGGCTAATATCTAGATAATATCTTTTCCTCATAAACATAGTTACAGTAAGACTGGCATTTCAACCTGTAAACACAATTAAGCAGGCCTCTGTCAGAGCTACTGTTTTCTGCTATGAATTTTACTTACATCCTGATTTTCTCCATATATGTATTCAGAGTGCTTTTGTGATGAGTCACCCAATCTGTATCCACCACCAGAAAATGACTGAAAAAAATATAAAGAAAAGCTTATAAAGCAATTATCTGAAACAGTTTATTAAAATTCTTACGTAGGTGCAAAAAAAAAGGAAAAAAAGCCATCCACAAGGTTGCTTCTGTGATAAAAAGCAAATACTGTTCTATCATCTATTTTCCAAATGGAAAATTCTATCTAGCGAGACATAGTCAGGCTAAGCAAGCTTTATGACACATTTCAGCTTCTGTTCCGTACACTTTTTCAAACATGAGACTCATAGAATACTTCAGGTTGGAAGAGATCTTTAAAGGTCACAAACTTGAATGTTTCCAGGAATGGGGCATGCACCACCTCCCTGAGCAACCTGTTCTGGTGTTTCACCACACTCATTGTAAAAAATTTCTCTTATACCCGGTGTGAATCTACCCTCTTTTAGTCTAAAACCTTTACCCCTTGTCCTACCAAAACAGGGCCTGCTAAAAAGTCTATCCCCATCTTTCTTACAGGCCCCCTTTAAGTGCTGGAAGGCTGCAATAAGATCTTCTCAGATCCTTGTCTTCTCCAGGCTGAACAATCCCAACTCTCTCAGCCTTTCCTCACAGGACAGATGCTCCATCCCTCTGATTATCTTTGTGGCTTTCCTCTGGACTCACTCTAACAGGTCCACGCCCCTCTTGTGCTGTGGATCCCAGAGCTAGATACATCACTCCAGGCAGGCTCTCACCAGAGTGGAGTAGAGGGGCAGCATCCCCTTCCTCACCCTGGTGCCCACACTCCTTGTGATGCAGTTCAGGACATGTTTGGCTTTCTGGGCTGTGAGTGCACATTGCTGGGTCATGTCCAGCTTTTCATCCACCAGTACGCCCAAGACCCTCCCCAGAATTTTCTTGATCCTTTCATCCTCCAGCCTGTGCTGATACTGGGGGTTGCCCTGATGCAGATGCAGGATCCTGCATCTGGCATTGTCAACCCCATGAGGTTCCCATGAGCCCACTTCTTAAGTTTATCCAGATCTCTCTCAATGGCATCCAAGACCTCAGGCACTTCAACTGCAACACTCAGCCTGCAGACTTGCTGAGAGTGTGCTCAATCCCACTGTCTGTGTTATTGATGAAGACATTAAACAGCACTGGTCCCTCTATGGATACCTTGTCACTAACCTCAACCTGGACAGTGAATTGTTGACTACAGCTCTCTAGAAGCAATTCTAAGATTTGGGATGCAAAGATTTGGGTAAGATTTGGGATGCAAATTTAGTCTAGTTTCTTACTTAATCAATTGTAATTAAAAATAAAGCATATTATTCCACTTCATGATGATTTCTAATTATTTCCTCTGAAACTGTGTCATTCTTTCTCTTTATTTTCTAGACCAAGCTGTCTGAACACAGACAATATAAAATTGTGTTGAGCAAATCTGCTATTTGCAAATCACAGAAAGGTACTTGCTCTCCTGTGGTTTGATGAATTTCAGAGACGCAAACATAGAGAACGTCTAAGTCAACACACTTCTTAACTTTTACCTTGGCTTTACTGAAATCACCAGATGCTCTCGAGGCTTCATCTAATGGGACAGCCCCATGTTCTTTTGCTTCCTTGAAGAGTTCAGCAACAATTTTACTTGGATTATTAGAAGCCCCAGAAATCTGTAATCCTCTATATTCTGAGTCACCTGAATAAAATCTTTAGAATAATGATGCACATAAGCAACAATGCTTTAAATAACAAGCACAATTTTCCTCTTTCCATGAAAAGAAAAAAAAATTAATAAACAAAGAAACAAATTTGGCACAAAATCTTTTCTTTCTGATAAATGTTTAACTTGGTTCTGACCTTCTCAACAATACAAGCAGCACTATACCAAAGACATTTGACTAACAAAGAAGCAAAGTGCCTTCTGGAACAGATCCCAAAGATCAGAGGGCAAGGCCGTAACTTTTAAGTGAGCACAGTCCTGATGGAGCTGGGCATCTTATATGGCTGTCACCTACCCCTGGAAAGACTGATTTCCTCAGGGGTGTCCTGTGCATGGGACTGTGCTTAGACAGAATATAAATTCACAGCTAACACCACTTTAGCAGAACAAGTATAAAACTGTTCTTGGAAAACCTGAACAGTGCAATAATTTGATTTTTTAATTCAAAAATCAAGCATACCTCCATTCCCAACAGTACCAGAAATGGAAAAATTTTAATAACCATAATTAACTTTTCAAGGCATTTTAAAACCTGCAGAAACTGTTGTGAAAACGAATTTGTGGATTTTTTTTTTCCTTCACAGCCATTACTAGCTCTTGAAGACAAAATGTTAAACTAAAAATAATTCTGTTCAATGCTGTATCTGCTTGATAATGAAGATCAAGATATTCCTCAAGAATTATCTTGAGAAAGGCACTACAATCTCTAAATACTATTGGTATAGATGCTGTAAAAAAAACTGCATATAAATCAAAATCTGGCAAACCTGAATATTTCGCTTTTGATTACAGGAAGCATTAATAACTAATATCTGGCAAATCAATTAATCCATATGAAACTGTCTCTCAGACCAATGCGTTGATTCCATCATATTTCACAATTACAAGAAGAGAATATTGGGCATGAGGGTACTGTACAATCATACTGTTTTAATACTGCCATGTGATTGTTAATCCCTGAGTAACATGTCTCCTTTGTATATAAATCTGTGTTTATTATCCCAACTACTATTTATATTGAAAATCTTTAATTATTAGATTTAAAAGAATGATAGTGGTAAGAATATGAAACAGGAATTCTTATCAGAATTTGTATTCAATAAAGAAAGGAAGTACTCATTTGAGCAATAGATACACAGAAAAATTCAGGATATTCAGAAAGACAAAAAAGTTTTTTGAATACAAGTGTAAGTTACAACCTTTATGACCATACAGGTTAAAGCATCTACGGGTCCTACATCACTCCAGCCAGATTCTGCTAAATATAATTTTACAACAACAGTGTACAGCTAACACTCCAATAAGTCCCCTAGCTCTTTGCAGCATAGACCTAGCTCACATGCATTTTGAAAAAACATTAGAGAACAAAGTGTGAGTGTGACACAAACCCCAACTACTTTCACAATTGTTACACTATTTTTTTGTTTTGTTTTAAAAATACCTTTGGTTTTCTTTGTCATCGCTCATGCTTCTCTCTGGTTTTCTCAACCTTTTAAGAGAATCCAGTTTAAGACTGCCAAGAGAATAAAAAAAAAACATTTGAAGATGACTGGCACACAAACTTTGTATCTAACTTCTGAAACAACCTCTTTTTCAAAAACCAAGAATATTGAGTTGTGTTTTCTGTTTTTTGGGGTTTTGTTCGGTTGCTTGGTTTTTTGGGTTTGTTTTGGTTTGGGTTTTTTTTGCCGAAGTACACAGCCATGAATGCTTCACAGTGAACAAGGGGGACAGGGCACATGTAGAGCAGAGGCATTTTGCATTAACACTCGGACTGGATGGTCACTATAGTCTATTCCAATTGAAGTATTTTTCTCTAGCATAGAAGAGCAGCACTGTTTCCATGCAATTAATGCACTGCTCTCATCTGAGAGCAAACTGAAGTCACTTATTCATCTCTTCCTTCTCACACAGATTCCAGTATGAATGCCAACAAATAACAAGTATTTGCCAACTATCACACTGGAGTATTTGAGATACTGTATTGCAGCTTCTCCTTTGGTTGGGAGTGGGAAGTTATAACTTCATGAGATGTATTGGTAAATGGAGCTGTTTGCTTTATTTGTTTGTAAACTTAGTTCTGTGTAGCTGGTTAGTCAGCTTAGGTGGTTTCAGCAAAAGAAACAAAAAAACCTCAAAACCCCCATACTTCCGAGTGTTGCATACTCTGCTAAAGTCTCTCTTCCTGAAGAGAGTTCCTGAAATTCATTTGCAGTGAACTTGAAGCATAACTGGTGACTAAGATCTTTTCGGTTGCTTGACCTCCTTTAATAGAGATCCATATTGGTGGCAGTGATTCAAAACCAAGCCACATACAAGACTTTTTATGGCATCACTGTCAGTAGTTTTATAAATATTTGTTTTCTTTAAATTATTTTTTAAAAAAATTAAAAACTGGCAAGATACCTTTGCAAAAAAATACAACACTATGCTGAATCTTCAAATGTTATGTGAACTGCAAACCCTGCAGTTTAGCAGCGTCTTAGCAAAAGCTCGACTGAAACATAGATATGCGTCTCACCTTCCACCTGCCCAACCCAGACAAATTCATTAAGAAGCCCTTCTTATTTCTGTCATCCCATAGGAACCTACTAAGGAACCCACTAGTAATTTTTAGAATCACTATTTGTCTCATCAGACACTGCCATAAATACAACACTAAAAGCAGCTCACTTGCCAAGTTTCACACAAGCTGCTGATTTACTGAATTTTGAAGAAGCAAAGAACTGCAGTAATTTTCTGATACAACAGATTTCCAAATTATGTCTGTGTAAAAAAAAGAGCAACACAGCATTTTGCTTATAAAATCTCACATGAAGTGGGTTTAAAGGGTTTTGGAATACCTGGAATACCAATTGGTAAAAAGGCTCCAAAATAAATTTTAAAAGCATTCTGAGAAGACAGACAACACATTATGGTAGGGATTGTGGGTATTCACAATTTTTGATTATGAATTGCCACAGATTGCTTTTAATACAAGGAGGGAGTCAAGCAGGAATGACAAAGGTTTTTTAGCTAATAAAACACCTATCCACACATTTCTGGAAAACAAAACACATCTTACCTCTGTGACACCTTTGGGTTACTGATCTTTGTAGCTGTTGGCTTGTCAGAGCACAATGACTGTCTTTTAGCTTCATCTTCATATAACTCTGCCAAGGCCAGCTGTAGGAAACAGAACTCTTTTTATAAGTCTGTAACTCTAGAACTACATATAGAAATAAGACAAAAATTAATGTGAAATATGCATCTCTCCAGAAAAATCAGAAACACCAACATGAGAAACCCCAACTAAAATTCAACTTCCTTTGTGCTTTATGAAAAAAACCCCAACTACACAATGCTTAAATGCCATTATGACTTGGAACTTGTACTCTGCTATCCTTTGGTTTCCACTGCTTCACTGGCTATGGAAAACTTGTATTAGATTCAGAGTCATGAAAGTAAATGCACAGAGAGGTATTAAGCATCAGCTTAATATCTTAATGGTAACAAACTGAAATAAAGCAGCAACCTAACCCTCTGATAGAAGCAAATAATGAATTTTACAAATATTTTACATAGAAATGTAAAAAACATAACTCAAGCTTGTACTGGGATGAAGAACAAATTCAGCCTTACTGGCTTGAATTCAAGGCATCACTCCACAAATACTGACACAAACCCCAACAACTTTTCACAAAGATTCCCAAAATGCTGCCATATCACTGGCAAGTTCATTCTTAGAAAGTTATGGAAGAGACCTGCAATGTCATTTTAGCAGTTTTTCTTTTGTCCTGAGTAAGACTTTACTTTGTCCGATCATCCTTAGTTTTGTCCCCAAACCACTCTGCTCACAGTATGTGACGGACATTAGCATTTTATCATACACACCAGAAAAGGTACTAGGCTACAATTTCATCACAGTTTTATGTAGAGGGGATACACATTAAAATAAAATGAAACATCATCTGTCCTTGAAAACACACTGCTATGAACACAGGGTATTAATCTCATACTACTTTTTGTTGTTTTTATAATATTATGAGGCATTTTCTGCAGGGAAAAATTAAATATGAGGAATTCTATCCATTAAGAAAATTAAATTGAGAAAACAGAGCACAAAAACCTGCTGAAGACCTCCATTACATCTGAGGATAGCAGAAAATACATTTCAGATACGTAAAGCTGATGGGTAAGTTACAGACAACCACCCTGTACCAGCTCTAATCCAAGGACTGAGGTATGCTGAGAGAGCATAGAAGGGATGGCCAGGCTTCTGCGCTTTCCTCACACTCCTCATGTCTCATATTGCAGCACCACAAATCAAGCACAGACCCAGGAGGGTGCTTCCTTGGGGTTTAACACTTACTGTATCAGTAAGTATCCAGCCAAAATGCCAGTCTACTTCAGCTAAGACCTTATGAACCGAGAGTATTAAGGCATACTTTATTATTGTTACATATTGTAACAATAACAAAGCAATCCCGGCGGATAACACAACAGTAACACTGAAGAAGAGAAGGCTCTAAAGAGATCTCATTGGGGCCTTTCTGTACTTAAAGGGAACTTAGAAAAAAGAAGGAGAGCTACTTCTTACAGGGGCAGGTAGTTATAGGAAAGGCAAAATGGTTTTAAACTACAAGAGGAGAGATTTAGATTAGATATTACGAAGAAATGCTTTACTCAGAGGGTAGTAAGGCATTGGAACAGATTTCCCAGAAAAGCGATGGATGCCCCATCCCTGGGAGTGATCAAAGCCAGGCTGCATGGGGCTCTGAGCAACATGGTCTAGTGGAAGCTGTCCCTGCCCACGGCAGAGGGGCTGGAACCAGATGGTCTTTAAGATTCCTTCCAACTCAAAGCATCCTCTGATTGCAGCAAAATTATTCTTAAGAAGAACCTATGAAAATTCCAAACAGTAACCAACAAAAAAGCTATACCCATCTTTCTCTATTAATTATGTATAATTAATTAGAATAGGGGCAGTTTCAGTTACTAAGTTTCACCTGTTTTCCAATCAATTTCTTGCTAAAAGATTTTGAACCTTCATAAAGTGACAAATCACATGCAAAAAAAGGAAGACTGCTAAAAGAGTTTGTAACTACGACTTAAGTACCAATGGTGAATTAAATTCGTGATCACACGCTACTTTTCCCACATACACCCGGGAAAAGATCTTGTCCTTAGTCTTACATCACATCTGCAGAGACTGACATTTTCATACGGGACAAGACATTCCTATGAAATAATCAGGAAATGCAATGGCACTGCATTCACGGACAGTTAAAACCCAACTAGTGAAATGTCGGAAGAGTCCTTTCCGTTCCCCGGAGAACGGAGCCCATGCCGTTTCTTATAGGGCCTAGCGCTCTTCCAGAGGTGTCCTCCCCTTCCCAGCCTCAGAAGGGGCGTGGGAGCTGAAGGAAGAAAAGGCGACTGCGCTCAGAGGGCAGGTCAGGGCAGGTCGGGGCAGCCCCGGTGGGGACCCGCACAGCGCCCGCTCCCCTCAGAGGCGGGCCGATGGAAGGCCTGGGGCGCCCCCGAGGGGACGCGGCGCTCCGCCCGGCCCGGCCGGCCCCGCCCCGGGAGCGGGGCGGCACCTCCGCCCTCTCACCTGCAAATCCCGGGCGCTGGGCGGGCGGCCGGCGCTCCGGGGCTGCCGATCCCTGCGGCCGCCGGCGGCCGGAGCCGCGGGCACATCCCCGTCCGGCTGAGCGGGCGCTGCCCCGCCGTCCGCCATCTTGTGGAGGCGGTGGCGAGAGCCGGGCTGGGCGGGGCCAGCGCCGGCGGAGCGGCCGCCATGGCAACGGGAGGGGCGGGCCGTGCCGGGCCCTGCCGTGCCGTGCCGTGCCCACCGGGCCGGCCCCAGCCCCGCTGAAGGTGGAGGCCGGCGCCCCGATCATCAGAACCTTTCGGTGCTTATGCGCTTCAGCAAGCAAAGCCATCAGCATTCGTTCGAGACGAATTGCGTAGCTTGTCTGTCAGTACTCACAGCCCTACTTGTTGGCTCTATGTCTTGCTTCTCATGCTGCTTAGTCTGCAGGTGCAGTTCTTCCCTCCATTTGACTCTGGGGTCCATTTTGAGTCGGTGGTCAAAGAAGTGGTGGTTTCGGTCGCCCGCTGCTGGAATTACCTATCACAGAATCAAATAGTCTAGAACAGACTTCTGAAATAAAGTCCAGCCTGTGACCAAACACCACCGTGTCAACTAGACCATGGCACTGAGTGCCCCATCCAGCCTTTCCTTAAACACCTCCAGGGATGGGACTCCACCACCTCCTTGGGCAGCCCATCCCAATGTCTTACCCAATTTCTGTGAAGAAATTCTTCCTAATGTCCAACCTAAACCTCCCCTGGCTCACCTTAAGACTGTTGTCTCATCCTGTTGCTGGGGAGAAGTAGCCAACTCCCACCTGGCTACAAACTCCTTTCAGGGAGTTGTAGAGAGCCAGGGTCATCCCTGAGAGCTCTTTTCTTCAGTGTAAACAACCCCAGCTCACTCAGCTACTCCTCATAGGACTTGTGCTCCAGACCCTTCAGCAGCTTTGTTGCCCTCTTCTGGATCTTTCTCTTTCCCCTGCTTACTGCTCAGTTCTGCTGACTTCATTCCTGGTGGCCCTTGTCCAGACAGACCTTTGATCTTGGGATTGTCTTCTCTTTTCCTTAAAACAGCTCCTTTTCTTTCAAAGCTTGCATGATGCCATATTTTATGAGGTGTCCCTGCGGTTGTCCAGGGCCAGCTGTTCTGCTGTGTGCCTTCCAAACTCTTTGTGTATGTCCAGCCTGCTCACTGGTGAGGCAGAGTGGGAAGCAGAAAAGGCTTTGATGCCATGTAAGCCCTGATCAACAATGGTCAAAGCACCATTGTGTTACCAACACGGGTTTTCAGTCGCAAATCCAAAACACAGCATTTATGGAAAACTGACCCCAGCCTGTACAGGATGAAGAACTATTGAGTGTGACCAGAAAGCTGAACTGCAGTACTGTGAAGCTATAGCTGGAATAGCCAGCTAACCATCCTCCTTTTTCTCTAGGCCTGTTCAGCTGAAACACCTGCTGCTTTCTAATTAATCTCTCTGGACCCTGTTGACACTGGATTACAGTCCAGAAACACTGGTAATGGTGGCAAATGGAGCTGGGATTTCACAGAACTGTTTAAACTGAACTGTTAAACTGTCCACTTCATGCCTTCAAAGTCAGCCAAACTCTCAGTGAAAATGCAGACAGAACAGTCTGTCCCAGCCTACAAATAGCACAGGAAACAACATGATCTGGTTCCCAGGTCATCTCAAGGGTCGATGATGACACGGGTCTCTATGCTGGTGACAATATTGTTCTTATGGAGTATGTAGATATGAATGATTGTGGTTTTTTTCTACAGAACTATATTGTGTGCTTGACAAAGAAGAATGGCACCACTGAGGAGTTATATTCTATGTATACATATTTATATAACATTGTATATATAATACATTTCATGCACTCCCACATTCTGAACTTTATATGCTGATGGTGTATGCTTGCAATGAACTCTTTGCTTGATTTAGGAAAAAATGAACCTGAATAGAAATAGGATCTTCCCTCAGCTGGCTCCTGTACTTGAAGCATTCATATGAGGCCTATGCCAAGCACAAAGCTTTAGTCATGTTATTTCATTCAGCCTTCCTTGGGTTGATACATGGTGTGCAGCTGCTGTCTAAGTCAAAATGTCCTGTGGTGATACAGACTAAATTAGCAGAGAGGATGTCTAAACTGTAATCACTTTGAAAGCCAAATAACTTTATTATAAAATCAGTTTTTTATAATTCAGTGTACCATATTTTGACAGGCATATCTTCCCTAAACATTGGCATTATTCCTGTCTTTCTCTGAGATTGCCTCCTCTGCTTAAGGCTGTCAACAACATATCAAGAGATCACCTGAATATAGATCAGCACATAATTATTTTCTCAGTGAAATTTATATTGTCACAGATATCCAGAAATTTAAATTTGTGCAACCCAAGCATCCATTTTAATTTGCATAACATTATTCTTGTGACCAATGTTTTCTCACACTGCTACAGATTTAAAACAGTTAATTACTACCTGACAGCTCTAGTTCTTTAATTAAATTTGGTACTGTATTTTTCTTTATGTCTAAAATACTCTTCAACTATCCTAGATATTTTCTTCCTAGAGACTAAAACTAGCAGCATTTACAATCTTCTTTTTGGCAGTCAGGTCTTTTTTTCCCAAAATTTCACTACAGTGTTGGTGCTGTCCACAAACAAACATAAAAACACAAGTAAAACTAAAATAATAAATAAAAAGTACATATATGAAGTGACAAAATTCTCCACGCTAGAGTGTGGAGAATGCAGATAAGTAAGACAAAAACTTTTGAATGCACTTCCGAAGCCCCAGTGAACTATAATATTTTCTTGATTAGAGAATTTGTATCTCTCTTACCCAAGAAGCAAATGAGTAAGTGCTGACATAGCATTTGTATTTAAATTAATTTGCTTGTTTTTTGCCAAAAATGCATAGTCCTTTAAAACTGGTTTTGTGACTAGTGGGCAGCAGGAAATTCTCTGATGCTATTGCTTCTCCATAAGCTTCAGTCCCATGAAGCTTGTGCTGGAAAGGGAGGAATGTAATAAGGAGGAGGGCATCTGTGCTTTGTGGTTGTGAAGTAAACTGTGTTAGAGGGAAATTTCCCACAGAGAATAATTTAGGAGCAAGAAAAGGCTTGGGGTGAACACAATGGGTTGTCATGGCCTATGATCACAATGTACCAGCTGTTTTGCAACTGATAACATTGTATGATAAATTAAAGGAAATTTTTTAGGGGCTGAGAGATTCACATTTGTATTAAAAAAATAAAATCAGCACCAAACACCAAAACAAATAGAACATAGTCTGTTAAAAATCTACACATATTTCTGGTTTCTAAAGCACTACAGTTCTTAAACTCAGTATGTTAAAATAGGTCTTTTGTTGCTGTTGAGGTCTAATGGTCTGCTATTTCATCATCATTTCAACCTAGAATGACTTTGGCCTAACTATGCAATTTGTATTGGATTTTTTTACAAACTTTGTATTACAATAACTGCAAAAGAGCAACAGTGTCTTCATTTCCCTGCTCACTTTGGTTGTCTCCAAATGTTTCGTCATGGACAACATTTTGGGTTTTGCCAGTTATATTTATCTAGGATGATGAAAAGATTTAATAATATATCATGCAGTTATGAGATCTATAAATGACAGGTATTTGGCTTTTACTTGACAAGAATTGCATTTGCAAAGTTTTCTGTCAAAGCCTAAGCAGTAGAATAAAATGTAAGATTAAGAGAGGAGAGAAACAGGAAAAAATCCCCGAGCAAACAAACAAAAAAACCCCCCATCAAAACAAAACAAAAAATCTACTCCAAAGCTATGGCTTCAGTTGTGGCATACAAGAGCAGAACTCCAAGCAAACAAAAAAAACCCATGAGAAGAAAAGAAAAGAAAAGAAAAGAAAAGAAAAGAAAAGAAAAGAAAAGAAAAGAAAAGAAAAGAAAAGAAAAGAAAAGAAAAGAAAAGAAAAGAAAAGAAAAGAAAAGAAAAGAACCCCAAAAAACCAAAAAACAACAACAAAAAAAACCCACAACAACAACAAAAAAAAAACAAACCAACAACAACAAAAAATACCAAAAAAACCAAACCTACTCCAAAGCTATGGCTTCAGTTGTAGCATACAATTGAACTGCTCCCATTTACAGTGGACAAATGAGGCTGGTCACTTCAATACCTTTGAAAAGTAAGTACAAGTCATTAGGATCCCTGACAACCTTAACTTTGCAGTTCACACAGAGGAGGCAACAGAGATGTTTAAGGATATCAGACAAACCTTCTGCATACAATGCATGTGAAATAAAAAGTAAAGTAGATATGTTATTGTATTTTTAAGGCTATTTTGAGAGCAAGTCTTTCTGCTTTTCCTGCAGATGCTCTGAAAATCAGGATATTTAAATTCATTCTGCCAGTGCTAATGTATGTTTATTTCATTTTGATGCTCCAGTAGCCATGCCCTTGGCTCCCTCAGGGGAACTAATGGGTGCAGAAACATAGTATAGACAAAACTGAGGGTTTCAGAGGTTTGACAGTTGGTCTGTAGTGCAGCAACTGCTGCAAACCAGGTTTATGAGACTGCAGTAGGAAAGCATCTTGATGAGGAAAAGCAGTAAGGACATATTTACATCGATGTGAGAGCAAGCCTACAGGCAGTAGGTCTGCAAAAGACCTTCCACTGCTACTACTGTGGGAGAAGCTGGAAAAATTGACCTATTAAACAGTTCAACAGAACTAAGGAAGCCAAATACCTACAAATCTATATCCTGCATTCCTTATTTCCATTTCTCCCTGTATATCTCCTCCCATTATATCCCAGTTTGAAGCCAAAATATAAGCTTCTTACTTTCTGTCCTCCCTAAGGCCATTTTAAAACCTTCAACCTCTTCTGTAAGTGCCATTAGCATTTTTGTGTCCCCAGTATCCTTGCACTGCAGTGGCCCATCTCCCCTGCCACGTGTCTTGGATATCTATCTTGACCCCTCACTTGGATCATGGACATCATCTGCTGAGTCTTGTCCAGAGATGAATGTATGGCTGGCTGCCTCCCAGAAGAATGAACAGACTCCATTATCCTAATATTTTCCTTTTCCAATTCATGGATATCTCCACTTCACTTGGGCATCTATTTGCTAGATTTGGCTATCTAGCAAAAAGGAAGTATTGAGTTGAATATAGCGAAAAAAAAAAAGGTGATATATTTTGTCAGCTAAAAGTAGAAGATGCACTCAGCTGGACTGGAAACATACTCGTGGATGTGACTGTGTTAGGTGAGATGAATCCTCCCTTTGAAATGCCACAACAGGTTAATCATAATGTGTGTACAAATCTGTTCAGAGTCATTCACTATGCTGATGAATCCAATTTTGTTTCAGTTGCAATAATATGATGAGCTAGATAATGTGAAAAAATTATGCAAACCAAGAGTCAACTGCCTGGATCCTTTCTGTTGAGCAAGGTTTGTCTAAGTTAGGATTTAAGAGATTTGGATAAACCTCTTTTTCTGTTCTCCTGAGACGAAATAACATCAGTATAAGTTGTTCATTGGGGTTTTCAAAGAGTTTAGGAAACAACAATCTTTCTTTCTGATGCCTCCCCAAATATTCTTAGAGCTTAAATGGAATGTTAAGGGAAAACTTCCTGCCAGCATTACAATGGAAAAGATGTGAGGTACCAGCAGGTGGTGCTGATACAACAAGTAAGCAGGATCCGCGGGATCAGTTTTAAAGCCAACATCTCAAAACTTTTCCTTCCAGCTGATACCATTACCACATCACTTTCTAATTTTAAATATTGACATCTTATTGCTGTGAAGGCTAAGAGCTGTAGCTCTGTACCAATGCTACACAGGTCTAAGTTCTATATACACAGAGAACAAAAAGACAATATACAGCATTCTGTTCCTCTGCTGGTTCAGGAAAACAAGTTAAAAACATATTACATGGTAGTCATGGAAATTCTCAGAAGTTTTGACAAAATGCTACTGGTGAACTATAGGTCAAGATGAGATGTTTTCTTTACCTTAGTACAGTTCTCACCTGTACGAATACCTTTGTATTACTGCAAACATAAAGAGACATGCCTGAAATGTTGCATTGTATGGCAGGCACTTGAAAAAGAATTTGTAGAGAAATAGTCTCTGCAGAGAATAACATCCCTACCACTTCAACTTCTTATCTGAAATGGGATAATTTACCCTGTAACTTATTCAAAGAAAAACATATTTCCCACAAAGTCCTCTTAATGCAAGTATCCCATGGTTATGCTGTTGGGGAAAGCATCAGTTGTCGTTGAATTTTTTTTTCCTCCTGTCTGTCAGAGCAGAACTTTACCATAAGTTAAGGTGAAATTTTAAGAAACATCAGTTAAAGTTCAGGTAACACATTATAAGGAATTTAATCCCAGGAAATACTATTTTGTTCTTTAATTTACTAGTGGTAATTGCAGTGCAGGGATTTGTTTAATTCCTGTTTCTTGTAAGTAGAATTACACACAGTTCTCATGCTTACTTTCCCATTATTTGCACTGAGTGTTATAATATTTGATTAAGTTCCCAGTTCTTTTGGCAAAACCACTATAATTCTTTGTTGTTGTTGTTCTATTTAAATAAAGATCCTAGTTGCACAGTAATACTCAGAAAGATACATCTAGTAAAAAATCCCCACATTCAACTGTGTTCTTGACCCTAAGGGATGCTTATTCCTTTTGGTCTTTGTTTCTTTTATCCTTTGTTACATCTTAAAACACAGTTTGACTTGATTTTTTTTTTGGGGGGGGAGGGGAGTGAAATTAAAAATGTACCTGGGAATAGGGGCAATACTTCATCCCCATTCACTTAAGCTTCTGACCTTTAAATCAATGCAAGCTCTAGAAAGTCATCTACAGGCAATCCTGTCCATGTAGCCTCTCCTTTCATTTCTCAATTTTGTATTTCTCATCTTTGGCAGTTCTTTAATCTTCCCTCATTGCTGAAAGAGTAAATGGAAGCAATGAGGAGGGAAAGAAGAATTAAAGGAGGTGAATAACAAGAGACAGCTGTTGGCTGCTACTTCACAGGAACAGCAGTATCTTCTAGGCTCTTAGAGACAAATGATAGAAATCTGAATCTACAAATCACCCTCCCATTAATCTGCATTAGTGGGGGCAGCCCATGATGGAGTCCTAGAACCTGCCACACCTTGGAAGCTGAGAGATGATGAACACCAACTGTGCCATTTCTGTGCATATGAACTTTGGAAAAAGACATCACCTGAAAAATGTCTGTAAAGAAAAAATCCTGGAAAAAGAGACATCTGTGCTGGGTCTTTGAAGTGCTCTGTACAAAGCAAAAGCAGAGGAGTTCAGGAAAGGTCATTTGTTGTGGCATAAACTGGTAGATTGATCCTTGCAGGGTTCTGTAAACCTGTAAACTAGAGTAGCTGTGAGTCAACTGCAACTTAGAAGTAAAATATTTTCCTTCCATTAATTTTCTTTTTTAATATCAGGTTTGGCCCTTGCTCAAATCGGGTTGAAATATTAAAATCTTGCAATATATTAATGAACAAAATTATATAGGTCACTTTAAAAAAAATTTATTTCTTCATTATTTAGTTTAGATAGCTTGAAGTAGCTTGAATTTCCAACAAGTAGCTTAGTAGATTTGGAGTATCTCAATTAATAACATGCTAATAGATATTTTGACAGATTCAAAATTTGCTGGTTTTCCCCAAAATATTTTTAGGGACAAATGTTTGTTGAAACCAAAGCCCTTTCCTCACTAATGTGTCAGCTGTGACAATCTGGCACTGTGCAGTCAAAAACATCCCTCGAGTGAGAAATTTCTGCTCAAATATATTTTTAAGAGGGGAGAGTTAGGTAGTTCTGCAGTCCTGCTGCTCTGGTTTTCCCTGCAGATAACTAAGAAAATACTCTTGAGGCTCTCCAAGTTCTTCACCTAGCAAAGTCTCTCACTTGAGTCAAGGCATTTGCTTGTTTTATACCTTGCTGTGGCACTACATTTCAAACTGTCTGATGTGAAATCATATTAACAGACTGTGGTAGAGCTAGTGCAAGAGTAAGGTAAAAATGGTCCCAGGTTGGACAGTGAGGGAGGTTTGTGTGCACCCTGGTGATGCTGGATATCCTCCCATTCACCACGAATTAGGGAAAAGCTGCTGGTTGCTACAGCACTGAAAAGCAACATTAGCAGGACTTATATTATTAAAAGAGTTTCTGAAGAGTTAATTCATACTTCTGTTGTGATTTTCTATTTAGGAATCACAAGCTATTCATGGGTCGGTCTGTCTTCAAAAAACAGGTCACTGGGAGTTTCCTCTAGTGGGTTTATGTAAACCTTGATTTCTCTCTGACTTGCTTCGTATTTAAGTGAAAAGCACTTTGAAACAAAAGGGTCTTCAACACTCCTCATTTTCCATTTTACTGTGTAGTTCTACATGATGATACACTAGTAAAGGCGAAACCTTCCCAAGGTGGATATTTCAAGGCTTCACAGTTATGATGGAGCCAAACTCCCTGGAAAGACTCATACACGTGGAATATTTTACAGAGTTCAAATCTCATGGGTGTCTGCACAAGTAGGCTGTAGGGCATTTTGATCCTTGTATGAAATTGGTATTACATGATATCAGTTTCTTATTCTACTGGATTTTTATTCAATTTGCTATCAAAATTTTTCAAATTTGGTCACTATTAGGAACTGTTGATTAGTTAAGGGTTGCTCTTATGTTGCTCAACCCTCATGACTGTGGAATTAGATTCAGTATTGCAGGCTTCACCATAGCTGGCATTGGCTCAGGAGTCAAAGATTCTAGCAAGGTGTAGCACTTTCAGATGTGCTGACATTAGTCTAGAAGAGCCAGAACAAATGCTGTGGGTGAGCTCTATCAGCATACCTCTTCTAGGAGAAAAACAATAACAAGAAAAAGATCTTTGATCAACAGAGAGATTTCTTTTATAGTGACATCTCTGGCATGGCACATCTATGAGGCAATTACATGCTGCATTTGTATTAGGAAACAAACTGATTTTTATGGTGAAAGAAAAGGGGAAAAATATGGTGAATTGCTCAGCAGAATATTGTTGCATTAAGTAATTCAAAATAAGCATATTTTAAGCCATTGAGGGACTTTTCTATATTTCTCTTATTGGTAATGACATTTAGATCAAATTGCTCATCTAAATATACTCTGAATTTTCAAAACCCCTCTGCTTCTGAGTGTGAGTGGACTATTGGATTGCACAATTGAACTTCTGGATCATTTCACTCATCAGAAGCTGCTTTCAGTGCTAAACCAAGGAGGCCACTATGTGGAATTTGTATTGAAATCTGGACGTTTGGTTGTGTGGAAAGTGCTGGTTTAAGGTGAAATATGGATTACAGGATTCAGAATTGTGATCTGTGATTTGATGAGTTGCTACTCATCAACCAAATGGAGATAGCTGTTTCATGTATGTTCTTAGTGAGTGACAAAAATAAAAAAAACATGACTTAGATTACCCGCCTTTGAGTGAATATTGTAACCTTACAAAAAGTTCAAGTTGGAAAATTGTGTGTTTTTATTTAGGTTATGATACCTTGGAAAGGGTTAAAAATAAGAGTGTTGAAAGAGACATAATGTAATAGGAGTGCTTCAGTCATCAGAATAATTATACTGACAGCAGAGTCCAAAACTTTTTCACATGTGGAAGAAGTTGGAGAGCCTTCAGGCTGTAATGTGATCTGCACAGGTTAACTGTCCTGACATAGTCAATTATTGTACCTTCTGTTGGAACTGAAGGTGAAGTTTGCCATAAATCAACAACTGAAGACTATAGAAAGCAAAATTCAAAATCTGAATTCTATGAATTTTAGAAATTGAGATTTACAAGGAAGCATTCTTTGTATCTTACTTTACCAAAGTTATCAGTTGAATGTGTATTTAATGTACTTCCACAACACCTCTGAGCAAAGTCAGCATGTCTATCCTCTCTACAATATAATCTTAAGACAGAGAGGCTGATTTTTTTCCAAGTTACCCAAGTTGCTACAGACACAGAAAAAAAATGTTTAACGGGATTTGGAATTTAAATACTTTTGAGAATCTGTTCATAAATTATATAGTTAGGATTGCAATGCAAAGCTGTGGAGACTTGAATTGAGGTTTTAGGTAAGGTCTCTCTGAAAAGGTTTAGTTCCAGAAGTGTGCACTAATATTTGCTGCTTTTTTGCAATGACTTTATTTCCATCAACTTCTGACACAGTACAGGTTCTCTTTTGTTTAGCTTTGCTGAAACTGGGGATGAAACAGCTTCCTTCCTGTTATAACAAACTACCTCTTTGCATCCTGGAAACTCACTTCTAATATAGTGTTTCTAACTTTGTTCTTTTTCTGAATGTACGTTTAACTCATTTGTTCTTTGACTTTGAGAGACCATGGCATGAGGTCAATACTAAGAAGTGGTCAGAATTTTAAATATAGGCTACAGAGTTCCTGTTGACATTTGAAAAATCTGAGCTCTTCTATTAATCGTATGCATTATAGGTCGGTTAAAAATTAAGGCAGGATAGAAGTAAATTACTTCCTTCTTCATGGTTTAAGAAAAGGAAAATGAATCTGAAATTGAAAGGTTTTTTAACAAACCAGTCTCATAAGGCTGAATAAATTAAACTGTCAGACTTTAGTCATTACACATCTTCCTGTGTGAAGCATGGAAATTGGAAGCACAGACTGTGCATATTATGTTAATACTATTTACTCTACTTGGTATCCATGACGTATCCTGGCGAGTCTAAGCTACAACAGAATTATGCCTTACAGAAAAGAAAGAGAAATAAGGTTAATGAAACGGCATCTTGGCACTATAGCTAAGTAAAACACATCTCTGACTAGAGTGCTGAGCAGTACTGGGGGTATTCATGAGCTATTCTGCAGATGCTATGGCTCACATTAGCATGTATAACACCAAATCATCCTGTCAAAGAACCTTTTTCCTGTTCAACAGAGTAACAAGGCATTGATTGTGATTGTTGGATTATAGAGTCTGTCTACTGAGATTCGTGGAAGATGTTAAAATTACACAAAGGACCATATTCTTCACTAGAATCCAGAAGTGCAGCTTTCATAAAATATGCTGTCCCCAAAATATAAGGAAAGACTACATTTAAGAGTGACTTCTGTTTCATTATGCTTTAGTATTCTGGAGTGTCTTACATGGTGTTTCAATTTCACAGTAAACAAACTTCTCAGTTCCACCAAAGAGATATTTATTTTAAAATCTTTTACAGAAAACATATTGATTTTCCCCAGGACAGAGTTTTATTTTGTCATATTGAATGACATCCTGGAACCCATAGTATTATTTGAGAGTAGGCAATTTCTTTTCAGGTAAAGCTGAGGCAAGGTTGGTGAGTATTTTTGTCTGCTCTACATTGCATTGACTTTGACAGAACAAACACCAAAGCACTGTTGGATATTGGACCGTTCTTTTATGCTATGTAATGTAGATCCTATATAATACAGAGCTTATATAGGACTACAGGTAGCCTCCCATCCTCCATTATGCTGTCACCAACCAGTTTTACGTTGGAAAATCTTAGCATTAGTTCACTAATGCAACATACATGCAAGCTGTGGTATGGATATGGAATATATATATTCCAATGTGGTATGGATATGCAGGTGGTGCTCATGCTCTGGCCTTAGCACTATAGCATCTTGTGCAGCTACGCAGTGATTCTGCAGCTGGAACAAAAATG
Source organism: Rhabdornis inornatus (assembly GCA_013397075.1). Lineage (NCBI taxonomy): Eukaryota > Metazoa > Chordata > Aves > Passeriformes > Rhabdornithidae > Rhabdornis > Rhabdornis inornatus. The sequence continues at coordinate 289,274 of VWZS01006244.1, read as the reverse complement.
ACCTTACTGCATTTGCTTTGGGGTCAATTCCAAGAGTCATAGCCCATGGCAGCCAGGGGTTTGAACGAGATAATTCTTAAGGTTGCCTCCAACCGTTAATATTGTATAATTTTATGATTCTGTATGAGTGTTCTAGCAAGAGTGAAATTGTGAAAAAATGTCATTTCAGAAAGATTGAAAGTTTTCATTGTATTTTTTTTCTTCACAGTAAGGCACAACAACCATTTTCTGCCACTTGGGTCCCCAGAATCATGGGCAGTCAAGGCAGTTATATATTAACTAGGAGAGTCCTTAGCTGGTATTGCTGAGTGTGAGAGTTCCAGATATGTCCATGGACTGGCCTAGAGATGTGCAAAAATAGGTAAAAGGTCAAAAGGTTAAAAAAAGATAAAAAAAAAGAATATAGTAACAGTAAGTGTGGTGAATGGGGCATGGGGAGAGGGGGGAGACATACTTGTGACTTAAAACAGGCCAATATGTCCCTAAGAGAGGCTCAAAACTCAAGAAATTGGTCTGAGACCAGTTGAATTCATGCTTATTTCTGCAAATAGCATATTTGATGTCAAAGAAGTTTCTGAAAGGGGTTATGAAGCTGAGTACATTGACAATTTTCTTGCCCTTGGTATGCATCTTGAAGGTTATATTATGATACAATTTGGAGGCAGATATTTCCGCTGAAAGAAAGTAGAATTTTCTAAGTCATAGGTCACAGGCACAAAATGATGTAAAATGAAAGCTGAATTATGGCTCTGGTGCAATATAATATATAAGAATCTATTTAAAAGTGACATATAGCACAATTTTGAGAAGATTCCAATTTATTTTTTTAATTAGACAGGAAGTGACTGATGAAATTATTTGCATTTAGCACTGTGGAATGCAATGAATTAATTTATACATCACATTAATATTTCTGTTTAAACCAGCATAACCTATTCCTAATTTGCTTTGCTGATGAAAATATACAGCTGTAATAAATTTGAGGATGAGAGGAAATTACCAAGTTCCAAAAGGCTGTTTCACAGCATGTTTTACCAAGTGGAAATTTGGGCAGAGCATCTAGAGAATCTATAATCCAATTTCTCTTTATTGACAGTAAAGCTAAATGTGTTACTTTATTCACTTTAGATTCAACAACAAGTAAGAAAAAGTTATGACTGGATAATGCAGCATATGAAGAGAGGAAAAAACCCAAAATAATTTAAAATAATATAGATCCCAGGATAATACCTTTGGTAAAAGATGTGGAACAATAAAGGAATGTAGGTGTCCACTTAATGGGAAAATGGAGGAAACCTTTTAGGGACACCTCAGATACTTTTTCAGTTGACTTGGTGGCAAATATATTTAATATACCCTTAGCTGATTTTGCTATTTTATTTTCAAATTTCTTTTGGATGGGTAGTAGGGAGTCACAAAATTCACTGGATAAGAAATATATTGCTGCAGAAGAAAAATATCTGAGAAAGAAACAAGATTATGCAAAATATATGTCACTTAGGAGGCTATACTCTAATTAAAATAATTAATCCTAGGCAAATTTACATGAGAAAGGAAGAAATCATGGAAGCTCGGTGTGGTTTTTGTGCAATGTTAATTTTATTGGACTTTATGCTTTTGTCCAGATAATATAGGTGGGTGGTAGAACATAAAATAAGGCTGGAAAACTGATGTGTATCTCCTTCCCTCCGTTCTGAAGGAGTGGCAAATATGGTTCCCACCAGACTTCAAAAGACCAGTCTAAGAGGTTGAAAGATACAAAACCCTGGAACTGTATAAATACACATTAAGTGTTAAAATAAAATGTTTAAATCCAAATATCAGGACCTTTTTATAATCTACAAATATTCCAGTACATAAACAGACCCCCTCAGAGTGGTGGAGAATGTAAAGGGAATGAGCATCCCTTGAAGGAAGACTTTTGCAGAAAGCTGGCATTTGAGTTAAAATTGCTCTTTGATTCAGACTGCACCAATCTGACAAACTTCACACACTGTGTAAGACACAGCAACCGCTTATCGAGCAGGGAAAATGTCAAAAAGCAACATGATTTATTTGCCTGCAATACAGGAAATGCAGTCTACACTACAATGGGCTTGACCTAAGGCCCTTCAAATTTAACAAGAGAATTTGATACGTCCCAAGCAACTACACCTTCAGGAAATCGTGGGCAAGAAGAAGCCACTTTATCAAACTCTCCTGACTGCACTGCCGTGGTGGTCTCCTTAATATTTTCTCTCTCACCTCCTACTAGTGCTGGTACTAGCCAAATGCTGAGATACTGATCTGCTTTCCCTGGGAAAAAAAAAAACAAACCAGTTTTACAGCCCCATGTCCTCCTTTTATAACAGCTCCATCAGCAATGTTAAGAGTTCTCTAAAGGTGCGGGACAAACCTCAGCATCCACACACCACCGCAGTCAAAATGGGCCACTTGAAGCCATTACAGCCAGCTGTGCTCCAAACGTGGGACTTTCGGCAAATGGTCCTTGGGAAGGGAATGAATTGTTACGTTTCTTTTGCATGGGGGAGGTTTTTTTCAAAAGGGAAGGACTCAGGACATTGCAAAGGGATGAGGGGCTCTTCCTTTGAGAAAATACCAATGCACAAAAATGAAATAAAGGAACATTTTTTATCTCACTTAAATAACAAGGTGCTGGACTGCATCCCCAGGGCATTGGGAGTTAGTGGAGCTGAAGCAAATAGGCAGGTGACAGAGGGAAAATTTCAAAAAATGCCAGATCTGGAGGTCTGTGCTATATTTGAGAAATAAATATACCTGGTTAAAGTACAGTGACTGGCATTTTCCAAGCATTACAGGATTTTGGATCTCATGTCCTGGAAAGCCTCAGCAGCAGGTGTGATTTCCTGGCTGCCCTTGAAAACCCAACCACTAGAGATATGTGCTACTTTTGCAGAAGTAGGAAACATCCTATCTGCACTGTAAATGGTATAGCTTTGAAAACAGAACAATGAAATTTTTCAGGTGGTCCAGCCATGTCATCTCTTGTGGCTGGGTTGAGATAGGGTTTGAGGCACAATGTTTTGTGTTGATGTAACAGTTAAGTGTTGGGTCATGCAAATACGTGTGGAGAAGAAATGCCTGCAGTCTCACTTTTCCCTAGGTACATACAGTGCATAAACATTTCAGCTCTAAGTGCTTCATCAGGCAGTACTGTCAGTGTTTCCTTTGTGAAATGTGGTAAGTCAGAGGTATTTGTCCCATGAAGCACCAAATGAACCCTGCTGCTGTAACTGACCTTTTGGATATGATTACTTGGATTTATTTCCAAATATTATGATTATTTATTCTACAAGTCAAATTTATCTTGCCAGACTGAGGTTAGAGTCCAGGTAGGACTGAACCTTGACATTTTAGCAATATTTTATTTTATAAACTTAAGGCTATGTTTGAATTTTATTATGTTACAAAACTAGAAGGAAGAGAATGGATGACTTTTTTGCCTCTTCATGGAGATTTTTATATTGAGATTCATCAAAGGCAGTAGAGACCTAAAAGCCCATACAACAGCCTATTCTACTGAGTTCCAAGAATATGTCATGTGGTTACATACTGAACAGGGCTGTGTGCGACAGAGCAGAATTAGCTGAGCTGACTGAAGAAAATGTTATCATTAGCTCTGTAGGCAAACAACATTAGGAGACAGAAAACACTTGTGGAAGCCAATATGATTAAATCACTACTTGCTAGTCACAATCATGTTGCCTGTCATGTCCAAAAATATCAATGCAGTTATTGAAGGTAGGACTAACAAAGAGGGCAAGTGTCAAATCTTTGAGGGGGGGAAAAAGTATCAGGCTTATCCCTTCCTTTTTTTCCAGGCTAGAAAAGAAAAAGTCTTGATTAAAGGAAATGATATCATGGGATTTTCTAAGCAACATTCAAGATACTGAATAGAAAGATCAGCAGTAGAAATGAATCAAAACATCAAGTAGATATTGTTAGGAAGTCTAGCTTTTGCAAAAGGTTCCTCATGATTTCCATACTAATTAACCAATGGAAGATGATCCTTTTTCTCTGGCAAATTACCATGCTTCAACAATGATCATGTGGGTTGCAAGCAGTGACTTGTAATGAGTCACCTTAGGACCAGAATTTATCTCACTCTGCAGTCAGCCCTGCCACCCTGCACATCTGGGCTGCATCTGGCCACCTGCTGGGACAATCCACTGCTGGGCAGCAGTGACATTGACCCACTCAGGTTCCCATGACTCTGGGTACCTCTGCTAGACTCTCCTTTTTGTGATGTAGATGTACTGCCAGTTGCATGTAAATGGGTGTATGAAAGAGGCCAAGTGGCACTGACTTGCTTGTTTCCACAGCACTTAGCATTCTACTACTCTAGAGTGGGTTTTTCAAGGAGAGACCCTGTTGAAACAGGCCCAAACAGAGCAGGCTAGCAATTAAGTAATACTGGCACTCAGGGCTTTAGTTTCTGAATTCGCTTCTATGCCCTCTTTTGTTTAACATTATAGTCCTGACCATGCAGTGCAAAGACATTCAGTTACATCGTTCCAGCTCCTATAATCTGCTGCCTTATCCCACTGCAGTGTCCTACTTGGCATGTTACACACAGATGTGTATGTTTTTGTTGCTTGAAAGCAACAATAATAAAAAAGGACTCATTCCTTACTGCACTGCATGCATTATATAAAAATTTGGTATATAATTTGGTTCTCAGACAGTCAAAAGTATGTAAACAGATGTGTCAAAAACTTCAACCTATGAACAATATCAGCTATCAGAAAAAAAATTCTATGCAGGCTGTGTAATGAAATTTGGAGAAACAGAAGCAGTTAGCAGGCAGTGCTTTTAAATGTATCCATTACTAGTGATGAGACTTTAAAGTCTTTCTGCTGCCACACAGTGAAATGAACTGTATTGGAGTGAATGTAATAAACACCAGAAATATAATAAGTATTGTAGCCTGCTGCGAAAGGAAATGGTTTCCCTAGCAATAAAAATGATGCCAGAAAAACACCCTTTCTCTCTTCCTGCTTTCTTGCTGATAATTTTTAAATTCTCATGTTTATTGGCTGACAAGAAGAATCAAATATCTACTATCTAGCTTCAAATGATGTAAACAGATGCATAGTGAATAGATTTCATGCTGATTAGTGACAGGTAAATTTTCTGATTTCAGGCTCTATTAAAAATATTAATGATTTTAATATTAGTGTGCATTTCCTGATGGATACTGTGGGAAAAAAATTGCATTATGTAACTGGCATGACATTTGAAATGGTGAACATTGGCATATCATCTACAGTGATTTCAGTTCTCATACCATTAGCTCACATGAATATATTTCATGTTATATATATATTAATATTTAAATCAAATTCTCAGATTTTGTACTTGGGGGAAATGGGTAAAAAAGGATTTATGCTCTCTCCCTATCCTAGTAGCTATTAGGAAATAAATATCTTTAAAATAATTATCTTTATTATTAATTTCTGTATTCTTCTGTTGAAACTTCTTATGAAAAATCAAACAGAAATTCTGAAAATCAGATCCCTGTAGTACCTGATTCTTCTTTACTCTGATGCCCAAACAGTGTTCTGACAACATGAAAGGAGTTGAAACCATATACATTTTATTCTCAAGATATAAGAAAAACTTACTTGTTGTTCCTGAACACAAAAAAGTATCTGCATTGTAAATATAATGTATTCTCAAGATATAAGAAAAACTTACTTGTTGTTCCTGAACACAAAAAAGTATCTGCATTGTAAATATAATGTATAAATATATAATTCATATTTTTAAAAAACATTTTTTCTCCAGTAAAACAACTACATACAAATTTAAAAATTCTGTATTGCTCTCCTTGAAAGAAGTAAACAAAGCCAATCCCTTCTCTGCAAGTCTCTTGCCTATAAGTTTTGTGACTTAGTTGTGAACCTTAGAGCACCGTGTTGTGGGATGTGCAGAGCTGGTTTTTGAAGTAATGATCATAAAGTATTCTGAACAAATATGAGGTGTGCACAGCATACATTGCTACTCTTTTGAAAACATATTCAAAAATGTAACATTCTGAAAGAATCTGTTCCTAGTGGGGTGAATGGGGCAAGGGACTAAAGAATAGATAGGTGGGTGGATGCTGCACATAGCAGTATGACAGTCACACTGAATTAAAATGCTATGGGTAGTCTGCATTGTTGATGGTCAGGAAGAGTATTTTGCTTCTGCTTTGAAGGAATTCAATGGCAGGCTGGTGGACTAAAAGCTCAGTGTGTGATCTAAGTACAACTTAAGAGTATATGCAGTGCTGCCCAATGTTTAACCTCCACTAAATGCACATTTCAGTGTCAACCAAAAGGACTTCATATTTCAATAAATATGAGAGGTTCTTGACTATAGTTTTTCTGAAATACTTACTATGGCTGAAAGTAAATCCAGTATTTAAGAGCTTTACATTAGATTCTCATTTCTGCCATAATGTGTCTGTGTGTGGCTGAAAGACAGTACTTTAATTCCTTGTTGGGCAATGGATTGGATGGCAAACACGTAAAGTACATTGGCCCCTGAGCCTTTGAGACACTTGGGAAACAGTCCTGGTTTTGTGGTATGAAGTATAGATAATATAGTTTAATTTGAAAAGAAAACTTTCCCATGAAAAGCTGAGCCACAAATATCCTAAGGGAAATGATCAGATGAATATTATCTGCTTGAATTTCCTCTTCTCCTGTGTGCTCTCTCTTCCAGACCAGCTTGGAGCAGACTCCAAAATTTGATAAATTCACATGAAGTCATCAGTCTCAGAGCCTCTCAAAAGAGCTTGACACAGAACACTAGGCTGTTGATATTACTGTATTGCTTTTGAAAGGGTGAAGCTGACAACAGCTCAGCAGTGTTTCAGAGGATATGAATGTCTCTCATGTTACATAGAGGTCATCAAAGCAAAGTATTTCTAATACAGTCTCTTTGCCATGAGTCTCTGGTTTCCTTCTCCGGAATATGGACTTCAGCTTAGACTTCTCCAGCACAACATTTAAAAATCAGAGCCCTTGAATCTTCCAGAGTTAATCCACCTTCTTTTTGCAGACTCTTATTCCCTGCGTTCGAGGCAGCTGTCACTGTTGTTGGGTCATGTTCACATGTGGATATATATTCTTCATTGTAGAGGGAAAAAATGGTTTAATTTTAAAGGTTTAGAAAGAAGGTCAAAGCATTCTATGGCTCTTTACTCTCAGTAAGACTTTATTTTTGCTTTAGTCATCTAAAATTATCCTGTAACTCTTCATTTGTTCTCTGAAAGGGAGTGTCTTGATGCAAGAGATAGCACAAGCTGTATATATGCTCTTAGGGATGCTTTCCCTCCATTCATTTACAGTGCCTTTTCATTTCCTAGTACTCCCAGGCTGTCAGGTTTATTGTTGATAGTTGTTGATACTATGATATGTATTATTCGACGAATCCATTAAATATTAATCAAAGAAATTTATTTTTCTAAAGAACACCAAGAGTTGAATATCTAGTGATTTTTGATGTTCTAAGTAATATAACACTAGTTTGCAGTGCTCTTTCTTTTACTCTTTTTTTTCCCTCTGCCTATTTATTTTACTTTCACCACTGCCCTGCATTGGAGTTGGCCATGAATTGCAATGTCACTGCTAAACCTACAAGATATGTGAGAATTGAATCACAAGACTCATTTCAGACTGGAAAGGAAGTCCCAATTTTACATCACCTTTTCTTCTTCCAAATATCCCATCATTAATTATGGGATGCAATGTGTGTTCACAGGGTGTCCTAAAAGTGCCTTGGAAAGACTGTTCACACTGAGTGAAGAGTGGGGTAGGTTCACTCAGAGAGGCATTTCTATCAGGCAGTTAAAGGGTGAGGGGGCTATGCCTGGTGTGTCACCCCACAGCAGACAGACCCAGATGGCCACTCCTGTTGGAAAAGATAAGGATTTGACGGGAAAGTCTCACAGATATGTTTGTATAACAGAAATATCTTTAAATGTAAAATCTAAAGAAAGAATAAAAATAATAGCAAGTTTTGATGTAGAAGAAAATAATTGCTGAGCCAGTCTTACTGAATAACTAAGAAGGCCAAAGGTATGTTAGTATGTGAGTTGGAAGGGGCTTTTATGACTCTAAGCAAAGGATAAATCCACCTCAAAAAAAAGATATTTTTACCAAGGTAAAAGATTTTCACAGGCAAACAAAAATGCCATGTTGCAAGTAGAAAAAAAAGATTTCAAAATTTTCCACTGTGAGAAAACTGAAAAACAACTTTTAGCTTAAACTGTAACATACTAACCTTTTGTGATTGGAAAATAGTAACATGAATATAGCAATGTTAGTAGTTATGACAAGCTATAAGTAGTAGTAAAGGTATTGATTGATTGTCATGTTTTAAAATGCTCTGCAATAAAAAGTATATAATGCATTGTAACCAGAACTAGAGTTGGCTTCAAATGAACCCACAGCTGTGGCTGAAAAAGCTGTAAGCTAGGCTCTTGTCACCCATGACCCATGAATTGCTGTATCATTCAAATACAATAAACAGCATTTTAAAGAGCCACCTGGAACCCCACACCCCTCATTTCGGCTCTTACACACTCCCAACCCAGCTCATGCCACAGGAAATCTTCCCATACAGCTCCACAGACTTCCATGCCTCCTCCTACTCCAAACTCCCAGTCATATGTTCTACCTGCTCCATAGATATTTCTGAGAAGTAACTATTTCTTTTTATCACCTCTTGCTTTATTGCAGGTCTTGCTGACTTTAGAGTTATTATCCCACCTCTAGCTCCACAGCTCAGTGTCCTGTCCCAGATGGCAAGGAAGGAGGCCACCAGTCTTGCTGTGGAGGATAGTGAGTTGGTAGCAGTGCTATAGCTCCACTGATCAAGGGAGGTTGCAGCAGCCTGGAGGGTGGCTAGATACAAAATATGGGATCCAGTTATGCCTTCAGAATCCTACCAGCTTTCACAGATTCCCTTCCACAAAGGTCCTTGATGAGGTTTTTGGAAGGAAGTTGAGGACAGAGGGTGATGTGTCAAGGCACTGCTCTGGTGGCTGAAGAAACATAATTGGAAAAATGTCACAATCCATCCGTGGTGATGCATAAAATTTCCTTTGTGCCTTCTCAGACAGTTCACAGCATTGTGGAAGAGCACTCAAAGGAAGTGTTCAGCATTACTTCAGTGGTAGTGCTTAGATTGGGCAGTGGCATTTTCAAGTTTTCCAATGAAAATTAAAATATCACAGCTGGCAGAATTTCAGCATCAGTTGCTAAAACTACATAATAAACTGAGTTTTCACTTCTCCTTACTGCGTTGAATAAATTGAATTCCCTTCAGCTTGCTACATGCTGAATATTCAAGACCAGACTCCAAATACTGTGTTTCTGTCAGAGCAGCACTGACATTAAAACATCTCCTCTCTAATATATGAAGATTCACCTTTCCGTTCTCAGCCACAAATTCTCTGTCTCCAAATACTGCAGCTGTGCAGTACCACATGAAGTACCAGTATTTTTTCACCCTTGAAGTAGCTTTATGCCACTGCCAGAAGTTGTGTATCATTAAATTACACTTTGGCATTCTTTTGTGTGTGAGGACCTATGGACATGCATAATTCAAAAAAGAAAAAGCTCTTCCAAGACTTAGGCAGATTTAGCTGACTGCTTGCTCTTCTGGAAAGGAGAGAGGACTTGCATAGTAACCATGATTCGAAGCAAACATTCTCAGTGATGTTGTCTGATGTATTGCATTCAGCAGGCAAAACTAATACAAAACTCTGGTTAACATGAAGTCACAGAACATTCCTGCCACACAGCTTCCAGAGTTTCTCTGTTGCCAAGGTCTGCAACATGTCTTCCACTCAGTAAATATTTGGCTGTTTGTTTGGAGATTTGGGGGAAAGGGGTTAGCTTTTTTTAAAAGTACTTTCACTGCTTAGACTATGTTTAAATTCACTGAAAGTAGGCAGTGCTGCCGTGAAGGCAATGGGAACACATTCTAATATCATGTGAGGAAGTTCAGTTTCAGGCCACATGAGTCCTTTCCTGAGTGTGATCTATAATATTTCCTGTGGATTATTCCTGCCTGGCAGAAGGACTCCATTAGGACACGGTGCAATTACAAGCTCCTTTTTACCTTCACTGTGATCTCAGAGGGACACTCTTATATTCTCTCAGACTTCCTTAGGAACTAATTTATCTTTGCAGAGCTTGTCCTGCTCTTTGGAAGGCAGAGAATCTTATAATTAAAAATATGGCTAAGATTTGTTCTGGGGAAAGATATATGCTTCTAGAATGCAATTACTTTTTTTAAGGGTATAGAATATGTTTTTTCTTTTCTCACTCTCTTTTTAAAAACACTTACCATGATGAATAATTAATATGATCTGGGAGCACATGGCAACTTTTATCTGAAGTCTCCTATTCCAGGTGGAGGTAAGCGTTCTGATGACAGAAGAAGGAATGAAGCATTGAAAAGCTTAATTTAGGGCAGATAAAGCTGTACAGGTCAGAGAAGATGCCACATGGAGCAAAAGCAGTTTTGGGGAAGGAAGCAACCACTGAAAACAATGAATAGTTTCCTTTCTGAGTGTCTTTTACTAGAGAGAAAAAATTACAAGCAAAATGCTGAGTGAGATTAGAGCAGTCCTCAGGTCCAGGACCTGAAAGTTCAGAGCTATATGTCACTGTAGGCAAAAAGCAGTTATCTATCTGTACAGCATAGCTCTCAGTACGTGAGCTGGGTACTTCAGGTACAGCCAGGCATCCTAGAAGTGCCTGAGTTTACTCCTTTCCACATGCAGGAGCATCATTTTGACAATGGAACTTAGAAACTGAACCATAAAATGTATTTGTTGAAATGCAGAAATGAGCTTTCCCTAAATTATATAAATTGCAAATGGGCATGAAGGGAAGCTGATTTTCTACATGACTGAATATCCAGTTTCAGGAGACTAAAGATGAGGCTTTTGCAAGGTTATAGGATCCTGACAGAAGCCTGTAGTTCATGAACACTGTGGTGAATCTTATGGTTCATATGGCCTTGTTGTCTAAGAATTAGCACGTTACAACCTGCCAGGCTTTTTTGTTTCGTTGGTTTTCAAAGTCATGGCAGCAATGATGCATAAAGTCAGCTTTAATATCTAACACAGTTTCCTAAAAAAAAGAGCAAAAAACTTGTCTGATCTTGCACAGAGATGAAACATGCCAAAAAAGTAGATAAGCAGCACTTTCACCGAAGTCTCAAGGTTGTGGAAGGATTATCCCTCTCTACCTAAGTCAAACACACTGCAGTGAAATAGGGGTTTTTCTTATAAATACTGAAGTGTAAACTAAAGGCTCCTCTCAAAGAGCCTAAGAGCAAAACTAACTTTGCTCCATTCACTGAACAAGGGTTCCTTAAGGATATATATTCTTACAGTACTAAACTAAAATTCTCTGGACCCCTTCCATGGTAATGGTGACAGCTGGAAACAAATATCCCATGTAATACTCAACTATCTGGTAAAATAGGTGAGCTGTGGGTTGGGAGTGTTCCTTGCCTTATACTATCTCCCACACAATGCCTGGGAGCTGTGAGGAAAAGTGCAAATCAGTCAATGCCAAATACATTCCAAAGACCCTTCTAGTGTTTAAAAGTAAATACGATTTCAGTTCCCATGCTGGTGGACACTCCTCAGTGTCATTTCACCTTCTAGAAGAGAGGTCTATTATGAGTTCATTTTTTATGACCTATAAATGTATATTTTTAAGAGACGCTGGTGTTACACACAATGTCTACAGTGAAATTTGGAACAGCTTTTTTTTCTTTGCTGGCTCTTTAAATGGTTTAATACTGTCTCTAATGCCCAGCTCTTAGGCTGAACTTTTTCGAAAGTGCAAACAGATGTAGAAACAGAGGTAGATGCTTTTGTTAGCAAACAGGCTACCACTTCTGTAATGACAGTTTTTGAAAGAAATTTTATGCTGCTCATGATTAAATGGATAGATATACACACACAGGGATAGCTTCTTTTTCCTAACAAAGCTAAACTATGGATCACTTTTAGATGATTGTGTTTAATTTTTTCCACACTGTTTTGTCTTCCATGAAGATCTGCTTTAGAAAAGAACTAGGATTAAGTACAATTAAGTGTTGTGGTGCATTTGTTTTTCCTTACCCTACTTTTGTTTTCCCTGTGTTCTAATGGTTTGTCCCTGTGTTGTACCCTCCCTGTTGGTTTGTTCCAAGTTACCCTCCTTCCTGCCTAAGCCCTGCCAATCGTCCCTAAGCCTCTCCTACTCTTCTGGATCCTTCCCTGTCCGTCACGTCAGTCCCAACCCAACCAGTTGTCAATCTCCCCTGGCCACACCTGTTGTTCCAGAATGTTCTCTGTCAGTTGTTAGTTCTGTGTTACATGATTGAACCCCATAAGTTAAAACCCAGCTATGTCTTCCCCCATCGGGTCTATTGTAACTGGAACCCCGCCCTATGTCACTCCCCTGAACTCCCCTGATTGGTTTGTCGATTGTACCCGCCCTTGGGGGAGGTCCCTTATTTAAATTGCTGTAATCCTGTATTCTGTGCTTTTCTCGGTATCCGTTTCCTGTTTCTGGTTGTTTCCCAACCTGTTTCTCCAATAAACCCTTGGAACCCAGAAGGACCCTCTCGACTCTTTACTTCTTCCTGACACCGGCAATCGCTACTAAGGCTCGGTGCCTTACCCTCATCCCGGGCTTCGAGAGGCTCTGGGAGAGGGCCACTCTTGGCTCTTCCTCCGCCTCACCAGCTAGTCGGGTGGACAAAGCGCGAGTGGACTGATGCGGGCAGTGTCAATTAAGAACTGATCTAACATTTCCTAGTAATAGGTATAGGGAAAACAGGTGAACCTTGAAAAAAGCTAAATTGTGGTGAAATAAGTGCTTTATCTGTTAGGTTCACAGCCTTCCCGTAAGAATATACGTATGTTAAAATAGGCTCAGGAGGGCTGTTATTCCTTGCTAGCAGCAACATCATGCTGTGAATTACAAATAAAAACATACATGGCTCACATAGGGCTGTTGTACATAAAATTCCAATCTGTCTCTGGACATCTAGATAAATTACCATTCTATTAATTTCACTAAGGCCAGTATACCAGCTAGGGGATCATTTGGAAATAGTAACAAGAATACAACTGAAATTACTAAATTTGTTTTGATTGACCTCATCCAGTACCTCCCACCTTATCTTATTGTAGAACTTGATAAAGACCAGGACTGTTCATTTAAATTAAAATAAACAGATCCATGTAGCTAGAGGAACTGTGTTATTCTGAAGAGCTACCAATTCTGCTAGACTAGGTTTATAACCGCAGTAACCAGAAACCAAATTAATGTTAGGTGATCATCCCTTTAAAATACTTGAGTTTAGACCTCTCTATGGAAATCACACCAATTTGGATGAATTCAGGTTAGTCTAAATGCTCCAAGTCCAATATACATACCAGACTGGTTTCAGCCCGGTAGCCAAATATCACTTTAGTAGGGTGCAAAAAAGTACCATTTTATTTTGAGATCAGATGAAAGAGTGGTCCACAAATCCCTGAAGCATCTGGCAAATGTCTAAAGCATTCATGCCAGTACTACAAGGGGAGAAAGTCTTCTGTTAGACAACTTAAATCATTAGGTTACAGTCTGATAGTTGAAAAACCTCTGCACTAGTCTTTCTAAGCAGTGAGAACTTCCTTTTCCCTCCATGTTTCTCTGGGTCAAAAAGGGACAGCTGTCATAGTAATAGAGTTTTTGACACCCATGCATATAGGTGCATGTAATACAGTGATGGCTTTGGCCATAGAGAGTTAACAGGTAGGGTCCAAATACTGTAGTAAAGTAAATCTCATTGGTAAATTGTGACCATATGTGCAGGGTTGAATCCAAAGTTAGGAAAAAAGCACAATTTCACTGGTCTTGCTGTGTCTGCATATAGTGTAACAACAAAAGCAGTTTAGACCATGGAAGTTAAGGGGTTTTATTGACGAGGTAGATCATGTTGTTCTGTTCCCATGTGGTCCTATAACCACACCATCAACCAACTAACCCAGCCAGCAGCAAGTGTAACTCAGATGGATTTAATGAGATATCTTTAATAAGTACATTCACAATCAAGTTCAACACACAGGATTTTTTGTTTTCCCCAGGCTTCTGACAAAGTCCGTGACCAGCTGTGGAAGTTAATTGTATGTTATGCTGTAACTGTCTGAGGCTGGCAGAGAACCTTTATCCTATGGTATATTTCTGTCCCTTGGCAGCAGCACAGAAGGAAAGAAGGAAGGTTGAATTTCATTTTCCCCTGGTTTGACATATAACTAGTATGGCAATGTGTTGGAACATGTTTTTATGATGCAGTGAGTTCTAGATGTGCTCTTTCAAAATTTTGTCTTTTGCTTCCACAAAGTGGAACGTAAATTCTTGAGGCTTCGTTTTTGTTTAGCACAGGTAAATCCTGCAGTAGTGCTTGCCTAGTTTGCCACTGCAGTAAACACTGAAGGAATTTTTCTGTATTTTATATCCTTAAAAGGCTTTGTTTTTCTCATCCAGGACATCACTTGGTGTTTTTTTCTGCTTTGCCTTTTAACACCTTATCATGCCTTTATTAATAATACTTTACCATCCCTTCATTAATATCACTGTAATACCCATCTAGTCCAGTTGCGTGGCTGGTGGTATTTGAATTCTTAGCTATCCTATTTGGCTTTTACTGATTGAGTTATTTGAAATTATAGCAGCTATTTTGAGTAGTCTGTTCCAACAGCAATTATTAAAATAAAACTACTTAGTCAGATGATTTTAAAGTCTCCTTCTGCTTTGTGAGTAGTCTCTGCTGCATCTTCCTGGGGACTACACAATCACATCAAAACCAGATAACAGTTAATTTTTTTTTTTCATGGGATTTATATTACGAATATGCTTGGGCATTCCTTATCTTGTGGGTTATGGCTTTATTTCTTTGCTCCTGCAAACTCAGAGATTGGATGTCTTGCCAGAATGAGTGGCAGTGAATGGAGTGGATGGAATGGGTATACAGCAGAATTAATTTCCTTGTGTTTCAGAAGAATCTGTTTTTTCTTTCATCAAATCAACTTTTTATGATCGAACAGCAGAACGACATAATTTTCTTTTCCTGATTCCCAACATTTCTAATAGATCAAATTTTTTTGTAACTGGAAGAAAGTTAAATGTTTGCAAAACAGTAATTACTAGTGTGTGATTTGCAAATTAAACAATAATTGAATCGCATGCTATTAAGTGAAGAATTTTAAGATATTTTCTTCTGAAGGTCTCTATTTTAAACTGCCTTTTTGAGATTATTTAGGTATCAGCTGAGAGGCTTTACAAAAAGTATGTTCAAAGTTATTAAGAGCAGAATAAAATCAGCCTTCCCAAATTCACAGTTGCATGACTTATAATATAATAGAATCATAGATTTGTCTAGGTTGGAAAAGACCTTTAGGATAATTGAATGCATCCATTAAAATATTATTGACAAAACCATCACTTAACCATGTCCTACACACCACACCAACACGTATTTTAGATATCCCCAGGGACGATAACTCCACCACATCCCTGTGAAGCATGTTCCATTGTCTGACCACCCCTTTAGTAAAGAAGTTTTTCTTAATATACAATCTAAACCTCCCCTTGCACAACTGGAAGCCATTTGCTGTTGCTTCATCATTACCTGGGAGAAGAGGCTGACCCCCACCTGGCTACAGCCTCCTCTCAGGAAGTTGTAGAAGGTGATAATGTAGCCCTTGAGTCTCCTTTTCTCCAGGCTAAACAACCCCCAGCTCCCTCAGCTGCTCCTCATATATGATTCCTGTGCTCCAGATGCTTCACCAGCTTTGTTGCCCTTCTCTGGACACATTTTTGTTAGTCTTAAAAAAAAAAAAATCACAGTTGCCTTTCTCTTTGCATTTTGAACCTAAGCTGAACAGACATCGGTTTGATGTAAAGTGGATCCTCTTAGATTGACTTGTGATTTGTTTGTCTAGCTTCAGCTCTTCGGTCTGCTTGGCCTCTGCAAACCTGTTTAAGCTGTGCTTTTGCTCTTGCTCTGTGCAGCACTGGAGCTGAGCTCAGGGGTTCCGTACAAAGGGTGTCGCTCCTTGGTGTAACTTGGTTTCCAAACATGTTTCATTTAGCTGGTGAGGCTTTAGGAATAAAAAAGACAAGGCACCTGGGAGAAGCAGGAGCTCTGCCTGGAAGTGACAGAAGTTTATAGGATATGGGAACTTCAGTTCAAATTGGCCCTTTCAGCAAGAAAATAGATGCACTGGGCTGGCATCACCAACCCTGTGGGCACCTTGGTACCCCTCTGCAGTTCAAGTCCTGCGGGGAGCTCTACTGCGCTCTCAGGTGTAAACCTGCTGTGGCATGGGACCTGCTTGTTAGGCAAATGACTTGCTGCTGATAAGGGGATGCTCTGTGGCTGCTGGCTCCTAGACTGGGAAAGTAATTAATCTTCAGCTGCAGGTTAATAAAAATCCGGCCTCGTAAGCGTGATAAATTACTCATTTAAAAGTTACACTGGTAGTCTAGTCCTAATAAACTTTAGCCATTCTCATCCACTGTGAAGCTACTACTTTCCTATAGGAGTTTGATAGAAGGATAACACTGCACTTGGGGAGATCATCCTCTCACAGTAATTCAAATGCAGCCCTTCACCACAGATACCTTTTAGTGTTTTCAAATAAAAAATGTTATTGGATTGTGTGTTTCCTGTGGCCAGTTTCACTTTTTCTAGTTGACATTCCCTCAGTTATTCTCTGAGCACTTCCCCAGCTGCATCTTGACATGTATGTACTTAAGATATTTTTCCTTTTTCTGTGTGTTCCTTTTTTCATGTTCTAAATATTTGCGGTTGATAATTTCCCAGATTCCCTCCCAGAGCCCTCTTGTCCATCAGCTTCTGCTCTCTCTTCCTGACAATGACTGGTTCAGCCCACATTCTGAATTCTGTACATATGCTCTGTGGAAGTGAAAATTCTTCTTTAGCATTGCAGAGAATACCTTGAAAGGATCATTATCTCCACTGGATAGGGATCAAGCACTTTACAGAGCTGCTTATCCTTGATGTCCACCTGGAAGCTTTGACCAGCATAAGACATGCTCAAATTCTTGTAGATAGAGTGAGCTTTTGCAAAATCACATCTGCACTGGCTGTGGACATAACCTTGATCTGGGTTCAACCTGCACACCTGGTTGCCTCAGCTTCTTAGTTATAAAGCAGAAATCCAATGCTTATCAGGTAGCTTGGAGTAAATGTGTTCAAAATTATGAGCTGGCGTAAAATGTTAAGTAATTTATGTGGTCATGGAGTATTTAATCTCCATATTAGCTTTAGAAACAACTCTGAGCTAAGCAGAAACTGAAAAAGAGGCCTATTAGAAATTCTGCTGCTTAAATCATATGAAATGTATAAGTACTATCAAGAAATTACAGAAATGTTGTTTAATGTAATAGCGCTATGACTGTAGTTAAGACCCACAGGATAAACTGCAAAATGTTGCTAAAAACTGAATCATCAAAGAGAAGAAAATCATCCATCTTATTTCCTAATGAGGTCTTCCAAATAGAGCCCTACATAACCTTTACTCTCTGGGTGCCTAACCTGCAAAACATACTTGTACATTCGGTGACCACAGTAATGTATAAATATTATAAATGAGTAAATGTTACAGTGTATAACATAGAAAAATGCATTTCCTCCATTTATTTCCTATTACTAAATCTTTTCACAAAATTGCAAGCTCCAGAATGAAAGGTCAAATGCTATAAAATAAAGATTAAATACTCCAAAAGATTTCTCTTTAGAGTTACAGCTTCAGAGTGGGTTTCTTATAAATTCCATAAATGGAATGATTTTTATTTTGCTGCTTTGCTTCTCATATTAAATGAGGGAAGGAGTCACCATAACAACTGTTCTACCACGAAGAAAAGCAGCATTTTCTTACAGCAGTACATCTATCATATAAATGCATCTATAAATATATATTTGGGGTGTATTGTCTAAAATTGACAGCAATTACATCAGTGTTGACACAATTAAATGAAACAGCACATCAACATCCTGTGTCCTAGCACCCACAGTGCCATAATTTCTCCTTTTTATTTTCTTCTCCTTTTATGCATTTAACCAGGTATATTCAATAATATTTCTACGTGGCACCACAGAGTTAAAATGTTTCTATTTTTTCCTAGTGCAAAACCTATAGGAATATATTACATGGCACTGACAAAGTTTAGCAGAGAGCAGGATCAGTTTCTTTTTTCACCAGTGGACCTGGACTGCTTGGGCTACAGGGGGAAGCTGTCCTACTGACCATGGCATTGGAGGTAGGTGAGTAGTCTCAGAGGATATCAAGGCTTGGAGCTTTGATGTAATGTTAATGTTTAATATCACTACTGAGCTTCCTGTGTTAAAAGTGTCTTTACCTCATTATCAACATCAGTTCTTTCTTCCCATTATAAAGAAAACATTTGATACAAACGAGAAAGCAATCAAATCACAGTTGGAGTATTCCCTAGTTCATTCTAAAGTTTAAGTGTAGCTAGATAAAATAATTACAACACTGCAGTGTTGGTAAACAAAACTCATTTACATATAATATCTCACTCCATGCATCCAAAGAGCTCTCTTAATCCCAGGTGGCATTTTCAGTCACAAGATTATGCATGTAATAGCAATAGACCTTTTTATCCCTCAGGTCTTCCTTTTAGCCTCTGGAGGCAGATAGGATCTCATAGCTTGTCAGCGTGACAAGGAAAATGCTCTAATCAAACACTCCTCTGGACCATTATAGCGCATAATAACAGAGGCTTTTGATGGCTTTATTGGACATGAATTGGAAGGTTCCCTTTCAAAAGACAAATTATTTTGTTTTAATGCAAGGCTTTGGGATATCCATACATTAAGAAGGATAGAAACTGAGAGACAAAATGGAGGGACAAAACTATTACGTCTCCAGTGGCACAGAACAATGCGGTTTATAATATATTAGGTTTAAATTGAAATGCTCTCATCACTGTTTCCCAGGGTTTTCAGCATGATTTCCAGGGTCTGCCCTGAGAGCTGGTAATGTGCAAAAGTCTGCAAATTGTATTATAACCTTTGAAGTTTAGAAGCTGTCCAGAGTTGTCCCACTTCAGGGGTGATTTTCTCAGGACTTGAAAGAATGAAATCAAGCCAGCTGGTGAGGAGGCTGGTGTGCCAGACTCCTGCAAGGAAAGCCTGAGGGACCACAAGTAGAAGTTTGGGTCACTTTCAAGCCATCCTATAGAAGAAATAGCTGTGGTGAGTGTTAGATTGTCTAGCTGGGCTGTCTCTACCTGGAGAGGGGATCTGGTGAATTCCTACAGTCTCTGAGAATCTGTCATGGGCATGAGCAAATTTGCATGTGTACATTTGTACGTGCTTCAATTTTGCTTACAGGTGAAAGAATCAGAGGGTGGACTGTGCTGTGCACACTGCTGGGGTGTGGAAGAGCACAAATAATTTTGCAAAGGAGTGAAATTATGTCAGGTTGAAGCATGAGCTAATGAACACTGTGTTGTTAAGCTTTTGGAAGACACTGTCCTTACTATTTTAATGGACTTCTTAAAATATATGTGTCTTTTCAGTCTCTTTACTGTTCCTCAAGCAGCTTGTCTGTATTTCCCTATACAAGAAAATGGTACTATAGTTCATTAACCTTACGATATAATAATACATTTTAGAATGATCAATGCACTCTTGGTTTTTTAGTGCCTCTTTGGTTTCTCAGAGAGTAGTTGAGGTTAGATGGGACCTCTGAAGACTGTCAAATCCAAACCATTTGCTTAAACATGATCAACTAGAGCAAGTGCCCAAGGTGGTTTTGGATTGTGCTTTGGATATTTCCAAGGATGGAGGCTTCATAGCCTCTCCCTGGAATAGTTTGGCTATAAGCATCCAATTCTTTACAGCTTGTCTTCCTGCACTAAAGTGTAGATTTCCCTATATTGCCAAGTGATGATTTTTTTTAATCTGCTCATAAAAATATTACAACAATTATTTCCAGCTCCACAGCACATGGTTGGTTTATTAAAAGCCAGAGACAACCACTTGCCGGAGACTGGGTAGTGGTGTTCTTGTTGCAGTCCAGACCACCAGAAAGTTGGCTAGCCAACTTTCCCAGAGCACAGTTACAAAGCAAATGTGTCTGTGAAGAAGCTAAAGAGCAATACTGTGAAACTCTGGCATGTGAGTATCTTATACTTACCTGAGAATTCTGCTTCTAAATATGTCACAAGAGACCAGGTTAATGCTTCAGAATGAGTGCACCTGCTTTGAAATCTTACAGGCAATGTGCAAATGGTACTTCATTTATATGATGCAAGCTTAGCATGCAGATAGTTTTAATAGATGCCTTTAAGGCAGTGTAGATAACTTTTTTAGTACTTCATTTAATATAAGTGCTCATAAATAATTTCTTCACATTATACACTGTCTCAAAGACTGTATGCCATCCGAGCAGATATCTGAATTCTGGGACTGAGCCTGCCAGCTGGTGCAGCTGTGGAGGCAATGACAAGCTTGGTGTCACAGCAAAGATGCCAGATATTACATTTAGTTACCATGCCCAGCAGGTGGATTAATTCACAATTAAGCAACCATCTCTTAGGAATCTATTGACCTTTTCCTCTGAGCTGAGGTGTAGGCATGGTAACCTGGGACAGAAAAGCGATGGCTTTAACAAGTACAAATGCAATCTTGAACAGCTTAATTCGATAGGGAAGGTGTTATTCATTCCAGTCACATGAGACAATATTCACACTGTAATGAAAACATATAATAATAAGCCATTGTATTCAACAGGACAAGCTAGTCAAGAAAATACTCTCTCTATATCACATTTTGACACTTTTGGAAACATAAATTGGTTATGATTAACTCTAGAAGTGTTGCCTTGTCTTTAGCAAAACAGATGAGTGGATTTAGGAATTCATCCAGCAAAAAGGCAGCCAAGGGCTTCGCTACTGCCAACAAATACTCCAGGATTTCTTCCACATCACTCTCACAGTTGACCTCGCCTCTGAACTGCAGCGATGTCTCGTGCTCCCTCTGCCTCTCGGTTGTTTTGGGATTTTTACTTGCCAGATACTCTATAGGTTTATTAGATTTTGTTTGCTTGTTTCTGAAATATTAACAAGTGTTGTCCAGGGATGACATTAAAACCAGCAGACTGATTTCTGTGGCAGTGCAAAACAGAGGACACAGAAGTGGGCTTGCAGAGGCAGACTGTGACAAGAACTGCTCCATGCACTGCTCTGCCCGCAGCTCGGTGCTGTGGTTGGGACAAAACCCACAGCAGGGTCTCCTGAAACCAAACAATGTTTCAAAGAAGTTAAAAGCAGAGGGAATTGACTATCTAGCTTTTTATTTTGTATTTTTTTAATGATTAAAAGTGTAAGGCTAATACTACAACCAAAGTAGAGAAACACGGTACTCTGACTTCTTTAATCATGAGTCTGGCAGAACATGAAGACAAAAACTCACAGTTTGGCTCATTGTCTCATATTTTTCTCTTTAAATAAAGATTAATTTCTAAACTCTGTATCAGCTTCAAGCACAGTCAGTGAAGCTTTTGGAAGGATCGCCTCTGCAATAACACCATTTCTTCAGCACTGGTAGCTTAAGTCTTTTGCTACCACTGATGCCCATCTTCAATTTTTTTTTTTATTTACCATTATCACAAATAAATAGCCTTCAACATGTTGTTTTTTTTTCCCTGCCCATGAATTATTCTAACAAAAAATACCAATTTGAAATCCTAACATTTCCTATCCTACTGCACAAGAAATCTAAGTTATTCACACTCACTTCTGCTGATGCGACTTATGCCAAGGGAATAAAAGTTATAAAGATCTGTGATTTACCGCAACTGTGATTGCACTGCTTCAATTCTATCAATACTTTCTTCTCCAAGGTAGTGCCTTTGATAGACAATCTGATTTTTTCATGGCAATCTGTGATTAATCATCTTTCTGCTCATGCCAACATGGTCTCCAGGATATTTTCACTATGAGTTTCTAACGTCTCCAGTTCGGGGCTAATTTTAAAATAAAATTTTTAAAAAATATTCCTTTAAAAATAACTCATGTGTAGGAAAACTGAAAATAAAAGATTTGATACAGACAAACATATAAGGATGAAAAGGAGAATTATGTTAAAAGCACTCGCTTCTGTAGATTCTGTCAGCATCTGTGTTTCCCAGGGAAATGTTACTGGTTTAAGTGCAGGAATTCATAATTTTCTCAAATTTCTGTGATAAATATGACTATTGACACTTTAGGCACATGTATTACCAAACCCAAAGGAGCTATTTTTGTTCTGAAATAGACCATGCAACCAGTAAAATTTTATGGCTTCTAGTCATTAATTTATTTTTCACCTTCTCCTTCAGGGACAGCAAATTCAGCCTTATTACCAAGAGGAGCAGCCTTTCCTTGGTGTGACACATAAAGAATTTAATCATTTGCCTTAGGCTTTGTCAAACATTCTTTTCTTCTGTGTTGACAAAGAAATATCATTTAGGTCCTCAGAGCACTAATTTTATTTCACTTATTTGTTTGGATTGGTAAGGAATGACAATAGAAATAACTGGTTTTAAAATTAGAACATCAGCTTAAGCAGATAAACTACTCTTGTGTCGTTGGGAGAGGAACTGTTTCCAGGATGCCTGCATGTCAACAGATGAGAAGGGGACAGAAATGAAGGTAACAGGGCCCAGTAATTTTCTCATTGAAAAGGTCACATTCATAATTAGTTCACTACAGAGAAATACTTGCACTTCTCAAAGCTGATGGGGCACCCAGCTCCTTTGATCAGTGCTTCATGGGCAGCAGCACGTACACCACACACACAGGGACTGGTCTATGGGGCTGGATCTTGTCTCAGCTCCCAGTCTTTGCTATCCAACAATATACAGAGGTAAACTTTGTGAAACATTTCTGGAATAATGATACACAAGTTATGTATTTTGATTCCCAAAAGATGTGTATGAGCTGTACCACTGGCCTGCTGAGGAGGCTGAATCAGACCCCATGGCCTGTTGTGCTGCTGCCAGCCTTTTCCTCCTTCCTCTCTCCTCTTATGGTGCTTGGTGCTTGGAGGCAAGGTAGAGTTTGACAGCTTCTTGGGTGTTTGAATGTCTTACACCTGTATATTGCAAACTTGTGCAAAATACAGCACAAGTGCACAAATATTGAGCTCAATCTTCAGTCTGAGTTGAATTTCCTATGAGAAAGACCCTTTCACTTGACTGTTTCTGTGGTTATTTGGGATGAAAGTGTTCACTGGGAGGGAGAGCTGCTTCAAAAAGCACAAAGTTACTCCTTTGGGAGCACTGCTATCTGAAATAGCCTCTAAAGAGAACAACAGATCCTATTCAGGCAGGCTCTGGGCTCAGGGTCAGATATAAACCACAGCTTTAGACCAAACCAGAACACTGAATCAGAACATGGCCAGTTCCAGGAAAAAAATTGGCTACAAGTCCAGACCTGAGCATCATAGCTCAGAGCCTGTTTGAACGCATGCTTTGGTCCTTGTTCTTTGTTTTATTCTGAGCAGGCAGGATATAAGAAAGTGGCTGCAGGCTGCTGCTGAGCACACTGGGTCATGTTTTGGTAGAGGGATAGTGGCAGCAGTGGGAGCATTTCATGCACAGGGCTCTGTTAATTTGTACACATGTGCAAATGCAGGGATACCACTTTTGGGATGGGGAGCCCTTGACCCAGAGACTGCTGGAGGCAATGCTGAGGGAGCGCCTCAAGGAGGTATTGCTGTCTTTGCTTTGGTCCCATACCCTCCCAAGCCATCTGCTACAAGTTGCTTCTGGAAATTAGAGAGTGAACCTCTTCATCAGGTGGAGCTTTTGGCTTCTTTGGTGTGGCAAATCTTAAATGCTGAAATACAAAGGCATAATTTAATATATAAATGCTAAAGATAAGCCCTAGCATTACGAAGAGGATAAGCCAGAGCCAGCTGCACAGGCTCTGAAATACCCTTTTGCACTGCTTTTATGGGGACTTGGGGGATTCTGAGTCTCAGAAGTTGCTCCTCTCCCAGCCTTTCTTGGTGGCCTCCTTCCCATGAGAATTGAGAGTGAGCTATGCTCCGGTTATCTATAACTGCACCAGGGCTTGGTGAGAGCCCTGGCTAACCAGTATAAGTCAAAAAAGGCTTGGCATGCTGAGCTTGGTTCTGTCTCCTGCCCCCAAAATGATCTCACAGGGAGAACTGAGGAGTACTGCTCCAAGAAAAGATGGGATGCATTTTCACACAATCTGATTTCCCCAATGAGCTACAATCTCAGTCTCCTTAGCAGTGCAGATTAGTGCAGTAAGAGGGATGGTGAAGGTGGACAAACACTTCTGTCATTTAAAGTGCACTTGAAATTCTTCAGAAGACAGTAATAACTCTTCCTTTTTCATTTTAGAAAGACAAGATACTGTTTAGAAACTGATAGGTCTCAGAACAGCAAACTGGATGGGATGTTCTTTACCAAAAGTGTTGTTAGTTAAACTAGTCCTTATTTATCCCAGTGGAAGGTTTCAACTAAGGTGGAAGCTTTGGGGCTAACCTCAACACCCAGATCCAATTTGTTAAATGATGATAGTAATGCCTCCTTACAAATGCAGTTTTAGATCTACAGATGAACAGTGTTATGAAAGAGAATGATGCTGCACAGACACTATTTTAATTACTACATACTCATGACTATGTCAACCATTTGTGGAAGTCCAGGGAATTGCCTCAGGGAATGAAGAATGACACAAGGCTTGTAGCACAGCAAAACTGAAAAACAAAGTTCCAGGAGAGTTGTCCTCAGCAAACTCTTTACTGAGATTACAGCTGAAGTAACAGCAACAATTGGTAAACAGGCATTAATCAAGGCAGCAGATTTCCCTTAGTGAGAGTAATTAGCTACTTTGCCAGCTCCCAGTCTGCTCTGGAGGGTTGATTGACTGGTAGAAAATTTTCATGGCAGACATATGAATGTACACACCCGTACACAGATCCTGACCAGATTATAAATTAGCTTTAGTGTGGAAGCTTCCCTGCATAAATGCTATTTTGAGAAAGAGAAGTGCTCTGTACAAAACCACTTAGTGTGATGTCTTAGTTCCATGGATGGCTATGGGACATTTTCTATTTTTTTTTATGAAGCTAGGATTTTGCTGTTGGTTTTACTCACATGTATTCTCTCTCCACAAGCGTAATCTTCAGGGGGTTTTGAACATCTGTCAGAACTGAAGTGGCAGAAGGAGATGGGCTGGTTTCTGTGCATTGAACATATTTTGGAATCTAATAATGGATTCAGCTAAAGCATGAATTACCCTGACAGCAGACACACTTAGGTAGCCACAACTGAAACAAGGACTAATTCTAATTTTTGAGTCTAATCTTCCACCCACCTGTAACACGGGAAAACTCATGGGAGTTCACTTCCTCCATAAATGAAGTTACTCATAGATACCTTTACTTGACTAATCCCACAGTTTGTTCCATCCTAAAGCATACTCGTATGCTAAACTGAAACTGAAGAATCTATTTGATAGAGTGGATTGGCAGCCTGGGTCTAAATAATCATGGAAGCATAAAAAGAGAATGAAAAGACAAGTATTTACCTTCTGTGGGGTACATTCACAAAGAATAATGCTTCTGAAAAGCAAGTAACAATTCTGAGTTCTCAAGCAAGTTGGTGAAAGAGAGGTCATATTTCCAGATGTCTGGTGCTGAGTGCTCAGGAATGCTGAATGTGGGATCTGAAAAGTGAGGAATTCAAAATTGTTAGTCACCCAACAGAAATACTGGCTGATATTCTTGTATTTGGTAACATTCCTAATTTTCAAACCTTCAGCTGGGTTTGTTTTTTAAACAGTTGCTTTTCAGTTCAAACGTTCCTCTTCTAATTTCTTGATCTGCTCTTTTGGCTTCTTTCATTAAAGAAAAAGATAAACGGCAGAGTTGAGGGAGCTCATTTCACATTCAAGAAAACATAGTTTTTTCAGCAACTTCTGCTTGTTTCTCTCTTCCTTTTTCTACTGCTGTTGTTTAACTGCTGGCATGAGCAGCCCATGTAGCTGGAGGAGGTGTGTATGGTGCAATCTCTGAGATTACAAATCTCTTGAGATTACACAATCTCTGAGATTGTGTGAAATTACAAAGGCAGCACATAACTGCATGAAGGTGCCTCTTACTGTAGAGAGACAGTAATATGCAAAATGCTATTTCCCAGCTGTTCCTTTCATGTATCAAAGAGTTTAGAATTAAATGACTCAAATCCAAGGCCATACAAGTCTTCTACCTCTCTTGTAGTCAGCAGCTTATATATGTATGTGAGTCAGACAGTGGAGCTGATGTCAAAGGTCTGAGCCTTGCAAAACAAAGCTATTCAAGGATGTTAAATCTTCACAAGACTGAAACATGACTGGAAAACCAAATGGATAATAGAGTCTGTGTTAACCATTAATTTCTGCTGGAAGGATTTGTAACTCATCAAAGTAGAGGAAATCGTCTGCATTAGTGTTTTATACAAACTATTAGGCATGTCTGGGCTTTCAATTAAGTAGACTAGAAGAAGAATCAAGTGCTGGTTTCATTAGGATCTTTCATTTGCTGTTTACCTTGAGGGTATATATATATAACTTGTGGGCTTTTTATCTACAATCAAAAATAAAATAATAAAACTACATCTAGCTACTTCCTTGTGAAAAGCAAATATTGCATAGCCTTCTTCAATATTTGTACAGATTGGTAAGGCAGGGATTTATGTGTATGTGTCTAACACTGCAGATGTGTATATACAACATGGATATTTTCTATCCTGTTAAAGCTTGAAGAGAAGGAAGGCTTTCTGGGGTATGTCAGAATCACTAGGAGGACCAATTGATTCAGAATTTGAGACAATTGCTTGTGGCACAATGCTGTGCTGTGAGAGATGCCAAATCCAGCCCTGCATAAACCTGTTGCGTTACCAGCCATGCTAAAGGACATTGTGCCAAATGTAAAGATTCAGGACCAGTTTCTGCAGGGCTCACCTGGCTATTTGGCTGCTCCAGACTGAACTTAATGAGACATTTGTTCAGTTTAGAGCTCTCCACTTCTGCCTTCTTGAATATTGTTCACTTTGTATATAGTAGCACAAGGTAAACAGAGGGACAGTGTCTTGCTTTTTCTCTATGTATCTCTCCTACATCATCAAGAATGGGACATCTACTGGGAATGATCAATGTGTGCATGATCTTTTCTTCCCCAGAAGAACTCGAAATTCTGCTTTACTTCATCCATTAACTATTAGTAAAAATTGCTGTTGCTGTCCCATCTGACTATTTGCAAAATAGTGACATTGTTTGTCGTAGAGCAAATGTAAGTGCCACATTTGGAGATGAGGAGCAAGTTCAGATGCTTGGTTTGGTATTACTGAGGCAATATTTATTTGGAGGTATCAATACATTTTGTTAGATCAGCTGATCTAACAAAAGTGGGAAAAAATTACGTACTTGCAAACAAAATTAGGAGCCTTTCTGCTCATCCTAGAGATTATTTGTGTCAGTCTAGAACTCCAGTTTACAAATAGTCTGTATGCTAACTGTAGCCTTTGTGCTTATTTCTGGCTGTATAAGATAAGAGCTCAGCTTGTTTGTGCATAAGTGTGTCCACATGGAACAGACACTCTTAAAATCAGAGAGGAAAAATCATGGAAACAGTGAATACACTAAGCTTTAAATTTCTCATGTGAAAACAATTAACACTTTATATTACTTTATTAGGAAGTAATAAAGTAATAAAACTCTTACATTCTAGGGCTTTTCTAATAACTCTGCTAGCTATATCACTGCTGATAACAAGACAGATCTACTGATTGTGCTATTTTGAATGCCCTGTCCTTTCACCTCTTGCTCCCCTCCACACTCTCATTTTGGCATCTGTTATTAACTGTGGCCCTCAATAATAACCACCATCTCCCAAGCCTACTTTTTTCCCAGGATTTCAGTAGCAGTATCCATTTCAGGGCCTCAAATCAAGCAATGAAGGGAACTTGTCCTGTTCATATAAAAAGTACAGATAATTACTAGACACAGAAAAAGGAAGAGAAAGATCAGAAAAAATTAAAAGATACACCCTCAAAAAATGGAAGAATGGCCTGTGTCTAGCATCTCAATGAGGAGTCCTGAGAGCACAGAAGGAGATATTTGGGTCAATGATATCCATTGGCTATCCAATGATATCCATCCAGCAGTGACACCCTTCCCATCCAATAAAACCACAGCCTGTGCTCAATGCCTCATGTATCATTGCATAAGACATGCTGTTAATTTCCAGGGAGTGAGTGATAAGAACAACTCCTACACGTGCACACCCCCTGCACAGGCACACTTGAATGGCAGGAGCATCTCTTCCCCATAACTGCCCTGGAGGTGCTTCTCTTTACAGAACTACACCATGGGCCACGTGGCAGTCCCAGCTGCTGCTGTGAATGCCCCATAGGATCCAGCACCCAAAGGATCAGCTCCTGATCACACAGAGGCTTCTTAGTAATCCACAGAGAGAAGAGGAAATGAAGGCAGGTGAGTGATAAAAAACAAAACCCATCCTCAATGCATACATGGAGCTATGGGTTCCTGCTGCACCAGGGTACCTTAATGCAAATCCTTCCTGGCCCAAGCTTTGGGAAGTCACATAGAGGCTGAGGGAGTTGCTGTAGTTCCACAAATGCCAAATGCCTGGGAGAGGACCTTTGGCAGCAAAGCCTTTATCCACAGTGGCTGCTGCTTGTCCCTGCAGCTGAGCCCCCTCTGCCAGCACGGCTGGCACAGCTCACCCAGCACAGCAGGGCACAGGCCAAGCAGGGCAGAGCTGCTCAGGGAACTCAGCCTTTGGCAGGGACATCTGGCATGATTTCCTGCAGTATGGGATATCTGTGGCATCAGGGGACCTTCCCATGCTGCAGGGAAGCTAAGCTCACTTGGCTTTTGAGACCACACCAGTCTTCGGAGCTGACAGGATTAAAAATCCAGAGGGTTTAGTGCAATAAGTTTGGCTGCTGCCAAGCATAAATGGGAAAAATCTCACAAGCTTCTGGTGTTTATTAATGAACAGTCTTCATCTTCCCATTTTAACTGGACAATGCTCTCTTGGGAGTTGTGGCAGATAGATAGATAGATAGATAGATAGATAGATAGATAGATAGATAGATAGATAGATAGTCTCAACAGCAGTCTGGGTTCTGTTAAGATGCAGATGACTGTGAGTGCAATCAGAAGCATGCTCTGCCCTACTTGTGCAGCAAAATCAGTCAGGCTGGGATGTAATCTTAAGGCTGACTACACTGTTTTGATCCAACTTCCCCAAATCAGTGCCATGCAAAGGAAAGTGATGACAGTTAGAGAAAAGTGGAACCATATTTCCTTTGAGGATTCCCTTCTTTCCCTAGGAAGAATGTCAATGTAGTGTTACCATTAGCTCCTGTGACTGGTACATGTCAAAATGCTAGTGCTCACTGTTATCTATCTATATCTCAGAAGAAAGCTGGCTATAGAAGTGACAGTGATTCTTGTATATGAGACAAATACTGATGTCTTTCTAGAGAGGTTTGCATTTTTCAATCAGAAAAAAAAATAATTAAAGGAAACTGGGTATTAAAAGGGCATTAGTGAAGTTTTCCCTCTCAACACTGACAAAAGCCCCCTGAGAATACAAGGGACAACACAAGGCAAACATCTGTTCAAATAAAGGGAGTTAGCTGCCTTTTGTTGCATAGAAGTAATATTCCACCCTAAAAAATTAACCACTCTGTGTTTCCCCAGACTTTATATCATACTCAGTTCTTTTTAGGATTATGTTTACTGGAAAGTTTTGATTGTGTCATTTCTTTTCACTGCAAGCTAATTTATGGTTCCATGTAACTTAATCACATTTTCTTCAGCCTTCTATTAACAATACAAGTCTGGGACGGATAAAAAGCCATCATTCAAAGGAATAACATACCTCCTTAACACAAACTGACATAGGAAAGCAGGCTAGGACTCAGACAATCCCAGACCTGCTCCATTAAGAGATGAGATTTTTAACAAGAGATCTGTTGGACCCCACTGGATATAATGGGCCCTCATCATGGCATGACAGGTGATTATGTTCTGGAAATGTTCCAGTCCCAGCTGTGTTGCTGCATGTTATTTGTAACCTCTGTAATTGCAGCTTTTCTAAACCATTTTTATTTGGGAAGCCAGTATAGAGGACAAAAAAAACCCCTAAAAATAGCCTGCCACCGTTTGTTCAGAGAAGAAAAAAATCAGCATATCAAAGCCTGAATAGTAGTGGCCTGTTTTCTGAATTACTGGCTTAGACACCCTTCTTCTAACAAACCCCCAAACCTTAATGCAATCATTGTTACATGTTTTCCCCTTTCCTCATAGTCCAGTTACTGTTCCTGCTTACAAATGAATGGATCAACAAGCATCTGCTTAATGCCTGCGAGGGCAATTCCTTCTGAAATATTAAAAGGCTGAGAAGCTGAGCCTGTTCATGGGGGCTGCTTGAGCAGTAAGTAGAAAATCTTCTGTGTGTCTGGGGTTGAACCAAGGAGGAGTCAGAGAAACGAGCCATCTAAATTTGCTCCCAACTAAGCTTCATGTGTTTTTTCAATGGCACTTGTTTTTAAAGATCCTGGCACCATTAGGCTGTGCCTAGAATGAGCCTGAGCAACCACATGAGCCCACTCCCACCAGCTCTGGACCCTGCTGCTCCTCTGGTTAGGTCACTATTGTCACACCTAGTCACCATTTGTTCAAAACCATCCATGGAGAGAGGACAATAATTTCCTTTGCTCTGTACAGAGCAGAGCAAACTTTTGACCTCCACATAAATTCTAGTTCTTTCACACTGTTCATCTTGCTTGCCTTGGAACTTAAGGAAAATTCTAGTCCTTGAATTTCTTTCCTTAGGTCACATCTGAATATAGATTTAGAAATTAGTGGGAGAGGGTTACTCTGCCCCCCAAGTTACAAAAATTGCCTGCCTGTTATGCAAGTGATGGATTACTAAGGCAGTAATGTGGGTAGTTATATTCCTGGTGGAATAAATAATCTAGGCATGAATCACCTTTTCTCCATTGCTGTATATTCAGAGCAAATACTTTTATATCCATGATTTCTCAAACCATCCGAGAAAAAAAGTATATAAAAAGAAGTCACATGAGAACGGAAGGAAGTTTAAAGAGCTTTCCTAGGATTTTTAGTTGCCAGGGTAACCATTTTACTCTGTAATCAATATGTTTGGCATGTTTCTATTGCTTTGTGACTGCTCCCACAGACAACATTGAAAGGTGTTTGGGGAAAACACTGCAAGCAAAGACAACTACTAACTTTGGGAAAAATGATTTGGATATGAAAAAAGGAAATAACTTATCCCCCAAATAGTCTAAAACTACATCTGATTTTCTTGAGAAATAATGGAGTAATTTTGTTTAATAGCTTTGCAGGATTTGAGAGGATCCTTTGGAGTGTACGAGTTTCAGCTCAATGCCTACCAAGTTGCACAAAAGCTACATTATAAGCTTTTTCCCCATATTAAATGTGCTGGCATTGTACACGGTATACTGTGTCAATCAGTGAAAAATTACCTTTTGAGTGAGCACCTCCTAAGTTTAAAAAATACACATAGCAAGCCCACCACCAAGCTGCTTTAGCAAAATAAATGACCAAAGTTACCTATTTAAATTTATTATTGATAAGACAACACCAATAGCAGCCACTGATCCAATGCACGTTCTTAAGAATTTTAGGAGTATCCCTATTTTTGCAGTGTTTTCTAACCAAGGCTTTCGGAGTGTTTTTGTAAATACGGGTAAGCATCATTCTTAATCTAAAGGCAGATATATATTGGCAAAAAGCAGTCAAACTATTTCCTGAACACGTTCACAGCAAAGCAGGACATACCTTGTTGTCACAACTATGACTTGTTCCTTTGTAGACATTTCCATCATTCATGTGTCTGTAGCTGCATGGAGCAGAAGCTTATGACCCAATCCCTCTTACTCATCTCCTCCTGCCCTGTTTCTCTCTTTCTTGGAGTGGTGCATCACAAGGTCTGCATCAGACATCTGTGATGAAGCTGACCTAGGTTAAGGGGGTTGCGTGACCTGAAGCCCTGTGTTTCAGAAGGAAAACAGCGAGGGAGCTTTAATACGTTTGCTGTTTGTCAGAGCCTCCTCCTACCCCCACATTCTGAACCCATGAGACATCAAAATGTTAGAATAACTATTTATTCAGTTCAGCCTATTTTTTTATTCCAGTCTTTCTCAAACAGAGAATCTTCAAAAACTTCACAGCTCAAGATAAAATTAGAAACTGCTTTAAAGAACTTGCTGCAGAGATGGCAAGATTGCAAGAGAGGAGACATAAGGAGATATGTCAGAAGAGAAAAGGAAGAAGATTTTATTAAAATGAACGTCTGTATGGATGGGCATTTCCAATATCAACAAGGCAAAGAGAAAGGGGGAAAATGAAAAAAAAATAATGAAATGAGGTACTAATTTTATTCACTGGTTTTTACTTAGATCATAAAACATCCTTCCATTTGTTTCTGGGTGGTATTGTACAGATTTTGTGGTGTTTGCAGATGCCTCATATGAAAATTGCTCAGTTCAATCAGTTCTTACTGAACCAATCCAAATTTTCATTCTCTGAAAAAATACCAGAGATCTTGGTGGTGAATTTAGTGAACGGTGACAGACACTTCTGTCACTGATCATGCCGCTCTTAACTGGTGGTGTGATAAAGGCTGTTCCCCCTCCTGGGAAGTGCTGCAAGGCAATTCTGAGATATTCAAGTCAGGTGTTTGCTTCATCTGTGGCACTTGTCTTCCTTCATCTTACTTTATCTTTCAATAATAACTACTATTGGTTTTGCTTTCTATTATAATTAAGGACTTGTTTTGTGTCCGTACCAGTGGGACCAGGAGCTCGGGTACCATTGCCTGAGGAAAAATAACCCTGTGGAGTACAAGCCCATCATGCCAGTGTCTGTTGTTTCTGATAAAGAAAAGGGAAACATTATTTCTGCAAAACAAACTGTAAATGCTTCCATATCTGCTCAGGAAAAAGGATGGACACCATGTTCACTGTGAGCCACAGATGATGGTCTCTGTCAGATCCCTCCAGGCAGGTTGATGCTGCAGCTCCTGGTTCTGCCCTGAGCCCAGCATGCATCCAGCTACATGAGGTAATGGTAAATAGCATGACTTTTGCAGGGTCTATTGCAAAATGCACCACTGCAGACTGCGTTGAGACATTTGGCAATTCATCTGTGCTGTCCCCTAGGCTGTGATGCCTGGAACATCAGCAGTACAGAGCTGGCTGTTTCAGGGCTGGGTTGGATGCTCTCATGGTGTTTTCAGACAACATCAGTGTTAGCCTTCAAGTCCTTACCAAGTGATTTTTTTTTTTCCTTCGACCTGTGGGAAGCTCATCTTGCATAAAGAAAAAAAGGAAAAACCACTTTCCTATCCCCACACTTGCAAACACAAAAACCTCTGGCCCTTTCCCCGTATTTTTTCAACCACATGATCGTGATTGGAAGCCATATCTCATATTTTTTTTTGCTTCTTCAGGTTGACAACACTGTGTAAAAGTCTGTTTTACCAGCAGGAAGGAACCAGCAATGTAATGGTGTCAATTTTTTTTAGTCTAACCCCTCTTGGCCATTCTTATGGGAAGGATAGTAATGTGGACAGGGTACATCTTTCCCTCAGAGACACTCTTGATTTCTAATTTCCCTGCTGCACCACATGCTTGTCTAGGCTACATATTAATTATTTAAAAATACATATTAAACTAGAGTTAGGGTTGAGAATATATGCCAGTGTGTTAAGGTAATAAAACCTTACAGGGATGTTATAATTATCCCATAAAGAAATATGACAATTCCAGTGACTTCAGATGAAGCATAAAAGAAATGAAATTGGGCTACAGACAGGGAAAATGTCTCCATGTAACCTTTACGAGGCTCTCTAGTGAGTTCTTGAGAATTAAAAAACAAGAAAAAAAATCAGTTTAAAGTAAAATATCTTTTTCATAAGCAAGCAATCATTTCTTTATGTTCCTATGTCTTATAAGAACACTATACCTAAACCAGACTAGCTGATGATGGTGTTGGAAATTTAATTAGTATTGCTGATTGCAATGTCTAGGTCAGCTCCATATTGGTTTACAGTGCTCTTCAGAGACAGGTTGCAACACACTGGAGCTCCAGTGAGGACATAAACATGGCTTTTGCTTGGACAGAACTTTCTCAGACTTCTTGAGAGTGTGTTCTACTCTCTCTCTTCTCTTAGAAGAAATTTCATTGTTCACACAGACACTGTTCAGTTGTCTGCAGATGTTTCTTAATTCATTTAAGTGGCACCCATATGAGACCTACAAAAAGAAAAACAAAACAAAACTTAATTAAACGTTATGGGAAAGGGAGCTAAGCATAAAACACAAAGATTTAATGAGTAAAGGAAAAAATAAGCCATAGTGGGATATAAGATGACTTTATAATTATGGTGTATTTTCATTTCTGTATTGCATCTAAATTCAGTAGTATTGTGATACAGTGATTGTAGAGCCAAGATTATAACAATATCAAACTCAATCAGACTTCACAGGTTCCAACCTTTCCAAAGGCAGCTTGATATGGTCTAGTTATCCATGCAACTGCAAAGCAACCTGTCTGCACACAAAAGGTGGAGAAATATCAACAAATACCTGTGGTGATTGCCACTAAGCTGGAACTACAGGCTGGTTGGAATGTTACAGTCATGCAGAAGAATATGTGGGAAAATGAAAGGAGGTGACTTAACGAAAAAAACTTTTTTCTTCTCTGTGTGTTTATATACATAGGCATGTGTGCCTGAAGTAGTGAACATTGTGTTTGCCTGGAGAAGGAGGAATAGGCCAATGCCAAGCTGGTTTTGATGTTGTGTTTAGGTACCAGGCAGCAATAAGCTGAGGTTTAGCTAAGCTCAGAAACCAGTTCAGTTGTAGCCACAGTTCAGTATCCAAAATGATTTTGTGTTAATTTCCCCCTTGTGTATTGATTGCCATCTGTTCTCACTGTTGTTTTTTTCATGTTTGTATTCACCCTTTATTATTCCACGTTGCAGTACTCTCATTTATTAGTAATGTCAGGATTAGTGTCTCTAGAAGACCAGCACCACACTCCTATTACTGCTCTCTGGCAGTGCTGTTCCTCTGGTTCAGCCCCATTGCCATAGGCACATGTGTTGGGTATATAATTGTACTTGTTCTTCAATTAATTTTGCTCACAGATTGCAGCATCCAGTAAACTTCCTGGTTTATGTGATAGATTATATTCCAAATATAGTTCTCTGTTATCCCAGGTTTATGTGATATATTATTTTCCATATATAGTTTCACGTTATCCCATAGGATGAATCAGAAAAGGGCTCACCTTTATTACCCTTCTGATAATTGAGTTTCTGTGTTGGTTTAACTTCTCATATCAACTGAAACATGGCAAGGGCATGATGGGTTTTACTTGTGTGCTCCCCATTAATGCTGTAGGTATCTATTTTGCTATGAAAGTAGTCTGGGCTGCTGCACTTGAGACAGTCAGAGCCCTGGCAGGGAGGGAGTGAAGGCAACAGCAGGGAATATTTGTGGATCCAGGACTGGGCTACTCAAGGACAGATGCTGCATCAGGAAGACTGCCATGCAGAGGGGCTGGAGGTTTCTGAGCAGGGCAGGAAGCACAGAAATGCAGCCAGACCCCAAAGGTGATGGAGAGAAAGAGGTTTTCCCAAATGTGTAAAGTTTCTTGCAATTAGGAAGTCACTAAAAGTTTCTGGTCTGTGAGCAAGACTGAAGGAAAGGATCTATTCTGAAGAACAGGCAGTTGGGAAGTGGGGAGGAAAATATTTATTTACAAGATGTTGTTTTCTAATCTGTTTCAGATGCAGCTGATTCAGGTTTCCTTGGCTGCAACAGTGACTAAACTCTAGCCTGTCTTTCAGCAAAATGGATCTGCAGAGACTAGAACTGTTGTTATGCGCTCAGCAGAAGGAGAAGGTGTAAGGAGATCTACCTCACAGCTCTGCCTCACATTGGACTGTGTCAGTTTGAGTAGAAGTCCCTTTTCACTTTTCATATCTAATTCAAAGCCCCTTTATTATACTTTTCTTAAACAGAGCAGACAAAATCCAGCCAGACTTTTAGCAGCCTGCTCCAGAAACCAGTATTGTCCTGGCACTGTTTCTTCCTTTCTTGGTGGCTTGTGCATACATCTAAGTACTTAAATCATCTTCAGCTCCCTTCTGAGGACCCTCACAGAGAGAGAAAGTCACTTCAATAAATCATTCTCTATTCAACAGAGGACGATTCTCTAAAAAGCCAGACTTTCTATTGCAATTAAGTGTTAGGAATGTTGCCCATGCAGTTTACCTTACATCAGTCTTAGTCTGTTGGCAATATCCATAATGATCCTTCATGATTTTCAGTCACAAGTGCTTCTACTAAAGATGTAATTTGTGCCCTTGGATATTTTAATAAGCACCTTCTACAGTAGTTGTTGCATTTTTTATAGTACCTCTCCCACCTTCTTGACACATGTAAATGTCAGTGCTGCTTCAGGGATTCAATAGATTTCTTCTCTTTCCTTGGTTTGATTTTTTGATCCTAGTGTAGTCCAGACTCTTTCTGTTTGTGCTCACAGCCATTGCCTTTGGGACATGACTGTTCTTTGTGTGCCTTTAAATGGGAGGTTGTTAGAGCAATCGGTCAAAATGCATGGTAAATTAAAAGTGTTACTCTCCCTGCTTTTAGATATTATTGTTTGCCACTTTCTACTTTGCCCTCAGCCATCTTCCTGTACCTTTTAATTTCTGCAAGCTTCATTCTGTTCAGGTGGGACGTCACATCGAGGTGCTAATGAGCTTGCAGCTCAAACAATGCCACATATGTTGCTAATATAAATGCTAAGCACTTGCGTTTGCATGCAAAGTATGTTTTGAAAAATGGGCTGATTATCATGAAGAGAATCAGGAATGTGCAGATGGCAACTTCCATCCCCATCCTGCTCTCGGCGAGTGACCCCTGCTCTGTTGTGCCACGAGAGTCCATTATCCCAGCTCACAATGCTGATGCAGCCAGGGTCCCTTCATGCATATGTAGCATCCGAGAATTTTTCCTCTGAGTGTGTCAATATCCCTGTCTCCTTGATTTCAGAGGTCACTGTGGCTCAGATAACAGGATTTTTATTTACAGAACATGAATGAAACTTGGCAAATCCTTGCACAGCATTATAAATTCATTTGGTTTAAAGTGTTTTCTTCGTGTTTTCAAAGATTGACAAGATACTGGGCTTGGTATGAGGCTCCTGCACACTCATAGCAGGACACAGCACACGAGATTGTTTTTCATTAATGCCACTATGTATTTCTAAGACATGGCAGCATATAATTCCTTCTCCAGCATAGCTGAAAAGA
This sequence comes from Rhabdornis inornatus, assembly GCA_013397075.1. NCBI lineage: Eukaryota > Metazoa > Chordata > Aves > Passeriformes > Rhabdornithidae > Rhabdornis > Rhabdornis inornatus. Next base: position 251,741 of record VWZS01006244.1, on the reverse strand, counting down.
AGAAGTACTGGGGACATCTAATCAAATTCTCACACAAGAAATGTGAGATTTCCCACCTTCCCATCCCATTCTTCTGCAGATCTTTCACCTGCAGCATCTTTGCCTTTCTGGCTCATGTGCTATACTCCCATCACAGATGTGTAATATCATGGCACTACATGCTCTCTCCTCAGACCTTCTGACTTAAGTATTGTGGCTACCTATCTCTAGGCAGATATTTCTTTTTCTCTCAAGCTTTTGTGCTATCTAAGCCTCATGTCCCAGTTTTCCCCCATAATTCTGACCTCTTGTGTCTGTGAGGATGCTAAATCTGCCTCCTCTCACTTGCTACATATCTTGCTTGAGAGGATATCTCTACTTCCTTTGCCAAAATTCACTTTTCTTCTCATCTTGACAGATTTACAGTTTCAGGCTCTGAACTCCCATTTTCTTCAAAGCCCAGTGTCTTTAAAGCTGGAAACAAGAGGGGTGCACCTTCTGCTTTTATGTGGGTACCTTTCTCCCATCCAAATCTGGTAGGACCCAGAAACCCACCTCTGTTTCACATGAGCTTCCCCAAGCTGCCCTGCCTACCTCTAGCCTCCTGCTCTCACCTTCCCTTGCAAAATTTTTTATTCACACTCTTTAGCCCCCCCACATGATNAAAAAATTAAATAAATAAAAATCTTCTGCACATTCTTCACCATTTTGCACATGAGCTCCTAGCCCCATGTGTTTCTCTTTCATGTTCTCTTTGCAAAGACTACGCTGGACCTTGCCATGGCTTGGGAGAGGTTTTGGCACCAGCACAGCTTCTCCTGTCATTGGACTGGGGCAGGTGTTGCCCAAGGGAGAATTAATACTACACACCAATGGTGAAGCTGTGCTGGTGAAGACCCATCTCTCTGCTCACATTGCTGCCAGGTGTAACTTTTCTCAGAACTGCCTGTGCTGGTGGGAACGGGTGTACAAAGCAGGAGAGCATGTCCAATTTAATTTAAATTTTATACATATTCCCTGTAATAATGAGCTTGCAGGTACAGGCATACTAACCGTTATGTTATATGAAAATTATATTTCCATATTTTCCCAGATGAAACATCATACAGATTTCATCTCTTTTTTCTCCTGGAAAGGTCTGGAGGAGAATAATTTTTTTAATCTACTTTCAATTACCACAATTGCACAACCGTAAAAACCCTACTAAGATAAAAAAACCTCTGGAAACTATTATGGAGCCACAGAAATGAACTCTTAAATTGTTGTGCTACATTATTACCTAGCTCAGTAGGCTCTCAATGGTTTATTATCATTTTAAACTCAAAAAAGAGTGCATTCCTCAGAGGGCAGAAAAGTCTTCCTACCATTATTTTATTGTTTATCAAGTTAATGCAAAATCATTTCATAATGAATACACTTTTAGTTTCTAGAATTTTTCTATTTTAAAGCAATTTTCTGGGAAAATAAATGCTGGTGAGACTGAAAATCTCTACTCTTTGTCAGTTTCATTTTATGCTATTACTGTTTAGTTGTTTTCTTCCCTAGTGAGCTACTGACCCATAATAATACTATCCAAGTTACAAGCACATTTAATTTAGGTATTCATATCCCCATTTCTGTATACTCTGTTTTAAGTGACTATTAGAAAGATGATGGTTGGTTTGCTGAACTTTTAATTTACTAAAAAAACCTGTTTACATTTTCCCTCCACAATTAAATCTTTTTAAGAGAATATTTCATTGGATCTGAAATAAACATTTATTTCACTGAGGAATAAAGCAAGAGCTCATTTTTGTTTCATTTAAATTCTTTTTTCCCAACCTCAGTTAAGTTCTGTACTAATGACTCCATCCTTTACAGTTTTACTTACAAGTGGTTCTCTAGTGTTGACAGAGAAAATTTGTGTGGGCACAGTGGTCCCAATCTTGTATGAATTGTACAGATGCAGTTTAGGGATCCTAGTGTCCACCATCTATTTTCAAGTATTTGGCACACATGCATAAATACATATAAACAAAATACTAATACAAGGTATGAATACAGAATAAAATACAATTCCTAAACACCTCAGTGATTATCCCACTGTCACTAAGTACAGAACAGTTTAGAGTCTAGTAACTGCCCTGAGAAATTTCCTACCAAGTTTCTGAATCAAATTAATTTGATCCCAGCTGAGATCACTGTTTTGTGAGTATTACTCAGTCAGTGGAAAACAGTTTAGTCTGCCAATGTCAAGACATACATGGAAAGATGGGGAGGTTTCACATTTCGGGCAGGTTCAGTGTAGTGCTGGACTGATTGTATGGACAGAGCCATCTTGTCTTCCACTGGTAGGACCTCCAGCTTTCCAAGGACCCACCCTGACTTGGAAGGAAAGGCTTGACAGATGGAGAACCTTCCCACCAAAAGAATAGATTCGCTGTAGACAAAATTTCAGTACACAGTATTCCATGAATAGGTCAAAAAGTTTTGTGGGTTGATAGTTCAAAACCTCCTTAGAAAAAAGAACTAGCAAGGAAAACTGTCCAAACAGCAAACTGCTTTCATCCTCAGCCACTGCTGTGAGACTGGCAATCCCTCCCTTCAGGGAGTTCTCCACAGTTCAGTCAGTAGCTTTTAACCTCTAGACATTCTTCACAGTACAAATAACTGTAGTCTGGTCCTCGCTCAAAAAGCTGATTTGAACCATCATCCCAAGGCCTAAGATGTTCTGCTAGGATGTGTGCTTACACTTATGGGATTTTGTGGACACATGCCCAACACTGGCAGTAGGGAAATAGAGATGAGTGCATTCTCAGAAGCCTCACTCCCTCTTGCAGGATTGCTGATGAGGTCAGAATTGGCACTTGTGAGATAGTCACAATATTTTCACTGATACCCTGTGGTGTGTGCCTGTGTTTTAGCCACTTGTAGCTCTTTGGTCTGCAGCCAGTCTTGGTACTGCCTGTGAAGAGTGACATCCAGAGTGTGTCTAGATCCTCTGTGATAGTAACAAATGGCCTTGAGTCCCTAACAGGAGCACACCATGCACTGGCAGGCTAAGGTACAGAGGCTCAGAGGGAGAGTGCAGAACCCTCCTGGAGATGGTTCTTCAAAGGCAAATATACAATAATAGAGAAGAAACTTTGTTCAGTCAGCCAGCACAAATGTGGATTAGCAGAACTTAACAGGGCTTGCTACCTGTGAGTAGCTTTGAAGGCCTACAGACCATCAGATGCTTCGCCTACTTATTGAAAGGTTTGCCATTAAAGAACCCAAAGCAACAGACCTCCTTTGTACTGCAAGTTTGCTTTTCTTGCAGTACAACAAGGAGACAATATATGTAGAGGGCATGGTGAAAGTGCTTTCAAAGCAAAAATGAAGAAATAGTGGGGAAGACTGCAGAGAAGAATAAGAGCTGCACCCTTCCCTCTGCAGAATAAAAAGTGCAAGAACATACACAGTGAAAAATTATTACCCCAGGACAGCTGACTTTACAAAGTGGACTGCTAAGGATTCTCTACCCTGTAGTGCTAATGCTCTGAAGACATCAGCCATTACAACCTCATATTTAACATACTTAATGGTGAAGGAACCTCACCTTTATCCCTAAGTAGGGTAAATCACTGGGTTACATCCCGGATGTCCTCTTTTGGCCCAGTAATAAATCTCTAAAGTTTTATCTTGAGACATACCTTCACTGCTTTGTTCACCTTGTGCAAAGCAGTTTTTCACACAATTTCTTGTAGGGCAGTAAATGAAGGGCTCAGTTGATTGGTCTGGCCACTTGTGAGCCTCAGCAGACTGGGTTCTCTTTGTGTGGACTCTAAATTTGTCCAGTCTAGCTTGGAAAGGTGAAAAGTAGCTTGGTACAAAGAAATTGGACAATGCATCCTCTCATAGCCGCTACCCCTGTGCAGCAATGAGTTATGCAGCAGTGAAATCTCCCCAGCTTATGCCAAGAAGTGGCTCTCTTAGTTGTAGGAAGCAATTTAAAATTTAAAAAAGGTTGCTTATTTTGGAAAGCATTTGAAGTCACAGGCTGTGAAACTGGAGGTGTCAGGTTTGTTTCCATCATGCTAGGGGACACTGGAGGTGAGAGGCAAGAGACCTTTTTGGATACAGCTGCTTTTGGGTACACAGGAGAAGTGGTTTTTACCTGTTTCTTTGTAGATAAACAATTTGAACACAAGAGAATGTGATAAATAACTCCAGGTGTGCTTTGGTTTTATGCATTTGTTACGTTAGCTGCACCAAAGAAAGATGTTAAAATAAGCCTTTTATTTAAAGGAAGATTTATTTGTAAGGTGGGATGCGTGTACTCTTCCTGGCTTGCTGCATACATCTTGGTCTTTCCTCAGGTCTTTGGCTTCTCCTTGTAATTATCAAGGAGCAAATAAAGTTATCAATGTTTGCTATTAAGGAAAGTAATTCAGATCCAGAGAAGGCTTGTGGATGTTTCTGCTTTATACTACCCCGTATTATTCCATCAGGCTTTTCTTTGCCATTTACAGGTTCATTCTCAACAGCTGAGAAGTGTTGTATTTTGCAGACCATGGATTCAATATCACCAGACAGTAGGGAAGCTGAATGGTTTTAGAAAGTCTACATGTCATATAAGGCAAATACCATTGTTTTCTTTCAAACCAAAAGCGTCAAACACAAAAGGTCAGCTCAACCCTAGCAAAACCAATACTATCATGGCCTGTGTATGCATACAGTGCCCTGCTCATATTCCTCAGATCTTAGCAGTTAAAATGAGATATGAAAAGTGAAGAAAGACAGAGCAGTGGCCCCTGGGGTGCTGTGATATTGTTCCAGTGGCCTCTTTGAAGGAGATGAAGCCTTAGCTCACCCTAGGGACAGCCATGTCTGGTAACATGTCTTTAAACTGGGTGTACCTGGTTTTGCTGCACAGCTGTAATCTCTTTCTTTGGCCCCAAAAGTTTTCAAGGGGGAGGTCCTTGCTGCTGCTGCAGCAATCACAGACTTTGAAATGTCAGAGAGCTCAAATGCCTTGTGGAATGCACTCAAGTTCTCACAGACCATGGGACTGAATAAAGAAGATATTGTAATACTTAGAAGAACCTTGTGATTATAATCACAAGATATTAGCAGATAAGAGATGAGTGTGTGCTGGGATGTGATTTCAAACAAAGAACATCTGCTTACTGGCTGTGGAAAGTCTTACTCTTCTGGATGGAGTCTCTACCTTTTTACAGATTAAACAAAGAAGAGGGAAATAGTGAAATCAAATACTATGTCGATGCAAGATGGAAAAAAATTGTCTGTAGAAAGAGACACTTGGCCATTTTCATATAAATTTCCCTCTAGAGTGAAGAAATGTGTAGTGGGTAGCTAGTGTTATGCTTCAATATGTTTACTCTGGTGAAACGTCCAGCAGGTCTTTCGAATTTTAGAGCAGGCAAGACACAAATCACTGCAATATGCAAAGAGTTTCACAGAGCTATCAAAGGAGCAGCATGCCTGACCAGTACTTACAGGCAAGTTTCTTAGAAGAGATTTGTAGAATGCAGAATGCAGATAGGGTGTACATGTCCCATGTGGATGTGTGTGTTTAAGAAGACTGGAACAGGCTGTTATCCTGAGTCCTGACTCTTGCCACTGGCAACGCTGCAGACTGAGAGCTCTCTCTGCATAGATGGTGAGAGTAGCACAGCCTCCCCTACTCTTGTGGGATTTGGCATCTTGTTATCCCTTCCACAGAGGATAATGGGAGCACAGTTTCCCAGAAATAGCAGGATTTACAGGGTGACTTGCTAGGGGAGAGGCATTCAGCTCGTCTGTGGTGCTCCTGGCCTCAGACAGCTAAGTGTTACAGTTTAAGAAGAGCTCATCTTTTGCCTCTGTTCAGGATCCATGTATTTATGCAGGCTGTGTGCTCAGAATAGAGATGAATACAGAATGCAATAAGCAGTGTTCCAAGGCTCAGTGATAAAACCGATCTTTTCCCCCTCTGGTGGTGTCACTGATTCCACTTCCTTCCTGTATTTCTTCAGCCATCACCTTCTCCCATCACAGAGGTTGCACCTCGGTGTGTGTGGTGAATTAAAGGTTTTATTCCAGTGTTAATGAGCAGAGGTGCTTTTCCTGCTGTGAACACTTGGTGTGTTTCTATATAAGAACCTTGCACAACCTCAGCACTTTTACTAAAGCTGCTTGGTGTTATTGATTTCTCCAGGTTTTGCTGTGGGGGTTTGTGGTAAAAAGCAGTGACTCAGCTGATGTGCTCAGTGGAGCTGTTTCACAGACTCAGACTGTGCTGCTGTTGCTGCTGAGTGATTAAAAAAAATCACAAGCTAGCCTTTCAATTTGTTTGAAGTAAAGTGTAAGCAGCAGCAAGGTTTTCTGGCAAATTTGCAGAGATTATTGCAAATACTCTTAATGGCAGGCCCGATTCTGGAGGATAAGCCCATGTGCTTTTGCAGCATTGGAAGAGGAGACAGAGATCAAGACTCTAACTTCCCTCTTGGGTGGAGCATGATACACTGAAGCTAGGAACAGTCCCACCTGGGGTACTTGGAAGGGGAGATGCCTGGAAATGCTGGCCCAGCTACTGAAACAGTTCAATGAATATTGGGGCAGATTTTTGCTGGTGATCTCAGCTCTCTATCTGCATCAGCCAGCCTGACTATGACAGTGATTTACTCAGGGTGACAACATCCTTAATGTGGTCCCATGGAAACCTGCAGATGTGAAATGCTTGTCATCTCAACACAGAACAAAGCTGAAACCTCTCTGAACTTCTCACAGACAGGAAATTCAGCAAGTGTGCAACCTGAGGAAGGAGAGGGAAAAAGTACAGCTGTCCTGGGAGGAAAAGTGGGGATTGTTTATCTGTTTCTGAAAGATAAATAAAGCTGTTCCTGCCTGTGATCTTGCTTATCTGAAGAGCAGGACTTCTAGAAGCTTTCAAATCACCACAGATTCGTGGAAGTGTAGGTCAGAAGGCCCCATATGGAGCTCTCTAGCTCAAACTCCTGCTAAAAGTACGTTTATCGCCAACACTGCATGAATTCATGGCTTTGTATAATACTTCTAAATATTGAAAAGCTTGTAAGATGGAGATTCTACAACCTCAATGGATATCATGCTTTGGTGCTCTGCTGTCCCCTCAGTCAAGACGTCTTGTGTAATGCCTGTCCTGAGCCACTGAACACAGAGATTGTGGCTATTGCTCTTCATCATATGGTCTGCCACTACAAAGGACTCGTACAACCTTTTCAGCACTGGTTATATTAAATAACTTGTACTATTTATTATCTTCATTACTGATGTAGATGAAGGGATTAAGTGAACCCTCAGCAAGTTTGCAGATGATACTGAGCTGAGCAGTGCAGTTCATGCTGCACAAGTGTGGACAAGTCCAAGTAGTGAAACTTCATAAGGTTTAACAAGACCAAGTGGTGATGCTGCACCTGGGTCAGGGCAGCTCCCTGTCTCAACACAGGCTGGGGGATGAACAGATCCAGAGCAGCTCTGTGAGAAGGACTTGGGGATGTTGGTGGATGAGAGGTTGGACACAACCCAGCAATGTGCACTCACAGCCCAGAAAGCCAAACATGTCCTGGGCTGCATCCAAAGGAGCATGGCCAGCAGGGCAAGGGAGGGGATTCTGCCCCTCTGCTCTGCTCTGCTCTGCTCTGGTGAGATCCCACCTGGATACTGCATCCAGCTCTGGGGTCCCAGCACAGGTAGCACATGGACCTGTTGGAGCAAGTCCAGAGGAGGGCCACCAAGATGAACAGAGGGAGGGAGCACCTCTCTGATGAGGAAGCGCTAAGACAATTGGAATTGCTCAGCCTGGAAAAGGCTTCAGGATGACCTCATTGTGGCCTTCCAATACCTGAATGGAACCTACAAAAAAGATAGAGAGGGACTATTTAGAAGAGTATGTAGGGACAGGACAAGAGGGAATGGCTTCAAGCTGAGCATAGGTTTAGATTAGACATTAAGAAGAAATTCTTTACTGTGAGGATGGCAAGGCAGTGCAACAGGCAGAGCTACTGTGGATGCCTTGTCCCTGGAAGTGTTCAAGGCCAGATTGGATGGGGCTTTGAGCAACCTGGACTAGTGGAAACTGTCCCTGCCTATGGCAGGGTGGTTGGAACTGAATGATCTTTAAGGTCCCTTGTAACCCAAACCATTGCATGATTCTGTGATTCTGAAAAGCTGAAGGCTCCTATTGGAGTCTCCCCAGACTTCTCTTCACCAGACTGAAAAAAACCCAACCTTTCATTACAGGATTCATCCTGCTGGACTTTCACTCTCCTGTTAACCTTCCACTGGATATTCTCCAGTTTCTCCAAGAACAAACAACTTGGAAAGCCTCAGAGCTCCACCAATGGAGCAAGGCCAGGACTTCTATATTTCTCAGGATATGGAGCCGAAACACTCAGGCTTACCACCACAGTGCTAGAAGCCCATGCTGTGACACCACATCTCTCATCTCCAAATGTTTACCTGGGATTCAAGAGTCTATAACAGGTAGCCAGATGTACCAAGAGGCACTTAGGCAGTTGCACACAGGAGACAACCTGGGTCCATTGAAACAGATTTTTTTTTTTCACTGAGCATTTATGTTTTGACACCCTGATGTTCTTCAATGCCAGTAAAACTTCTGAAATCATATGGGTTGCTTTGGGAGAAGGGTGTTGGCTGGAGGAAGGGACTTTTGAGGAGCTTAACCCATGCACATGTTCTGAATTGCTCAATAGCACTGCCTTGCGAAGCAGAAATGGAAAAAACCAGAGAACAGACTGACCTGAATTCAAAGAGCCTGACAACAAGCCCAGTTGTTGAAAGACTGCGACACAGAAACCTCACAGTGGGATCTCTGAAGGAAGGAGACCTTGGGAAAGAAAGGTGGACATAGTGACTTGTCCATAATCTCTTGGGTATCACTATCACTATCACTATCACTAGATCCTTTACATGTTGTTGAGACTTCAAACTGCCAAACATAGGAAAAATCTTTTCAGTGGCATTTAACAGTTTTGTAATATCAAGAAAACTCCCTCACCCTTCTGAGCCCTAAGAGAGCTGCTGTGGGGAAACAGCTGAGCTGCTTTCTTTCAAAGTCTTTACTCTCCCTGGATTTATGCATTCAATGACCTTGGCAGATGTACAGAAGGGACTCTTTACCATAGCAATGGATTGTTTTTAATTTCTTTCCAGATTAGGCACAAAAATTTTCTCTCATCAGATACACAGATTTTGAAATTCCACTTTTTTCCTCCCTCTTCAATAAAAGGATTTTTAACTGCAGAGAAAAAACACATACTCCAGCTGTATGGTTTCTCTTTTTTGAGTCCAGAATTTAAATTGCTGTTGAAGTTACTGTCTACGTTGGCAATTTTAGCTCTGTCATTATTGAAACCAATTCTTATTATCTAGACATGTGAAGATGTGGTGTGTTTTCCTTCATCTGAGAATATGCAGGAATAGTGTTGAGACACAGATGAAGGGAATTTGGAGGATTCCAGACTTCAATAGAGTATTTGCTATGGTGGATCAAACAGGTTTCCTACCCCACCCCTCTGACCCACAGTCAGGACTGCTGCATTTGGTAGGGACTGGGATTCATGTGAGGAAAATGAAAAAACCTATTCTTGACTGGTATTCCATGCCAACAGTGCAATACTGTAGGTGGAGAGAAGGCAATTTCCTTCTTGGAAAAGAGCAGCTTAAGGAAAGAAGTTACTGTTATGGGGTCCAACAAATGCTGTAATTAATTGTAAAAATCTTTCCCTGCTTATGGAAAAAGAAAGTAATCCTGGATGTGAAGGCTATAATACAGTCAAGAAACATCAGCCAGTACAGTAATTGATATTCAACAGATTTTGTTTAATGAAATATCTGGACATTTACATAAGATTTTCTTATAAAATGTAAATTTTTTTCAAAGTTGCCTGACCTTCATTCTAGCCCAATGCCTCCCTACATTTCTAACTGGAATTACTCTTTCTTGCTGGGAAGCTGCCTGCAGGGTGTACTCCTACAAGCAGAGCAAGAGCCATCTCTGGGTACAATGAGTTCTTTCCCTAGGAACTTCCTCCCTGGAGCTATTCTAAAAATCCTTGCAGGCTTAGCCTTCAGTTATCCAGAAAGACAGAGAACTGCTCATGTTTTCAAAGGAGCACTTGTGTATCTTGCTCTAATGATGATATAAGTGAAAGACAGCAGATTACAAAATGTCTCAATCTGGGACAAGCTGTTATGGGGATTGGCTAAATATATGTACTTCAGAAAACTGGGGTCATTTAATCCCTTAGTCCCACCACTCTTTTTTCTTTTTTTTTCTTTTTTGTCAAGCATTACAGTTACAGTGTTACTAATGAAAATACCTGATGATACAGTGTTACTGATGAAAATACCTTTTAGATTAGAAATTAGGTATCTTTGATAAATTGTGTTGTTTGTGCTCATAACCCTGAAAATGACATAATTCCTTTTGTATAATCCTGAAAGTGTGATTACTACATGTTCATCAGCCATAAAATGAAATATTTACTTTAGCAACATCAGTTTTTACTCCTAACCTGCATGCATGGCTCTTTGTAGGCAGTGGCATCAGCAGCCACTCTAAAAAGGTCTGTTCACAGAAACACATGACTGATGCCAAATATTTGCCCACTTCCAAAAGATTTCCTTATTTACCTTTTTGTTAAATAGTGCTAATGCGGTTTTCATTAGCCCCTCCTTAAGAGCTTATCAGCACAATTTACTTGAGCATACATCACACTGAGGGACTTCTCAGTAGATTATTGACAGAAAGAAGTACCAGTGCTGCCATTATGACAACACGTATTTACAGGGAAGGCGTGGTATAATACAAAAACTGCTCAGAGCCTTTTGAATCATAGTATAGCTCTTCTGGCTCAGTTGCTCACTGGCTTATCTTCAGAAGGGGCTGCTCTTCCTTGCAAACAGTGTAGCAACATGAAGGCAAAATGGAAACAGCCACGTTTCCCATAGAGATAAGAATCAGTGGTCTCCAGCTGTTCAGTGGTGCAGTAGTTCTCATGAGTGCAGCCCACTGTTTTTGTTCCAAGTCTGTCCCCCCCTTTTACCATCTCCTGGCTATTGTCATGTGTGGGAGAAGGAAAGCAGGTCATGCTGCCAGTGGCTTCCCCCACCATCCTGCCCCTGGACAGGCTCCAGGGGCTTCACACACACCTCCATGCCAGCTGGGCTGGCCAGGGTCCAGCTGTGGCTGTTTCCCTGTCTTTTCTCATGTCTGGTGTATTCTCACAAGAATTTCTGGCAAGCAACAAGTACAGAGGGTCTAAATTCATCACAGAAGTAATTTGCAGAGAGCAGCCTGGAGATCTACATCTTCCCATGCAACCCAGCTGCTGATAAGAAATACAGACCTCTGAGGAACACCTGGCTTTAGCCATTCTCCCTCTTTCTTGTCTGGTATTGCACATGCGTTCCTAAAATGCTGTCTGCCCTCCCACATGGTAGGGAAGAGAGCCATAGCAGTCAGTGCCATGCAAGGATATGGGCACAGGTGACACAGCTGGGGAGAGACATCCATGCCCACCCAGACATGAGCTGCAGGCAGTGGGTCTTGGAGACATCTACAGAAAGAGAGGAGACTGCCATTTATAAAGATTGTGAGCCTTGGTGAGAGGAGGGGGCCATTCACTTTACACTAACCTTCCCTGAGAAAGTAGTTCACAAGTAAATTTATAATGTAACAGTGCATTTATTGTTTCCTGTCTTGACTGGGCCATTAAAAAAAAAAATAAATACAAGACAGAAGAAGGTGTGTATTTTGTCTGCCAGGCTTTCACTTTACAAGCCGTATACTGGTCTAAGGCAGCCACTATTCAATTTCAACTCAGAATTCAATTGTTAAGAAACAACCTTTTAAAATCTTGTCTTCTGCAGAGGCATCTTTTTCCTTAGGAAAAATATTCTGTAGTGTCTTTGAGCCTTCTTCAGACAGACAAGAAAGCAAGATGAAGGATTTCCTCCTGGAGTGCTCTGCTCAGACCTCACAGTGGGAGCGAGACCTGCTCTTCTGAGCTTGCAGAGACACACCATAGTCCACCTCCATTTAAACCCCTCCAATGAAAATCTCTTAGATATTATACAGATGCAGAGGGGACTCTGCTAAATCTTGTAAGCACTGATGCAGTTCTCTCATCCTCTGAAACCTCAGCAAATTAGTACTACCTCAGCCTCTTACAGGTGAAACATGGTTCTCCCCTTTTCAGGTATAAAGCACAGACACAAAAAGTGGCTTCACATCAATGAAATAATCTCGGTCACACACCTAGGCTTTGAACCCAAACTGAAGGTGTCCCAGGTGAAAGTCTCTTCCCAGAACAACATACTGGTGAAATAGTGCCTATGGACACATCCTGAAGCTGGATGCTGTGCTATTAAGTGCAGTTCATTGCTCACAGGGATGGCAAGGATTGCTGCAAGTGAGCATAATCCTGTCCTGGGGCTCAGAATAACTGGACTAACACCTATTATTTTCTACACTAGAGTTGTTCAGGAGTAAGGGACCCTGAGGCCAAGCCCATTAAAAACTTGGAAAAAGGAAAACGAAGACCTGGAAAGAGCCATTTGCATTCAAACTAAATACCATGAAGGTGTCTCAAATTCTTGGGGTTTATACATGCTGAAGAAACTTTGCAGATCTTACTCCCCTCTCCCCCATAGTAGAAGCCCGATGTAAAAATATAATTGAGACATTAAAAAGACCTCACATTACATTTTTTCATTTGTCTGTACTAGGGCTTGACTAACTTAAGCTCTCTCTTAACAAGTATCTTGTTAGCTCCAGCTGATCAGAGGGAGGCTCTCTGAGCACATTAGGCTGGCAGAGCAATCCACTTTCTTAAGAACAAAAACTTTTCACAGCTGGGTGCTGGCTTCTGTGTGAAGCCTTTCAAGTGGGTTTACAGCTGTGCCGTGGCACTTCTGCTCTGAGAGGTTTATGCTCATTTTACAGCAGTCTGGTAGGTTTGGTACCCATGCCCAGAGCTGACCTCTCCCTGTTTAAGTTGGAACACATGCTGGCTTCAGCTGGCATGGTTGGAGGGTCTATAGCCACTTGGACCACATGTTTTGTTTGGGAATAAGGCTGTCTGCCTCTCCCAAACAACATTTTGGAAAAGAAGAATTAATCTGTCCTCAGCTTTGGTGTCTTAAGTCCTCAATGCACTCCATCCCACTTTCTTCACAATCACTGGTGTAAATTAAAAGATGCTTGAAGGAGCAGTAGTTCAGCTTCTCTGCTTTCCAGGCTTTGGAGATCCTACTTGTGCTCTCTAGGACACAGTTATTCATCAATCTAGCTGTGAAAAGATGTGAGGATTAATTTAGATGTGTTTTCTTTCACGTACCAAAATCAAAGTTGTGGGGATTTTGTTATTTTACAGTTAGTTTCCCAGACAAAAGTATGACTGAAATCTTTTGGGTTTATTTCAGTTATGATAATAACGTAGTGTATTTCTTTAAAAAAAAGAATTCTTTTAAACAAATATCTTTCTGCCAACACTGTAATTCTAGAAATGGTACACTGCTATTAATCTTATCCTCATTCTACCAAGCTTTGGTTAATTCAGACTTCTTTGGTTTAGAAAAAGGATTTTATTTGATGATTCACTATCCCTGGAGGTACTTAGAAGATGTGTAGTTATGACACTTAGGGACATGGCTTAGTGTGGACTTGGCAGTGCTGGGTTTATGGTTGTACTCAAGGATTTTAGAGGTCTTTTCCAGCATGAATGATTGTATGATTTTATGAGTCTATGATGCTGCTTCATTTCAGCTGCCACATTGTGGGAGCTGCAGTGACCTGAATATACCTAAATCCCAGGGTTAGCCAGCAGGTTTTCTCAGTGGGTTTCTTCTAGCTCTTTTCCTTCCCAAGACAGCTTAGAAGTCTAATTACAAGCAAGGTGGGAGTAAGAAGTGGGTAAAGGGACTGGAAGAGGACAAAGCTGAGTTGGCATTGTCTTGTGGCAGAGCTCAGCAGGGGGAGAAAGGCAGAGCACTGCAGTCTCTCCATCCATCTTCTACCTTGCTGCCTTCACAGCAGTTTTGGGAAACTGTCCTGGAGGAGGTCAGAAAGTTTCTGCAGTAGGAAGAAATGAAAATATTTAGAAATTTTGCTTCAGTCAGACATATTTTCTTTCTCTTTCTCTTCCTCTTTTTTTCTTAATGGAATCTGTTGCCTAAACATTTCTGTGCCTTTGTCTCTGGTTTCTATTCTGCTCTTACTTAAAGGCAGCAATTTTGCTCAAGAGATTAATAACAATGGAAAATAGAAGACAGAAATCTCATTGATATTTTAGACAACAAAAGAAAAACTGAACAAGAAGGTAATTAAAGTAAAATCATGAAAGCTTTCCATTCTACAAGATAAAAAAGTGTCTCTAAATCCCAGTTTAATTTTTCTTGTTGTGTTGACTATCCAGCTCCAATGAACAGACAAAATGTTCTAGTATATCTCCCTTTTTGTACATATTTTTAATTCTTTTTCCTGTTCTTATATTACAAAAGGTTGAGAAGCTGGGAGTGGTTATGCGCACAAAGGGAGAGTATTTGCTCTGCAGCCTGATGCTTATTAGGTTCTAAATCTGTTTGAAATAATGAATTGCAATCTACTGTAATTAAATATAAAACATTGAATGTTATTAACTAAGCAAACCAAGAACAATTTGCAAAGTTTGTATTTTCTTCACAGATATTTCTCTGCATACAAGAACTCTGTATGCTAACCCTTAAAGACTCCATGTCAATCACAAAGGACACTTTTCATTTTCAGATGGGAGAATTGCAGTTTTTTATTCAATGTAATATTATATTATTTGAAGTTCAGAATTATTGTGTTAAAACCTTATGCAAGAATTTTAGCAGTAAGCCGCATATTTCTCTCATTGGAGATATTTTGCTACACATCAGTTCCAACAGAAAGATTAATATTAGTGGTATCATTGAATTACTTGAATACAGAGAATATACATTGCTTGATAATTTGGCTCTGAAAAGCCACACCACAGACTATTATCTTGAGTGCTCTGATACTAAGAAGATTCCTCCTTACAGCAAAAATTCCATCCAGGAGCAAGTAGTTGAATTTATTACATGTTGCTCAGAATCTAATCTTTAAGAGTTAATTGATTCTGTCCCATATAGTACTTTGAAGGGCAGTTGATGAAAATTAATTTGGGGCAGAAGATGCTTGTCTTTGGGAGACCTTAATGAATCTGAAGGCTTCTTCAGTTTAGAGAACCACAACATTGCCCAGGATAGGGTTACAGTAGCAGGTGATTACAGAAGCAAAACATCTTTGGTTGCATGGTATTGTGCACAACCTATTTTCTTTTTTTTTTCCTATCTCCCTGTTGCAAAGAACCTGCTCACTCTAATATATCACTGAGTTGCATGATGTGCCTTGCAGGATCCAGCAAGGTACAAACCCAGGTAAAATTGCTCTTTCCCCTTTTACTCACATTAAAGGCAGTCAGTTTCCCAGCACACCAAAGCAAATAAAATAATTCCTAAAAGCTCAGTAGCTGCTGGGCTTTTGAAAGAAAAACATCGTGAAGGAGAAGTGTTTCCTTCCCAGCTCTGAGGAGAGAGACCAAAGAATGGCTGCAGTGTACAATGAGGATTTGCCTTGAGCAGCATCCAGACTTCAGTATTTCGCCAGAAGTGCAAATCTTTCTGCACCTTGAGTCAAGCCCAAGTCTAACTGTTAAAGTAGGTTTTTTTATTAGGACACATGACAGCACATCCTGCAAAAGTAAGGAGGCTCCACAGCCTCCACCTTGCTCAGAGAGCAGCACCAGCTGCACTGTATGCAGAATTATGTCCTTTACTCCCTCCTAAGCAGGGTTTTTACAGGATTTCCTTCCCATGTTAGTTTTAATTCTGTGACATGGATTAAGAGTAAAGATGAAGCTTTGCAATCCCTTTAGCCCATTACCTCCCAGCTTCTCAAGACCCAGTGTCAGTAAAAGATAGATGGGTTCAGGTTTATGTCTTTAGCTCCTTGTCCTCCTAAGTGCAGAAGAGTGTTTGCATGGGTTTTGTGTAGCTATCCTTAACCAAACCTCAGTGTTCAACCTGGTTAATCCTCATGACTTCTCTGTGCACACATAATCCAAGCAGCCATCCTTCCCAATATTTTACTTTCTTATTTTCTGTTTGTATAACTCCTGTGAGGTTTGCAGGCTGCATCTAGTTCCCTCAGGGAGGTGGCAAAATCACAGCAAATCAGGCTCTTTGCTCTAAAATTTCCCAAAGATCAAAGTTTAGTTATCATTAGAATGTAAATGTCACAATATTATGAAACTGGTGCATCAGGAAAGAACATATCTCCCTCTTTGAAAGTGTTTCTATGTGATGTGACATTTTGGTAACATTTGAGGTAGGACTCTTTTTTCTTTTTAATGATCTTTCCTTTTTTTCCTTTTTTTTTGGCCATTAGAAGTATGCTGCTCCCACCTGCTAAAATAACATTTAAAATATAGTATTTCACAAAATCTTCTTTTTCAAACTGACTCCAACATTCACCTTATTGCTTTATTTAATGTGTTTTTCAGGGCTAGAGGAATGCAAATGAATCATGAATATTAAGAAAGCATGGCTCCTAATCTCTTCATAAATATACTCAGATTATCAATATACCACAGCAAGAGATGGGTTGATGGGTGTTTGGGAACAGGGGATCCACTTGAAAAAATATTGATGAAGAAACAGAAAACGTGAGATGATTACATGCTACATCTCACACTGGAGGTGCTCTATGCCAGTCAGAATTGAAGCACCTCACAAAAGCAGCCATTAAAGTAATTAAATTAATGGGACAGAGATTTCCAAAGATGTATTGCATAAAGCAATATTACTATATCTGTAGGAACTATGTAGTGATTATATCAGGTAATGTTGATACATTGGGTGATTATTTTAAGCCAGCAGCCTGAAAATATTCATCCCCACAGCAGCCAGCTTTAATAAATGATTAGTGATGTTAGTCAGTTCAGTCTGAAATCAGTATTTATTATTAGTATTGTTTTATCTCAGGCCCTGGAGATGCTGGTCAGCCAGGGCTGGGCTGCAGATGGGCATCTCACCTGCCAGTCCCTTCTTGGTGCCATGGGTCAGCCTCCAAAGCACAGCCAGACACCTCTCATCCAGCATGGCCTTCATGTGTGCAAGGAGGGGTGGAAGCAGCTCCTAACTACTTTCTAGTGCACTAAATTCAAGTTAATAATTTTTAACCAATGCATTTCTCCAGTCATAATAAATATGAAAGCAGAAATGGAGAAGGTCAGTGCAAGTGGCTTGGTTGAGGAATTATATTCTTTTTCCCATAAGCATTAAAAAAATCTAAATTTTAAATTACACCTTTTTGAAGATCAAAACTTGCAACTGTTGAATCTTGGCCTGGAAATTTTAGTGGAGTTGCCCCTGAAGGATTCTAATTCAGGACTGTTGGGGAAGATGAAAATGGAAAACCTTACAAATATGATAGCCTGGCAAAAGATTATGAGACTATGGAAACTACAAGCAAGATTGAAATGAAAGCCGCCTTTGAGATACCAAACCTTAGTTACTGAACAACTAGAAAACAATAGCACGGCCAGCTGAGAAGTAATCCCCTCGTGATTGAACAATTCCCTCTGCTTTCAGACAGGTCCAAAGGTCAAAAAAAGACCCTGCTAGCTTGGCAGACGGGTCCAAAGAGTAGTTTTTAGGGTTTAAAGTGTAACACAGTATGGTAATGTAGTGATTCTTATAGGCTGTATGTAAACGCTATAGGATTTGTATCTTGTATTAGATTGGTTAGTGAAAATTAGAATATTCAACACAGAAGAAGATTTATTGTATTGTAACAGGAACCTCTCTCTCTTAATTGCTTTACTCTTGCTCTCTCTCTCTTGCCTCTCTTACATTTATTTTCTTACTCTACTGCTCACAGCCCTGCTCTGAGCTGGGGCTGGCAGCTCCAAGCAGGGCCTTTTCACCCACGCCCTTTGCAATAAACCACAAGTTCCAACGCCTTGCTTTAGAGATCTCTCCATTTGTCCTGACCATCTGGACCAGCAGCTCCTACAAGGACAAAACTCTGGAAGACCAACGGCACATTTTGGTTTATAACTTTACCACTCAGAGGCTCCTGCAAGTCAGGAGACATTCTGTAGCACAAAACACAAAAATATTTAATGGAAGTGGTAAATGGCCATTAAAGAGAAATTTATTAGAAAGTGGATCATAAGAAAAAAAGAAAACAAATCCAGGCTATATTTATTTGCACGTTTCAGCTTGGATGCCTTAAGGAATACTTGCAGTCTTAACTAGTTTAGGTGTTTGGTTGTTTGTTTAGGTTTTTTTCATTATAGTGCAACAATAATTATACCCTGTAACAACTCTGACACAACTTGGAAAGGAAACATGTATTCAAAGAGTTTTAACTTGTTTTGCTTTATTTTCTCTTTTTAAAATACCATTTTTCAGATTATTCTTATATTTCTAGGGATTTTTTCCCCTCTGTTGATAAACACTATCAGCTTGCACCATCATATCATTGTTAGTGTGCAGCAGGCTACTTAAGGAAATTCTGGTTTTTGGCCTCTGCTGTTACAAACTGATTTTTGTTTTAATATGACTAAATTAGTGTGGAAAGGTAGGAATTTTGCATGTTATTGCAATGCTGTAAATATATTGTGTATGGAAAATCTAAGTGATAAAGAGCTTAATTAACTGTGATTTATATTGATCTATATGATCATAAAATCATTAGAGTTTGGAGCAACCTAATTTGTTTTTAATAAGTGTTGCCTGAAAGACTAGTAATTACAGTCATAAACCAATTACTGAAGTAAAGCACAGTAAATTTAAAAACAAAAGCAGTCACAAGATATTTCATTAGGAAGCCCACTAAGTTAAAACAAAAGTTACTTCATGTTTATATGACACTGGAACTACAGCGGCACCTGTTACAGGTGAATTTTCAAGCAGTTTCCCACTTAAAACTCACATTTTTGAGGTTTCCAGAAATATTTTTGCTTTGGCTTAACAGTTGTAAGTGTAGTCCCAAAGCTGTCTTGTTGATTTAAGTGGACACCATTAATATTATTTCTGTGCTGTGTGTGGGTAAGAAGCCCTGAGTAGATCCAGAAGTTGGCAGGCTGGGGTGAGGCCACAGTGAAGGACTCTGGAGAGAAAGTTTGTGGATTAATAGAGCAAGAGTTGCCCTTGGCAAAGCCAACAATTGTTGACTGATACATGAACTAGACAAGTGAGAAGCAAAATCATTCTTTTCACTCTTTCAAGTCAAACACAGTTCAGCAGGAATTAGCCAATATGCAGAGGTCAGGCTGTCTGAGAAATGCTGGGAGCCCCACCCTCAGTAACTGGACACTTACACACATGTAGCACTGTGTTTCATCTCTCTTCTGCTGAAAATAACTTTTTTTTTTAATTAACACATTTCTAAGGAACCTGAGAGGAAGCTTCGAGGGGGATGGTAACAGGATAATGAAGACACAGCCATACTAAAATTTCCACTGTGGTGACACTTCACGGTGCCTGTTATAAGAATCTGTTGCTAGAGAAGACATAAGTCCTTCTGAAAGCTTGTGCTCCAGGCATCACCACACTGGGACTCCATTCCTGAGGGAATGGAAGAGAAAAGGGAGTTACCAGGAGAAAGTAACTCAAGATGAAAGTGGATGGAGACTGATGAACACTGTAGCTGTCTTTACATGATCTCTGAAGACAACATTGAGGCTTACATAGCTGTAACCCTCACAAGTTCCCACAAGTGTATCAGTAGGGTTCCTCACTAAAATTTGGCAAGGACTTACAACAATGACTCATTGAAAGAGAAAATTATAAAACATTATTAATAATAGATCATCAATCTTTTGAACCACAATTGCTTAAGAACTTTGAAGAACCATTGGCTTTTTAAAAAAACAGATAAAAGAGTTAACAAAATCTGAAAATGGAGTAAAATTGTTTTGGTTATGTCAGAGCAAGCAAAGAGCCTGACTGTAACAGTGGTGGGAGTTTTGCACCACTTAATTAGTGGTTTGTCTCAGTCTCTTTTGCCTTTACTCAGAGCTAGGATTAGCAAATTCATGGTGGAAACTGATTTTCCCATGTTCAGGCTTGGTTGTTTATTAAATCTTATCAAAAAGTACAGAGCATTCAACAGCACTTCTAGCTACCTGCTAGAAGCAGGGAAAATGGAGGAAGATCCAGCAGCTGCAAGGTCTCTTAGAGCTAAACAGTCTAATAGAGCATTAACACCTATATTATTTATCCTTTTAACCTACTAACTAAATTCCCATGACCCTCAGTGTGACACTGACTGACCAACCAGAAACTGCTACCTGAAACCCATGAAAAGAAGGAAGAACACCAAAAGAGACACCACCCAAAATCCTCCATCTTGTCCCATACCTATTACTATACTATAAAAACCTCAAATTTAAAACCCTTTACCATGTGAAAGCACACACTTCTACTTAACTACACACCCGTTAATTTAACTCCATCACTCAAATTTAGAAGCCGTCTCCAAGGCTTCGGATCAAAAGCAGTGTTCTCCAACAGGGTCAGTGCCTGAAAGCACAGAAAGCTCAAAACCCCGAGGTTTCTGGGATCCAACACCTGGCAAACACTGCACTGTCTAACCTGGCAAGGTGCCCGCTCAGAATGATGTCTGGTGAGCTTAACCTGCAGCTAATACAAGGCCATGTGTATCGAAGGGACAGTGCAGAGCTGTCTAAGTTTGGTGTAAATATTCCAGAAAAAGGGGGTCCTTTTAAGGATTTTTCTAATGGAATGTGCAGGTGACCCAGAGCAGCTGCTGATGTAATCATTCCCCAACCCGGTTCTGCCACCGGGATCTGGGTTAGCCTTAACACTTAGAACAGTGTGCTGCTTTTTCCCTGTTGTTTTGTGAAGTGTTTCTTTAACATGCATCATTGCAGCTGAAGTGGGTTAAGGAGAAATGGCATGGGGTGTTGTGCTAACTGGTGACTTTGTGCCTTGTGAATGGCAGGAAGGGGCAAGGCTCTGGTCAGGCAGGCAGGGGTAACTTCAGACACGGCCTGTGAAGCTCAACCATCGCTCCAGAATGTGCAAAGGCTGCACAAAGATGAAAGAATATCATCAACACTACATCAATGGTGCATGCAGGGTTATCTTGGCTGTGCTACTCACTTCTGCTAGGACACCTTGGAACAGGCAAGATGAAAATCTCTTCATCTGACAGCTGTTTAGTGTACCCAAGAAAAACTTACAGGCAGACACACTCAGTCTCTGTGCAGTGAGCAAAGCCTTGGTAGTGGGCTCTTCAGCCTTTGCAGCAAATGTACAGTACTACCTTGGGGCTGGTCTTTGAAGCTGGACAAATTCAGACTGCAAAGGAGATTACAATTTGTCTAAGCAGGGGGTTATTAACCACTGAAATGATTTAGTAAAAGCTGTTGTGGGTTCTCCATCACTGCCTTTGTTGAAATCAAAATAGGATTTCTCAACTGAAACACTGTGTAATTTGAAGGGGAAATAATTCATGCCTGGATATAATTGGTGTTATAGAGAAAGTCAGGCAAAACAATTAAAGTGATCTCATCTGGCCTAAAAATTGATGAGTCTGTTTAAAACGAAAAAAAATCCCAAACCAAATGTAACAAAACTGACTCAGGGGAATTAATTTCTAGAGGCTGCATTTTAAAACAGAGTATCTCTTTCCACCAGCACAAATCCGTACCTTGGGTGATAGTGCTGCATTTATCAAAAACATTGTTTAAGGAGACAAGTTACTTTCTAAAGAAAGTCACAGTTGTAATTCTTCGGTGAAATCAGAGCCTCAATGACAGAAATAACAGGAGTTTCATTTCTACAGGAGGTCAGAATTTTATCTGCTTTTCTCCTCCTTTCACAACCATAAGCATGTCGCATTCTGCAGGATTTTATAGAAGGATACAGGGGATTTTTCTGCTCTGCAAGTTGTGGTATTTCTCTTGGAAATGAAGAAAACCCAGCATACACTGGCTGAGTGGTTGGCTTTGATCTGATGATATCTTGAAGTCAAGGATTAGACAAACAGAGCAATGTCACTGATATTTTTCAACTACAGAGGGTTGCATTTATATCAGTGTGGCATCCTCAGAAATAACAATCTGGTGGTTTTAATAGTTTATTGTTAGGAAGGTCTCAAAATCAGAGAGAAAATGCAGAGTACATGCCAAGAATTACTGCTAGCAGCCCAGAAATTTAACTAGAAATGAAAACGTAAGCATTTTAATGAAATGAATTTTAAATACATTGAAATAAAACAGATTAGGTGAAAGAGATAATGGACAAAGTTTCCAAAACAAAGGAAAGACAATAACCCTCTTTAGAGCAAGGTTATTGTATGCTTACTGTGCAGGACTAGTTGGAAAAATAGTGGGTCCTCAATGCAAAGCCTGTTGCATTTTAATACACTGATGTGTTATCTCTGTGCACATACTGATCTGTCAGAGACATTTCACTCAGTGTCCAAGGACCCCAAAGAAGCCTCCTGTTCAAATTTTGACCAGGGCTGACTGCCAAGCTGAAATGCAGCATTTTGTTTCTCACGTTCTCATTCTGAGGTGGCACTTTGAGAGGCCAGTCAATCCAATCCCACCTCTCTGTGGTTGCCAACTTGCAGCTGTTTTGCAGTCTGTAACCTAATCTGCACAAAGAAAAATCTGTGGCCTCTGTTTAGTTTTCAGTGGTTTACATGTGACAAATGTACATATTTTAGAATATTTGGTATGAGCACAGACTCTTTTTCTGTAGTGTGAACAATCTTGGAGAGCATCAGAAAAGGAGGTTTTATTCCTACATTTTCCTACAGAGAACACATCTCTATGTTTTTCAGATTTTTCTTTTAAAGAACTGGAAAAAGGAGGGACTGCAACAGTTATAAATACCTGCTTCACCTTACAGATTAGCCTGAAACGACAGCTGGCAGATGTGCTTACAAAAGCAACCCTGTCTAAGAATTCTCTCCAGAAAAGATTGAGATCTCAAAATTCAATTTTCAAACGATTTTAAAAGCTCACAAAGAGCAGAAAACACCAGCCTTTGTTGTGCAGAAGTGCAGGGTCTCAGAGAAGAGGTGACTTGACCATGGGACATACCAATTTTGATGTCTGTGAATTCTCCAGGCTCCAAAGATCCACCCAGTTCAGACCTGAGTTGCCAGATGTGAGCTGGTACATCATGGGACACCAGCTGCTTCACTGTCCATCACCAGCTGTGATATCATGTTGTGAAAATACCTTCACACCATGCCAAGCATATGCTCTTACAGAGCACATTAAAGAATTCACGGTGGTGAAAGGGCTGCTTGTGTTTTTTGAAGGAGACCTGTCTTTGGGAAGCAGGGCAAAGAGAACTTGGCAAAGCAGCTGCCATCCTAGAGCAACAACTCAGACAATAAACCTCCTCACTTTAAAGATGGAGCCAACTCCACTTGTGAGCAGCAGCCTCTGAGCAGTGGGTAGTCCACACATCCGTGGGAGCAGAGGTTTACTGCTCCTTCATGACTCACTTGTCAATCAAATTCTTTGCTAGAAATAATGCAGAACTGTTTCAACTGAATTATTTGATTTGGAGTTCCTATAATTCGAAGGTGGCTTTTTTATTTCCCTTGTTCCACATAAAATTTTCTCAATGTCAGCTTTATCATGCACTTTTGAAAAATAAACAGGGCTCAAAATGAGTTATTTCTTATGGGAAAATGGTCTGTTGGGAACACATTACACATTCCAATTACTAATCAGAATCTTCTGATAATTTTTACTGTGCATTGCAAATGCAGGCAGCTCGCATTACAGCTGCAGTGCTCAGATAGACTGGAACTGCTCCAAACTGCTCCTCAGAATTTTATTTTTAAAATTTTCCATTAACTTACTGTTCCTTCATCCTCGTCACAAATGCATATTTATGCAATGGACTAACTACATGCATGCAATAGTTTAGTAGAGTTACGTGTACCATAGCCTTAAAAAATAGACAGTCTCTCAAAGAATGTAGAAACTGTTGCCTAAAGAAATAAATGCTTCAACCTGAGGAAGCTGAAAGACTGAAAACATCAGCAAGGAAAATAAATTGCCTCAGCTTACAGTAAAAAAAAGCAACAGGAAAACTAAAATTTTAGTGATATGATTCATGAAACAGTTTCATATGGCTGGTCATAAATAAAGTGAAGACCCAGGTTGTTGTCAGAAAAATTTCAAGGATGAGCCAAACAGCTGCAGCCCTGGCTTCTGATTTCACCATTGAACATCAGAATAATAAGGTCCAGGAGAAAAGATGTTCAGCTCCTGAGTAGCTGATGTGAAAACGTGGGGCTGGGAAAGAAGCAGCAGTGGTGAAATACAGGGCAAACCCAGAGACAAGAAGCACTGCTCTACAGAAGTATAACTTCCTACACCATGGTGGGAAGGGACATGTGAGCCAGCAAGCTCCTGAGTGTGTCATTTCTCCCCACACCTACGACGTCACTGTAGAAATGCTGCTTATTTGCAGCAACAAAAATGTGGTGGCGTGCAGGACAGGACTGAAAAAAAGTTGCAATTCGTTTTCAGCAGAAGCTCTGAGGGTGCCTGGATTTAGCATCTTGTTCAACGAGGTGGGTAATTCCTTTCCAAAACCTTTAAGGGATGCAGCTCCTGCCTCCACTGTTGCAGTGCCTCCCCCAAAGGGGGCAGTTTCTAAAGGGAACTGACAGAGAAAAATTTCCTGGACTCCTGGATCTTTCCTATTGCTGTCATCTCTGCTGTGTTTCACTGCTTGGAGTACAAAGACCTTCAGTATTCTTATCTTGGCATTCCCCACTTAGAGGAATGAGAGAAGCATTACAAATGAGTCTGTAGGGATGTATCATGAAAACAGTAATAAAAACTAAAAAGCCGGCACCGGTGGCCGTGGCTGCTCAGATCCTTTGGGAACCCTGGGCAGTGAAGCTATTCCACACCCCTGCTCTAAAATGCTTGGCATTTAAACCTGGTGACAAGCTCTGTTCCTGCACACTGTTCATGAGGAAGATCTTATGGTCAGATTGTCACAGTTAATGTTATTTTCAGGTCACATTTCTGTTCCTCCTTCTACTCTCCTGCAGTCCATGGGCTAAAGCAGCCATCTCTCCTCTTGCTGTCCCCCCATACCAGATATGACATGATCAGGATACACTAACATCAAGGTTGCTCTAAAAATTCATAGTCTCTTTCCTGCTTTCTCATTTAATGACTTTAAAGCAAGTCTATCTATATTTTTGGAGCCTAACAACTTACTTGTAGCTGTTGGGAAATACACATGCAGTAGTCAGCATCAGTCAGGAAAATAATCTCTATGTTTTATTTTTAATAATATTTTTCTGAAGAGGTTCATCTTCATAACTCAGCTATTCATAACCTACTAACAATTCCATATTATTATCTACATGACCTGCTCTCATCTGGACCAGTAAAAAAAAGGTGCTGTGTGTCACTAACTGCCAGGGGTTCATATTGAACTACTTCTCTAACTTAGTATGAAATAAAACCAAAAAAACAAACCATCACTATTCACAAACACATTTAGGCAATGGATTAGATTTACTGCATACTAATCTGATTTTATAAATTATTGTTAAAAATACTGTGTTGAAACATAATTAATTGCTTTAAGCCTGTCTGGTGGCATCGCTTTGTAGAGCTAATCCCTGCTTCCAATGCACTCAGTCTTCCCCACACCTAGCATGTTGTGCTGTATCACAGAAGGGGCTGATGCAGCTGTAGGACTTCATTACTCATGAAATCACACAAGCTCTGCCCTTCAGTAAGACCATCAGACCACTGACTTTTGCCCAGTATCTACTGAACGACTGCTCTGCCAAGATTTCAACCATGGGAAATGCCATTTTTTGCTCAGCAAAACATGGTCAGGAAACCCCTTTCCATAAGTTTTCAACACATTCCACAATTTTGTGGCCTTACACATCTGTTCACTCAGCAGCCCCCTGAACACAGCATGACCCTGAGCATCAGCTCTGTGTGGAACTGGTGTGGGAATGAGCCCACGAGAAAAATCTTCAATTTCACACCACAGCTGCCTTTGGGTATTAAACCATCCATGTCTCTGAGCGATGACAGCACATGGATGTCCTGCACATGGTGGGGGAATAGCCAGAGCAGGGCCCTGAAGAGCTCTGCTTGCTTGCTCTTCTGAAGCAGAGCTGAAAATAAGAAGACAGAAGTGAACACTTTTCCATGGTAACCTCCAAGGAGCAGGGTCCATCCCAAAAACTTCATAAATGATCTCTCAAATAAATAATGGTCCACAAAGATTTTTGATATCACAGCTGACTACATAAATGTGGTTTGGAGTAGGGTAAATTTGTTTTCAAATAGCACTGGTCACACACTGCTCCTGTAAGACCTCATTGGTGGTTAGAGATGAGCAGCCGGGGCACCCCTGAGGCTCGATATGAATATTCATGATGGCTCATTAGTTTGCAGGTTTTCCATAATCTGCTCATTAGCTGTTCTGTAAAAATTCAGAAAACAAATGTGTAGAGACACACCCTCTGCTGGGCGGGTAGGTCCTGACCTTCTCCTCACACCAATACTGGTGGTCTGTGCTTCACCAAACCTCTTCTTTTCCCTGTCTCTGCAAGGTTTCACTCCTCCCATGGCTCCTACCTGCAGTGTCTGGAGAGATTTCCCCCTAGTAGTTTTTGAGACAACAGAAAAATAGGTGAGAAAGTGGTAGAAAACTAGTGCATGATATTCTCAGTACAGAGAAAGAAACCCCATCCCCAAATAGGCCAAAATATTAAGTACTCACAGTGGCTGAAATGCTGTGTGCCCCACTAAAGATCATTAGTAAAGTTCCCATTGACTTCAATGGGGCTAAAATTTGGGTATTCATTTTTCCATGGTCTTCCCAGATGAAGCATCCACAGAGGTTTCAAGATTTTCTTATGCCAAACAATTTTTAAGGTTTCCTGTGGGGAAAACCCATAATCATGGAATGATTTGAGTTAGAAGAGACCTTTAAAAGCCATCTAATCCAATCCCCCTGTAACAAGCAGAGACATCTTCAATTAGACCAGGTTGCTCACAGCCCAATCCAACCTGACCTTGAATGTCTTCAGGGATGGGGCACCCACCACTTCTCTGGGCAACCTGTACCAGTGTTTTAGCACACTCACAGCAAAGCATTTCTTCCAAATACCTAGTCTGACTCTACCTTTTTTCAGCTTAAACCCAATATACCTCGTCCTATTGCTACAAGCCCTATAAAATATATTTGCACTTTACAAGTGCAAACACAAACACACACACAACTTTATTAGCTTCTTTGGCTCTGTTAGACTGTACAGCATCTTGGAGGAAAAAACCCACCAAACCTGCAATTTCATTATGAAAAAACTAGCAAAATAATTGTTTTATGCTATGGCTCCATGCCTGTTCTCTACCACCTGAATTCAATACCAGGGAATATATATCTACTGATAAAAAGCTCCTATTTTCACTCAGTCTGTAGGAGAGGAGGAAGATGAACATGGTAGAAACAAAACTGGGGGAAATTGAAAGCACTTTGACAGCTCTTTGTTCAGTCGTTAAACACAAAACAATCACAGAATCTGTTAGGTTGGAAAAGACCTTTAGGATCGATCACCAAGTGCAACCATTAACTCAGCACTGCCAAGTTCATCATACAAGAACCAAAAACCACACCCCTGAGTGCCGCATGTTCACCTTTTAGATACCTTCAGGGATGGTGACTCTGCCATACAATGTTTTATCCCCTTATCCTGTCACTTGTTATTTAGGAGAAGATAGACTCCCACCTGGCTACAACTTCCTATTAGGTAGTCCTAGAGAGCAATAAAGTCTCCCCCTGAGCCTCCTTTTCTCCAGGCTAAACAACCCCAACTCCCTCAGCTGCTCCTCCTGAGACTTGTGCTCTTCACCAGCTCCATTGCCCTTCTCTAGAAATGCTCCAGCACCTCAATGTCTGTCTTGTAGAAGACATACCAGATGGACACAAATCTGTAAGTTTGCAGAAAGCATTTTCAGATGGGATGATTGAGTTTTGTGCCAGTTTTTTGTAAGCTGATATGCTCCGAGGTATGCAAAACATGAAGAAAATCAAGCTTTTGCCAAAACCTAATACTGTAATTTTCATGCAGACACATTAACCTGTACTTCCCAGTCTTACTTGCAGGACATTAATAAATAAGACTATTTTGGTTTTCTATTGCCCCCTACAATAATTATTTTAAAATAAGGAACAAAACCTCCACCTTCCAAAATTTTAGTAAAATAAAGTTCACATTCACCTAAGCACCCTTTTATTCTGTTATTTAAGTCACTCCAAATCACTGTTGGTATATTTCTAAATGCTGCATGCTGAGAGTAGCTAAGCTTTTACAGTTCAGAATGGCAAGACAATCTTCATAAAAGATTAATATACTTGAAAAGCAGGTCATTTATTAAAAGATCCTTTAAAAGCTTCCTTTCTTAAAAAGTAAAACTATCTGCCCACCTCCACATCTCATCTGAAAGCATTTGCATACACAGCTGTTCTTCAAATTTCAACCCAGTTCCTTTTTTCGTCTTCATGTTTTAAGACATGAATAGCAGGCATTTACTGAAACAGTAGCATGCTTCAGCAAGTGCCTTCTGCTTCCACACACAGATTTATCCTGTCTCCCAGACACCCAGATACCCTTCTCTTATCCAGAGGGTTGAAGTCTCAGACCTTCAGCCCCGGGGCTGCATGAGATGGCAGTCTGGGGACTTCAGCTTCTAAACTTTCTCTTACCACAGCTGAAAGTTTTCCACAATAGCCAGAGTGAGGACAGGCTTTGTCCCTCCTGGATCTTCCACTGTCCTTTTGTTTTACAAATCCTTTTAGGCAGTGCTGCCTGGGAATTGCACACGCAACACAAGTGGTCTGGGTGCCAAAGGTGCAAGACACACACAGGTACCCTGTTACCAAACAGCAGAAGGCAAAACAATAAATTATTACCTGGATAGTGGGCCCATAGCATCCTGCTCCCTGGAAATTGTACCACCTTTGCACACTGCTGTCCTCAAGCCAGCATTTTATTTGGAGACAAAGAAATAGCAGGAGAATGCATTGAGTGAGATATGACAGAGAAAAAATACAGATAATTTTGGAGCAAGAAGTGGATACTTCTGAGATGCGTTTGACATCCTGTTCTTTATGAGTGTTTTCAATCACTGCCTCTTCCTGAAGAAGCATCTCTCGCTGTTTCATTTTGCCTGCAAATAACGTGACACCCCAGAAAATTAAAAGTAATCCATTAAAAAGATTACTATCTTTTCAGGCCATGGCAGCTCAACTGGAGCCACAGTTACTCTCTTGGGAACAGGCTGTCATGAATACAGTGGTTATAAAAGACAGAACAAGTTGTGGGAAAGTTGCTTTGAAAGGAGGTTAAGCAAGGAGAATATGATGACCTTGGTTGTAAGTTTCAGAGCAGAGATGATGTAAAAGACACCACGAGGGAAGGAAGACAAAGAAAAGAAGAAAGCTGGGAAAACTCAGAAAGGGCAAAACACCAAGAAGGTAGAGATGACTTGCTGTACCAAAAGCAAGAAACAATAATAGCACAAATACTAGCACTCTCTTATTCTTGTCATGAGAAAATCTTATCATGATGAAAATTACTTTCAATTTAGAAGAATGACATTCAAGAGACTACTTTTTTGATCTATAAATGATTGTTTTTCATGAATTTTTTTAAAGTCACCGCTTATTTTTAATCAGTTTTGATGGGCAGCCACAACCAAGTTCCTAAGTAATCAAATGTAGAATCTGCTTGAAGGCTGTTCATACCTATCAGGGCAAGACAGATGGCGTAGTGTAGGTGTCTCCACTTTAGGTTGCACTGCAGCCCAAGGGACATCAAGTGAGTATTTAGCAATAATATAGTAACTGTAACAAACGGTAGGACTCAGCTATTGATCATTGACCATTTGGGCTTTCAGGGAGAAAAATAAAAGACCTCAATGGGTTAATACTTCTAACTGAAATGTGCTTATTTAGAGGTTCACTTAACAGATGCCATCATCAGGAGACAAAAGTCCTTACACTGAACAGAGAATTTTAATGGCCTTTCCCATTAAGCTATGGATGACATATTTCAAAGGGCAGATTACTGGAGTCTTTCTGCTGACAGCAAGAAATGTCAAATAAATTCAGAATATCAGTGAATATTTAAGCCTTGTAACAAGGATTTTAATATAGAGCTATCTTAAAATTCAGGACAAAACACCTTGACCAATTTATTCTCCTGTATAGCACATTTATATTCATTATCAAAATAGGCAATGGACCCTTACTGTTCATGGGAACAAAAACTCCAGACGCTCTTATATTCTAAGCCTAATGTGTTTAGTTACTGGTGTAGCAACATTACTCACAAAGAACAAGAGTTTTATGGCCTTGGAAAAATGGACCCTCCCAGATTTGTTAGACTACTCTGCTCAATAAAATGTTTCCTATAAACAAATGAGCTCTGAATATAATGTACTAAACATTATCTCCCCATAATCAATAGGTATCAGGAAGCCTGTTTTTAAGGTTTAGCTCCCTTCCCGTCCTCCTGCAGACTGCAATTATTCAGCTCTGTACTGCAGAGCTCCATTAAGCACTTTGTTTTTCATTGAATGACTAGAATCAAGTGCATATGGCTTCCACGGATGGATAAATTGCTGTTAAAAGAGGTAAGTCAGAAATACCGATTGGTTCTGTTGTCTGAGCGTGCCTTTTGATTTTTGAATTACTGCCAAAAGCATCATCATTCTGTGTTTACCCTTCAAAAGCCCTCGGTCACTCAGATGGTGCATATACTCACAGCAGAGCTCTCCTTTGAGAAACGGTATTCATAAAAAAAAGACAATTTCAGTACTTGTATTTGTTGAATGTAAATTTGTGGTGCAGATCCTCTATCTCTCATCTTTCATGACATTGTTACTCACTACATAGTACGAAGTGATTAAAAGACCAGTTTTACTTTGATGCCCACTTCTTTCACTCAGATAAATGGTTTTCCTCTATGCAAAGCTGTAAGTAGCTTTCAAAGTGTAATTGGTCACACCATTTTCCTCTTCCCTTCCCTCTCTGGCAAGTCAAAGTAACAGAAGCACCATAAACCTCTGTGGTGGTTTCTTTTGTCTGTATGTCTGTCTGTGTGTATGAGTTCACACCAATCACTGAAGACACACTGCATTTTTCTTCACTGCTGTGGCCAGGCCTGTCAGTGCTGGGCTCAGTACAGGCTCACAGGACATCACTGGGTTGCATTTCCCTCCAGAGCTGCAACACGAGCTGTTGTTTAGCTGTGAACACCTACTGTGCACTTCGTACCTGGGTAAATGCCTGCTGGACACAGCAGGAGCATGACCAGAACAGGTCCCTGATGAAGCATTTCATCTGGTTACAATTCTTAGTGAATTCAACATTCAGCACTCAGGAATCTCCTAAGGCAGAGACAAGTAACTCACGCTTGACGTGACAGGATTATCTGTCTGCAAAGGCAGATAATATATAATATTCCATTATATAGAATGGTTATTCCCATTTGAATACAAAAACAATCAGACACAAATGTTTTGGGTTTTATATAAATGTACAGGTAATAACAAGACCATAAATAATTAAATACTATTCTGCATAAACGGCAATGAAGCAACTAATTAAGGCAATTGTCACCTGCTTGTTCAAAGCCTTGTGGATTTTTGCAATTCTGTGATTTCTATTATTGCAATCTGACCAGAGTTGCAAGTTCAGCTGACTTTGAAGGTCTAGGCCCTGTAAAATCTTATTCATGTGCACACTGTAGGAAGCAGGTATAGCAAAGGCAGAGCCTGTGCTGTTCCAAAGGTGCTGCCTAAGATCTTGGGTGAGGAAATGCCCTCTTACAGATAGCTCACAACCCCTTGCGTGATTAAAAGGAAATTCCCAAAAAACCTCAGGAAACAAGATCAGAATGCTAGCATATGCTCTAATCCATTTTCTAGTTATAAAGGCTTCTTTATTACTGTTTTTGGCTGACAACACTTGAGATAGCATGTTTATCATCATTCTGAAAACACTTGAGAGAGAACAATGTGGGTGCATTTTTTATTTTGGTTTTAACTTCTTTATTTCATTGCTGTACAGCTGCATTACACTTGGCTTTAATCCCTCAAGCATTATTTTCCTTGGCAAAACAGTCACTGAACTGAGTAGAACTTACTATTGGAAAAATATGCTTGAAAAACCAGTGTGATGTCAATGCCAACTGAAACCCATGGAGCTTAAAATGTCACAAATGTGCCTGTAGCTGAAATACAGAGCTCCTCTTTTTTTTTTTTTGTCTGAGCTAGGAATGTTGTAAGTCTTAGGTTGTGAAGTCAACTGTAAAAATCATAGAGTAGCCTTCTGAAGCTGAATGTGTGCTGAAACTGAATGTGCGCTTCCCCCCGTCCATGAACAAACATTTAGAGATCAATTATGTAAAATTGGATGTAGGATAATTCAATAGGAAACAAATGACTGCATGGCTCCGCTTCCAGTCTTGCCTGCATTAACTGTAGCTATCTGTAAGAAGTTGGGCTACAGGCTTCTCAGAGAAAAGATAGAACCCGACTTTGTAAAACATCTTTAATATTCAAATATATAAATAAGCACTACTGAAGAATAATTCAGAAGACTGCGGTGATTCATTACGAACAGATGCTATAAACAGGAACAGTAACATTGCTAGGTAAGGAAGAAGCAAGCTATTTTAGGAGTCTTGAAAATCTCTTCTAGTTCTTCAGACAGATCATGCTGCTATAGTTATTTTGTAAAAAATTATATTCTGAAAAGCACTTTAGTAAAAGAAACCTTTTACTGGAACTATTATTTAACCAAGACCTTCTACAGCACTAAAACACACTGCAATTGAGTTCCTGATACAGTTTTAAGAATGGGAGGGGTGAAAATAAGAACAAAAAAACCCTACCATACCTGCACCAGGAGCTATTTATTAGCATAACACTCTTCCTTTTAAAGATTTTGTAACAACTGAAGTATATACAAAGTCTTACAGCATTTACACAATAAAAAAGTTTCCTATTAGCTGATCTAGTATAAGGTAGTGCTGCAATTTACTTCAAAGCATGAATACAATAATCATGAAGCAGACCACTATACTTTCAACTTCTCCACTACCACACCACCACTGTCAGTTGAAATGACAGTCAATTAAACCACTGGGAAGACAGATTGTTGAAAGATTTGTAACAGGTTGATTCGCAGCACTAACCATCTTAAGGAGAAAAAAAAAAGAAAATAAAAGCTACATACTGTCATGTTTCTACACTTTCCTAGAGCTGGAACAAACTTTCACAGCCTTAGATATAACATATGCAAGACAACATAATCACATTTTTTCAGATATAGTTCAGCTACTGAGTGTATTTACTTCTGAATAGGAGGCGTTATATTGATATGGCTGTGTGTTTCCATTTTTGTTCATTAACTGTTCAAACAGGTCTACAAAAAAAGTTAAGACAGCATGGAGTTTGTAGTCATGATGTGTTTTGACTAATAAAGGCATTCAATATCAGCTATAGGATCTAATTATTCCCGTCAAAAGTTTAAGACCAGGAATCTTTGAGTAAAAATCAAACCCACAAAACCCTGCACCTGCGCCATTTTCATCTGTTGACTCCAACCTTCTTTAAGCTTTTCCAACTGGTATAATACAAAATCATTAAAATGCTTACATCAACCCAAGACTCATTTAGTTTATAAGAGGTCAAGCAGGTTCACTAGACTACTTCTGCTGTAAAACAGAGGGAGCTTAGCTAGGAAAAAGAAACTTTTACTGAACAGTGCCTTACTACAAGTAGGGATATATAGTTTAACAACGATACATAATTTAAGAACATAGCATTCTTTGCCTTTTAGAAACAGCTTTCGTGTGCCAATAATGCACTTTCTACAAGAGATAAGGCTGCTTTGCCTATTGTCGTATGCCTAAACCTCATATTTTGGCCAATTCCACTTTTCTTCCCCTCAAAGGGATTCTGTTTCAACTTAGAAACGAGTAACGTCAGTTGACAATATCTGTATTAAGACAAAAAGTGACGTATATAAAATCCACAAGGAACCACATAAATACCAAAGAAGTAATATAACCTTTCCATGTAAACACTTTGATTATACTGAAGCCCTAATCAGATTCTTGTCTTAAACTTTTGGCAGATAATGTGTATGCTCAGCCAGGCTTTGTAGTTAGTTATTGTTCAAGTGGAAGCCAGGTCAGCTCACATGTTGACAGGCATGCAACTTGGAAACATTGCACAACAAGCAACACAAAGAGATTTGAGAAGGGTACAAGACTTCAAGTAGACTTCACAACCCTTCACAAACTGAATATTCACAGACAAAGATACAGTCCTTGCTTTTTTCTACTGTGTATTTCTCTCTCACACATGGGACACTTTCTGTGACTCTCTAGCTTGCTTGATGCTATATAACCACTTGATGATTCTGGCATTCCTTTCAATGGCAGAAATGCCGTATGGCACACGGTCATTGGCACTGTCATCATTTCTAAGGTCACTGTTGCTGTCCTGAGACTGTTCACAGTCTGAGCTAATCATGCTTGCACTGCGAAAGTTGAGGGATATAATATCAGAGTTAGCCCTTGCAAAGTTTTCCATCCCAAGGTTTTCAAGCTCTTCAGGATCCAGTCCGCAGTAGTTAAAGAATCGTTCAACATCTGCGTCAACGCGAAAGTATCTGTCGCTTAAGTCTGATTTTGATCGCTGTAGGGAGGGTCTTCTACTAACTCCACATCCAGACTCGACTGCCTCGATCTCTGGGGATTTCAGGGTGGCAATGGCAGCGATTTTGGGCTTTGGAGGCAGAGGTGGGGCTGAACTACTGCAGGGTATTGCTTTTAAGGGCTTTGCACTAGTTACTTTCCTAATGTCTGAAGAGCTGTGAGAGACATGCAAAAAAGTCTCTGCTGACTGATTTAGGAGCCTTCTGCTGACATTGGAGCTGCTCTCCTGTGGGCTGCTCCGGCCCTGCGTGGGGTAAACCTTCAAGGATTCGGCGAACGAGTGTCGGTTCAGCTCTGTCGAATCGGCCCTGTGGGGTGGCCAATTTCGGGGACCGTGCTTATGCCCTGAGCCTGAGCTGGAGCCTTCAGAGCTGTTGATGATGTTCTTCAAAATCTCAAGTTTCAGATTTTCTCTCTGGACTCCACTCTCAGTCTTTGCATTGTTGCTGAAGACTTTCAAGGTGGGGCTCCCCAGCGCTCGCTTGGCCGCAGGACAGACTGGCGGCTTCGCCAGCACCGCCGGCTTCACGGGCTCCTGCTTGGCATTGATGACCTCCTGGCTCTTGACATATTTCGCCTTGTCAGCTTCAAGCCTCTCCACTGCACTCAGTCTTTTTGGATTAGGCTCCGCCTGTCTGCGAAAATAGTCAGGTCCTTTGTTCAGGATGCGGAGAGGAACGGCAGATGTGAAAGTCACGGCAGGGCTGACCGGCTTCACCATGCTACCTGTCGGTAATGTTTCTGTAGGCATGTTTGGTGGTCTTTCCCCCGCAGCCGTTTTGGATTCTTCTCTGGGATCTCCTAAATGCACGGTGCAGAAACATGTACATTAAGCACAATGAATAGCCGATGAATCTTGGGATCTGAGCGTTAGCAGCAGTGCCTCATCTCACAGCTCATTAAATAGCACTGCGTTTCTCTTTTAAAGGCAGCCTTTGTAGGGCAAGGGCACCCGACACAAGTCCGTATTAGTCTGCTCCGCTGGCTCCTTTCTTCTGGCTCAAAGATGTGGGAGTCTCGCCGTCCCCTCTACGCTCCAGGAGCGGCAGCGATCTGAAAGGCAGAATAACCAACCACACGTTAGCGGGAGCGCCTGACATCAGAGCGATAGCAACAGCCGCCTCCCGGCCCTCCTCTCCCACCGCCGCCCGCCCGGGATGCTGCTGCTGCTGCTGGCACAGGGACACACTGCTCAGGGTGCCCCTGCCCAGCACCCCTCTGCAAATATCAAACAATACATGCAATCACACATGTATTGTTTGATATTTGATATTTTGGAATTGTTTGATATTTACACTCTGAGCTTGGATTTAACAAAATTACATTGGGGGGGGAAAAAAAGAAACAATCAAAAAAAATTAAGCCCCACCACAATACAGCCATACATTTCTAGAGGGAGAAAGGGAAGCACAATGAGACAATTCAGAGACTTGGACCCACCCATCTCCCAGTAAAAGAGCACTTCATATTAATATATTTGACTTAGTTAAGTTGATTGGTGAACATGTTTTATGTTTAACCCCCAAACATTTTTCTCCTTATAGGCAACATACTGTATAAATCTCAGCAATCAAGTGTATTTTCCTTGCTCATTAAATCATCCAGAAAACAATATGGTCTAAAAAGCAGAGACTAAACAGAGACATGTAGAGTTTTAAGTTCAATCCACATCTTTCACTGCTAATCTAATATAGAATCAATAAATAAAAACAAGAGATGTCACTAAATCCACCAATTCCAGTTCCTAGTCTGTTTGAACATCCATAGCACTGGTGCTCCAGCAATAAAAGAAGGCTTTCCATGCTCTCATGATCACCTTCCAGGCCTAACAGAACAACAAAAAACGGCTTTGTTTTTTTATGTAAGATTTTGGGAACACGCAAAACCATTGTGACTGGGTTTGAAAAAGAAGAATGTGTCTTCAACATGTAGATACAATCATTCAGGTTTTCTATCAGGCAGTAAGTACAAATGAAATTTAACTTCATCTAAATTATTTTAAGGTTTTATCACTGAGATTGTCACAACAGTCTAAAACCCAAGACCATGGATGATATTACAAGTGCTGAAACAATTTTTCCCACACGAGGCACTGAAGGGCACTTATCACAGAATCTACTTTTCAAGCAGTGATTTCGCTAATAGGTCTCATTTGTTTTATTACTGCCCCATTAATCTATGCTGCCCTCTTTAATATCCCATTTCTATTATCACTGTGATCTTCAGGGAGAGAAAGAAAACAGCTGCTACTTCTTCACTCTATCCTAAAGAAAACAGAGCAGCATCCTTCCCTGGGATGTCTTGCTTTCATCTTGTGTATTCTCATACATCAATACCCAACTTACCAATACAGGGTTTACATTGTTTTGGGAAAAAAAAAAACAACAAAAAAAACCCCAACACCAATAAAAAGAAATTCCATCTGAAGTTACATTAACAGTAAAGACAAAACAACCTCAACTACTGATGCCCAGAAATATGTGATATATACATTAAATATTTTCTACACATTATCCAAGGTCAAAGCAAGCAAATAAAATATACAAATGCTATAACGAGATTATAGGAAAAAGCTGAGTTTTCTCCTGAAGGCTCACTGTCACAAGCATTCTTCAAATACAAACTAACATATTTAGGTGGGTGATAAACCAGACACACATTCAGTGCAATTGAAGGGTAGTGAAATGTTAATTAAGCTTATCTTTCAATGTTGTTTTATAAATCCTAGTGCTAACTCCTCAGCAGTTTGACTTCCAGAATTTAAACTAAGTCTCTCTGAAAGAGAAAAAGCTTTCCTCATTTGAATCAACATATTTATTAGTACTGTTTTGAAATTAAGTATGAAACTTCCAAATGTGTAGAAGGCAATTCCAACATGCATCTGCACACACATTTCTCTAACACACACACAAAGCAAATCTTTCCAAATTGCCAGCTCAGAGCTGGATGGCTAAGTGCCTGTATAAATACCCCATTGATGTGTATATTTAGTACCTGTATGCAGAAATCAAATCTATGTGAGAGCAGGGGTTTCATCAAGAGGAAGAAAACCCCACAAACAACCAAGCTCTTAAGTGACAACGCTGTCACCCAACTGAGTTAACACTACTTGAGTAAGCAAGACAACTTTCCTCCTTGACCACTGTCATTAAAGGTGACCATGGTCCTGCCCGTGAGGACAGCTGCCAACTCCATTCTCCTCCTGGTGAGCAGCTCCACACACCACTACAGATCAGAGCTACAGGAACCAAGGGCTCCAGCTCCAGGCTGCTTTTGGAAGTCTTTTCCCAGCATTTAACAACTTCCTCACTTTGGATAGCCCTCATCAATGTCAGCAAGCATTGCCTAGTAGCCTGAGCATCCACATTGGCTTCAACATCCCACTTAAAAGATAAAAAAAAGGAAGAAAAATAAATCCCACCATGCGTGCGTGTTAATCTGAGAGAACAAGTGTGCTTGTTTGCAAGCATGCATGGAGCCAAGTGCCCCGGAGTCAATGGAAATATGCTGCAACTGGCAACGTGCTTCAGGCATGTCTAGAAAGAAAAGCAAGGACCTGATGAGGAGCCAGGACAGAAATGTCCACCTGAGCCAGCACAGGGAGCCTGAGGGGGAACAGCCAAGTGGTTACGTGGAAGCTTTGTACCTGTAGGGCTGCTGCTATAAATTAAGGAACATGCAGCTATGAAAAGGGATCAACTTTTTGTGTATTATTTAAATTGCTTCATTGCACTGAAGTGCTGCATTTCAATATCACCAGAAAGCTTAGTCAGTATTCCCATCTCAGAGAGATAAAAATTACTAGCCAGATACAGTTAAAAAAGAAAGTGTGATGGAAGAGAGGTGGATGGACGTAAAATCTAATGAAACTTCTGCCTGTGCTGGTGATGGCTGCAGTCCGATCCTACTGCTAACTGGGAAAGTGAGTTCAATTCCTACCGGCCTCTCTTCTGTCTGTGGGCACCTGAAACACCACAGCGACACTACAGAGCTTTGCTACTTATGAATTTTATTGTTAATGATAGAGGCTGGGAGCAGCAGTACAGTATAGTCTCAGGAAGACTTAAGATTCCAGTTGGGAAAATAATCATTGCAGCAACCAGGGCATAGAAATGGCATTTTCTGGCTTAAACTCCAAAGAAACTTACTGCTTAGGCATCTGAATTCCATGTTGGCTACATCTCTGGCACCAGTAACACCCTGCAGAAATTCAAAGGTAAATAGGTTTTCGTCACCTACTCCCAGAAAATGTGTGAAATATACCTAGGGACCCAAGAAATGTTCCTTTCTCTCTGTTTACATCTGGAGGTCTGCTCTATAGGTGTAATCCTTCTGTGCATTAAACTGTGTTTTTCAGGATCTACCCTGGATTTCCATTATTGCTCTTCCTTACAAAACTACAAGACTTAAGAAATTACTTCACAACAAAGACAAAAAACTTGTGTGCATTCAAACATAGTTCTATTTAATACCATGCCTTTCTGAAAGGTGTTATGGAGCTCCTCTAACACCCCATGACTGTTGAAGACCTGCTGAGTAGAATACAAAATGCACAAAGTTTTGGGCTTTTAAACCTGCATTTTCAGCCATACACTTCAATTCAGGACTCCTTTGCAGTAGAGGCAGAGATTCAAAGCACTTAATTCATTCTAATCACTCTTGAGTCCATAACATGTTTGTCAGATATTCATATTTAAATAACTAATGCACTATCTGCATGATTTAGGGGAACACAACACAGTCTTGAGCAGCAATAGCTATACAACTAACATTAACTACAAATAAATATCCTGTAAAATATTCTTTCTTTAATTTAAAGCCAAGGCAGTAGTAGGAGATAAACTATGCAGAAACTTTGGAATCCCAGGTCAATATATTCTAAATATGCAGTTTCTTGAAATGTATGAGAAATTTATGAACAGACCCCATCGTGGCAAGTATTTATTTCTAGCACTATTATGAATACAATAGTATTGTACAATAATAGAGTTCATTTTTTCCTCTCATACCTAAAACTGCATTCTAAACACAGACTGAATGATGTCAACTGACAGTAAATAACACACTTCCCTCCTCAGTTCTGTGGTGCACTGTAGCTCCTACACATTGGCCACGTTTCAGCCAGTCTTTGTCTAAAAGTATCCACAGAAAGGCATTACATATTTTAGCAGTATTCAAGTTACAGAAAAAGCCATGTGAAAATGTGGTCCAAATGAAATGAGGGAAATTTCTGTCCCTGACTTTGGTGAGGACATTGGATCACCTGATGAAGTTACAATGAAGCTCATTCTCCTAATTCATCCCTCGGGGACAGCAGATGAAGGGATTGCACAGAAGGGAGGATGATGTACAACAGATAAATATAATGAAGGCTGACAGCCTTTACTCTCCTTTCCTTGATATTTAAAGGCCTGTGTCAATTTTATTTTCCAGGTGATAAAATATAACTACCACTACCTCAAGATGCACCATAAATATGACATAAATTCCAGTATAAGTAATCAAGAAGTGGCTGCAACAGGACACAAAGAGATCACAGAACAAAACTTGCACAGGAACACAGGACACAGATGGAAAATGCCAGGCTCATCTAACACCTGGGTGCATTTCAGAGCTGCAGGTCTCCTTATGAAGATGCTGGTTTTTTAACAGCCATGAGAGCTTCACTGAGAATGACTGCTACAGGTCTATGTGCTTAGTCATACTAATGTATATGCCTAAAACTGATACAAGTTATTCTGTGGATAATTGCCGTTGTAAACCTCACATCTATACGTTACTGAGTTTAACAAAACAGGCAAAGCCTAAGTAAACTTGGCTAAAATTGATAAAAGGCCATCCATATCCAGAATGGCAGCAGTATTTCATTTTTTAAACCAATTTTAGATAAAGATGTGTATGCTGTGGAGTCTTGGTTTCACATAAAATTAACTGTCAAGATAAAGCATGAGGAGATGAAATAGTCTTTCAGATCTACCATGACTCAAAATACTAATGAAAGTGCCTATTTTCAATTCTGTTCCTCCCTAAAACATGATACAGTGAACAGTAAGAGCAATTTGCATCTGTTCAAGTATACCTTTAAATCTTCAAAAGGTCATGAAAAATGTGAACTACAGTGACCTAAAACTAAGAGTGGAAGAATTATGTAGGCAAGAGAAATTTCCACCAAGTGGGAAGGTAGTAAATTTGGCAAAAGCAAAGTTCACTGCTCTTTTCACTGCTGATGTGTTACTTCCTACCAAAAACCCCAAACTACAAGTAGCATTGTTTGCAATAGCTTGCATAGCTGAGCATAATACGGGCTGATATATTTATGCTAATTCTGCTTTGCTCTTACATCAAAGGCTTTTAAGACAAAACTCTCCACAAATACAACAGTGTCACCACTGAGCACTCTTTCTATTTCAATGTGCAGTGAAAATTATGAGGCTTAAAACAGGACATTGCCATAATCACAAATGCTAACACTTTTAAGTTGAAATAGCTGCTGGAAAATCCATGGAGGTATAAACACCTGGAAAGCAACCTAGCAGCTATACTTACATACTAACCCTGTAATGTATGCCTAGAGCTCACTGGGAGCTGGATAGAGATAGCCTCTTTGAAATAAAAAACTTCAGAAAGTATTTTGCTTCTTTTTAATTTTGAAATCCATCACTGTTTACATCTCCCACCCAGGAGCAGTAATCCACTCTCAGTTATGCTTCTGGGTTAAATACTGCCCTATAGATACCTCACAATGATGAAAACTCTGATTGCGTTCAACATGCTGCATAAATGGACAAGAAAGCCCAGAAATAAAATTCCCCTTTCTTCCAACAAGACAGTACAAACCAAAACAAAATGTCTTATTATTTAGATTAATACTACTAGCCGTTTGTAAAAGCTGTAGTGGAAATCAGTTCAGTTTTCTTTGGACCCCTGTGTTGCTTAGACAGCATTGCATTCTTTGCAGTAATTTCAGTCACTCATTAAAAAAAAAAAACAGCCTAAAAATTATAATAAGGAATAGAATGTTTTACTACCTTTGTAGCCTTATATGAATATTTCTATTTCAGTGTGCATTTTATGAGAATGATGCTCTAAACACTTCACAAAGTTTTAGGAAACACCCTTACTGCTTGTTCATCAGCCAGTGTCAATAGTCTCAAGTCCAAACCACTTTTAATTTTACAGCTCTCCATAACCATTATCTTCTAAATTTACAGCCTCCTCCTTACCACAAGGCCACAATTCCCAGTTTATCCTGTGGTCTCCTGAGCCTACACAGTTTTCCTAGGATCTTTTATGCACTTTTAGAGATCAACACAATCCCCTACTTCAATAAAGGATACTGGTGCTCAGTTACATTTCAGAGGTTCATCAAACCCTGATAAAGGTCCCTGTTGTACCAAGTCCCATCTGCTTGGTCCCTCTTCTCTGGAAAAAGGGGGGCTTTTACTTCTCTCCTACTTCTCCACCTCTTGGCACCGCTTCCCCATTTCACAATCCCATTTTTGCAAGGTGCAGCAACTCCTGCTGTGCTCTGATGGAAAGAGTAGTGCTATCTCCACCACATTTTTCCTTTCTTCTCTACTGATGGGAAAAGCTAGCATCTCATCTTCTTGCTCCTGGTAGATGTCCTCCATGGCCATGCTTGGATTTGGCATCCTGGTAAACCACCTTTTTCACCTTTTTTTTCCTGCTGGTAGTGCTTCCAATGTGTGGGGGAAAAAATTAATTGGGTGTTCACTGCTGTAAAGTGGGGGAAAACAGAGGGAGGCAAAAAAATAATTTCAATTATGAAGCTCAGCAAAAATGTTTTAAAAGGAATACTATTCATTTCAGTTCCTATCTCAAGCCCATGGTAATTCTTAACAAGCCCACTTTCAGAGTGAGACATATTTTAAGTCGCTGAAATCTTTATGGCAGTAGGCTCCATAAAAATCATATGCACTTGCAAAGGAGGAAATAAAAATCTATCTGCAAAAATGTGGTGATACACCTGCAAAACACCCTCCTTCTAGTATTATCACAGATACATCACCTCACCAGCAGGATTTTCAGACTCCACCACCCACGTGGTCCCCCCAACAACACTGCCAAGTCTGGTCCTCAACAACAGAAGCACGAGTCTCATCAGTAATCAGACAGCTGGAAAACAGCTCAGTAACTTCTGCAGCATCCCTCACCAAAAAAATTAGTTATTAACTCACCTACAGAACATACATCTTGATAGCAGTATTTTCAAAATGCCACTTCTGAGTAATTCAGTTTGCCACACTGGGATAAATTAAACATAGCCCAAAATCCTTTAAATGTTTGAAAACTTGGGTGAATGTTAAAGCATTAGTGTAGCTATGGGATTAGACCTGGCCTTAATTTCGCTATGTAGTAAGCCCTAAAACATAAACCACTTTGGCTTAGAAGAACTTTTTACCTTGGACATATTAAGAAATCAAGTCAGATTTAAATGGGTAAAGTGCAAGTATAGATCTTCAAAATGAATGTTTGTATTAAATGTGCAGTGTGCCTACCAACAGAGCCTGGTAGTCAAAGACTTAAGGACCATGACCAGAAGACTTCTGTAGGTTCATCTCCTGCATAGCTACATTAAGCTGAGCCTTCAAAACTCATCAGCAGCGAAACACACACACACCTAACATGACATATTCTGTGGGGAAACAGTCTCTGTTCACCATTTTAGTGACAGCAATACTCATAAAATCTTGGGTAGCTGATATTTTAGCTAGGATCTCACCACAAAGCACGTGTTCCTCTACCAGTACTTTTTT
The DNA here is from genome assembly GCA_013397075.1 of Rhabdornis inornatus. Classification (NCBI taxonomy): domain Eukaryota; kingdom Metazoa; phylum Chordata; class Aves; order Passeriformes; family Rhabdornithidae; genus Rhabdornis; species Rhabdornis inornatus. The sequence goes on along the minus strand of VWZS01006244.1, from coordinate 208,118 downwards.
CCCCTCAACTAATACATTGAGAATCACTTCTGAGCTCTTCTGTCTGCTTACAAGGCCTCAGCTATGTCCTGAACAGCAACCCAAACACCAGCAAAACCTGGACACTTTCCTCATCTCCCATACATGAGTTCTATGGCTGCCCATCTCTCCTGTTCCACTTCTACAGAAGGGAACTCTGAAAAACCTGGAATGATCATGAGCATCTAGGACAGAAGACATGTTCAGGGAAAGGGGCCCATGGGCATGCCATGAGCACCAGCGCCACCTGGCATAGCTGAAGCTCTTATTTCTATTAACAGACATGCAAGCAGCTAAGCCTGATGATAATTCCCAATCTGTAGAAAAAACAGGGATCTCTTCACCTTAGTCATCCACACTTATCTAGCAGGTATCTGCCAGACCTAAAAATGCAGTCAGAGTTGAGAAGGATGACAAGCAAAACACTTCCTCCACTGGATTTGGAGTCCAGACTGGAAGCAGCCCTCCAGGGCAGATACTCAAAGTACCAGGCTATACCTTGTATTATACAAATGTCTCAATGTGGGTGTCAAGAGGATGGTGCCAGACTCTCTTCAGTGATGCACAGTGACAGGACAAGGAGCAACGGCCAGAAACAAAAACAGAAGTTCCACCTCAACATTAAGAAGAACTTCCTTACATTGAGGGAGTCAGAGCACTAGAACAGCTGCCCAGGGAGCTTGTGGAGTCTCTCTCTCTGGAGACATTCAAAATCCACCTGGACACCTTCCTGTGTCACCTTCTCTAGGTGACCCTGCCTTGGCAGGGGGCCTGGATGAGATGATCTCCAGAGGTACCTTCCAACCCTAACAATTTTGTGATTCAGTATGCAGAAACAGATCCTTCTCCAGCACTTTCTCTCAAAGGTTTCCACTTTAAAACAACAACAAAAAAAACATTTGCAACTTTCTTTTAAATAAAGTGCAAAAAAAAGACCACATATGGTACTTGACAATGAAATTGGATTACTAACCCTGCTCCAGTGCAATTAAATAATTTCTAGCAAGTAGGACATTTCAGCTTAAATAGGAAGACCAACTCAGTTCTTTCTGAGGAGGTCAGAAACTTGCCCCAGTTTGGGGACTGGGGATTTGATCCAACCTCCCATTTCTCAAAAGAGTTCAGCAATCTCTGAATTTATGTACATAAACACTGCTGCCAGCTTGTTCTTTGAGAAAGGTAAAAATTTACCCAACTGTCATAAAAGGCCCAAGGCCCTGAAATATCAATTAAAATGTTTAGACTCTTAGTTATTGATGAAAGTTCTCTAAAACTGTTTACAACGAGAAATACATTAAAGGAACATAGTATCATAGGTATTAACAGATTTTATGTGAGAAATAACCATAAACCCACAATGAAAACGGCCTCAGTTAGACATTCCCTTGCAGTTACTAATCCTGCAAAACTCTAGAAATGTTAAAATACACGAATACTCAAAGTAAACAAACACAGCCCGGAAAAGAAAAATAATTCCAGCAATTTACACAGTGAAAAAAATAAACCATAAAGAGCTATTATAAATGGAAAAAGACATCATACTTAAAATTTCCTTTCCTTTAGAGATGTATTTAGTAAAAGAATCTTTTGAAAATGCTTATTTTCAAAGTTTCAAAATAAAGCTTAATAGTACCTTCCTGAAGTTTCTTACATGCTGTGAAAATATATTTAAAAGAAATAGTACCCAAGCATAAATATTTCTTATAATACTTGTCAAAATTTTACAAGCAAGAAAGCCATCTAATTATTTCTATTTAAATATTTTCTTACTTTAACAGCTTGTTACATGGAAAACTCTTTTTAATAAATTCTATACATGAACACAAGCATTTAATCTTTAGAAATAAATACTAAAATATAGCTAATTAATGTCTGCTACTGATATTAAAAACTTACAAGGCCACCTTTAATAGGGAATACAGTAGGCACAATTAAAAAATGAGCATGGTAAAACCAGTACCATCAGAAAAATTATAATGTTCAGCTAGGGGGATACAATAGAGCAGCCTAATTCTGACAACTGCAGACTTTGAGCTGCTCTTCTGATTAGCTGTGGGGTCTTGTTTGTCAAAATTCTTTGTATTAAACAGCCTTTTCTGTAACATGAGATATTACTGCAGTAAGGTCAGCATGGCTATCTAAAAATAATGTCTACAACCTAATTGCCCTGAGTTAACCATTTCTAAGCATTGCAACTCTACACATATGAAATAATGCATTTTTTTTCCCTAAATAAACACACTGTAAAAGTTTTGACTGTGTGAAAACAGATCAAGTATTTTTAAAATTATATTTGTAAAAAAAAAAACCACAACAAAAACAAACCTTACATGATTTACAGCAGTGTTCAAGGGCACTGCAACCTTCAGAGCAGCTCCATGAATGATTTCCTTTATTTTTGGATGGTACAGCTATGTTTTTCTCTAGATAAGAGGACATTTTCCCATACTACAGGATAGTTCATTCCCTTTTTCTCTAACCTCATGTCTAAGGGTACATGTTGTTAGAAGTCAAGAAACGAAAATGAAGGTAAACCCTCCTGCCCAGCTGCCCTGCCAGCACACCACCCCCACCACTGCTGGGGAGCTGAGTCCCTCCACTGAAGGTGTCCTTCAGTCCCAGTTCCAGCTCATCACTGATCTGGACTGGTTTCCAGGCATTCTTTAAAAGCTAATGAAAAGGGAGGGCTGGCTGTGTCACCCCAGACAGCACTGAATGCTGCTTCCATCATAAATCACGAATCCAATCTTTTCTGTTGACAAAATGGGCAATTTATTTCCAACAAAACTACAGACCTACTGGAGCATCTGTATGAACACAAAACATCGAATCCCATTTCTAAGATGGCAGAAATAAATCCCATGCATCAAAACATGAGGAAGGTAAAAATAAGAAATTTGACTGTAAAATTAGTGTAGGTTAACTTGTGATCACAAAAAATTAACACAGATCTTTGAATGTTCCTGGTGTCAGTCCATGGCACAGCTAAAATGGTTTTGCTGCCTTAATTTCATACTATGTATGAAACGTATCTGGAATTTCAAGTTCCCAGTTCCTCAGCTGACAGAAATGACTTCTGAGATGATTTTCACATTCTGGGAACAGATTTTTACTCTTAAATTAGCCATGTGTACTCTCAGACTTAACATTTTGTCTTGAAATAAAACAGCAGCGATAATTGTTAATTTAAGACCCCACACAATGCAAATTTATGTTCTGGAGCCAAATATGCTGATTGGAAACAGATGAACATGAAATGCCTTTTATTGAGCAGAATTAAAACTAAGTATTAGTGAAGTGTGTTGCTAATTTGACACATGACACACATCAGACATTGATTACTGATTTTTTTCTTTGCTACAATGAAATACCAGAAGTGCCCTATTAATCTTTCAAGAATTGTACAACCCTTGTTACAAAGTGCTACACGTTCAGCTCCTGTCCCCTCCTGCCCTCATGAGTTTCAGCTGGTTGACTTGTACTCACCAAGGATGAAGCTACTCTTTTCATTATTCCTGACACTGGACTCCTCACACTTTTTGTTTTGGAGCTTCAGTGACAAAAGTAAAGATTTTAAGCTTTAATGCTCACCTTCTGCTCAGACCTTGAGATCAAGCTCAGAATGTTGTGGATGGATTTGTGCCTGAGGACTGGAAAAAAGCACCCCAGCTTTCAAAATGGGCAGGGAAGAGGACACAGGGAACTACCAGCCAGCCTCACGTTCCTCCCAGGAAAGGTGATGGAGTGGCTCATCCTGGAGGCCATCTCTATCCACATGGATGACAAGAAAGTGCTCAGGAGTACCAGTTTATTATCTCACTAGTTATCAGTTTAGTACCTCACTAAAAGTAAATTATGCTTCTACCTTCAGCAAGGCTTTTGACTCTGTCTCTCACAACATCCTTATAGGGAAACTCAGGAAGTGTGGGCTGCATGCCTGGACAGTGAGGTCGATCAAGAACAGGCTAAACAGCAGATCCCAAGGGTCATCATCAGTGGCACAGGGTCTAGCCAGAGGCCTGTCACCAGTGGTGTCCCCCAGAATTCCATACTGGGCTCATACTGATTAACTTGTTCATCAGTGATTTGGATGAAGGAGCAAATGCCTCCTCAGCAAGTTTACTGATGACACCAAGCTGGGAGCAGTGGTCAATTCTGCAGAGGGCTGTCGCCCTTCAGAGAGACCCTGACAGTTTGGAGACATGGGCAGAGAAGAATCTTCTGAAGTTTAACAAGGGCAAATGCAGGGTGCTGTACCTGGGGAGGAACAGCTGCATGCACCAGCAGAGGCTGGGGGCTGACCTGCTGGCCAGCAGCTCTGCAGAGAAGGACCTGGAGTCCTGGCGGACAACATCTGTCCATGACCAGCAGTGCCCTGGTGGCCAAGAAGGCCAATGGTGTCCTGGGCTGCATTAGGAAGGGCATTGCCAGTAGGATGGGACAGCTGATCCTGCTCCTCTCCTCAGCCCTGGTGAGGCCACATCTGGAGTGCTGTGTGCAGCTCTGGGCTCCTCAGGACAAGAGAGAGACATGGAGCTCCTGGAGCGGTCCAGCAAAGGGCAATAAAGATGATTAAGGGGCTGGAGCATCTCTCTTATGCGGAAAGGCTGAAGGAGCTGAGCCTGTTCAGCCTTGAGAAGAGATGACTGAGAAGGGACCTCATCCATGTCTATCAGTATCTGAAGGGAGGGTGCCAAGAGGATGCAGGCTCTTCTCAGAGGTGCCAAGCAATAGAACAAGAGGCAACAAGAGGCAGAATCTGATCCACAGAAGGTTTAACCTGAATATGAGAACTTCTTTACTGAGCACTGGAACAGATCGAGAAGGGTTGTAGAGTCTCCCTCACTGGAGATATTCAAGAACTGTCTGGACAAAATTCTGTGCCATGTGCTCTAGGATGACACTGCTTAAGCAGGGAGATTGGACCAGATGACCCACTGTGGTCCCTTCCAACCTCACCCATTCTCTGATTCTGTGTGACTCAGTATTTGGAAAATAGTAGTAATGACCAAATAAATAACAGAAAGCTTTGAAGTACTGAGGCTACTAGTGCTCATCTGCACTGAAGGTCTCTGTTACAAAAAGCTAACATAATCTACTGAATGGAAAAACAGTAACCAAAGTACAGGCTGGGAATAAAGGATGGTAAAAAGCCTGGAACTACTGGAATACTTCCAAAAAGGAGTAAGGTAAGTAACAGAAACAAATAGCTTTGGAGGACTAACTCAAGAGGTGTTCACTTGCATTGAAGGTCTCCATTGTGAAAAGCTAAAACAAATTTACTGAATGGAGAAACTGCAACCAAACAGTACAGGTTGGGAATAAAGGGTGAGAAAAAGCCTGGAACTACTAGAGTGCATCCAAAAAGGATTCTGCAACATTGACACATATATGGCTGCATGACTGAGGCCAGCAAGAGAAGAGAAAGCCTAAATCTTTCTGAAATGGCGCTCAACTATATACTTGCAACTAATGACTCTGCCAACCCAATCAGCTAGTGAAGGTGGAGGAAAGAAACTCATTATCACAACATACCTCCTGAGACAGCAGAGGAGGACATAGTAAAACCATTCTGGAATTGCTCTCCTTTTATCCACCCCTGGGGAAAAAAATGTGCATTTTAATTCAAAGAGGTACCTGTAAAAGCAGAATGCCAAACTCTTGTCCACACTCCAAACAGGGGAATGTAATGCTCTGGAGATTCTGAAAAAAAAAGACAAGAAAAGAATATATGAAGAAAGCATTAAAAAAGCCCAAAACACAACATAGCAGTAACACTGCAGGTGCACGCACATCAGTGTTGGCAGTCATGGAAACAGGACACCAAGGCCAGTCCCTGCCAGGAGAAGGGAGGGGAAGAAGTGAAAGGCAACCACAACAGCAATCAGGACTATTTCACATGAAAGGTGAGATAAATGATGACATCAACGTGGCTGAAGCCTATGAGCTGGGTAATAATAACAACTAATTAAAAGGTCATTAGGGAAGTCTCAGAACACAAGCTTGCACATGATGCAGTATCTGATTTGTGAGATGAAATGCATGTGTCCTGGGAAATCAAGGAATAAATGCAAACAGGGTCAAAATGCAATCTTTAATTCACTGATGAAGGACAGCAAAAAATTCTGCCTTTTAAGTTCTTGTTATAGATAAACAATCCCATTTGTTGTGTTTTTGGCTACTTCCAAATAAGAAGAGAGGAAATACTGCAAAGAGAAAAAACACAACTCTGTGATAAAAACTTAGTAGGGCATAGAATCAATGTCAGCTACTTTACAAATAACTGAGGGAAAAATATCAATATGTAAAATATCAATGTTAGTGTTAGTTCAGGGCAGCTGCTAGTTGATTTTGACATGAAAATACGGAATCTAGAGTGATGATCTGTTTTCCCATACTCAAAGTAAAGGTCAAAGAGCAAAATATTTGTGTGCTTAAAAACTCTCCATATCTCCCTTGCTGGGAAGGATGACAGGATATGTTCAAAGCTAACAACAAAAAGCATGAAATATCTATTCTTTAATTTTTGTGTGTCTATATGTAAAAATTCTGCTTTTTTTTCCCCTTAGCCTCTTTCCATTTTCTCAAACATTTATTTCAGACAATGCTTTTTTAAACCATAGCAGTATTGTATTTACAAAACACTACTCCTGTCTAATCAATCAATACATCTTTCATCTACTATTAAACACCTTCTTTTTCTCCACAAAATTATTAGCTACTTTTTGGAGATTTAAACCGATTATTGAAGTCAACACAGGAAAAAAAAAAATTCAAACCTTTGTGTTTTGTGTTACCTGCTAAAAATGATTGCAAATAACTTTACAATAAATTGGCTGAGAGAAAAGCACATAATTTTAAAATTTTGAGATAATATTCCTGTAATTAAGCATTTGTGTATGCAATAGGTAAGGGAAAAAGAAGTCAGTGTATTTCTTTGGGAGGAAAACACCTCTGCTGTGGGATGCAGCTTTCTATACATCTTTTTATGTGGAAAAAAAGCAATGATGGAGGAAGGGAAGAAGCAGTTTTCCTCTCTGCTGCAAGGCTGGTGACAGCCAGCAGAAGGGCAGAAACGCCAAACTGAGGAAGACCCACTATCACAATGGCTTTTAAGAGAGCTCCAGGACACAGTTACCACATAAGTGCATGCACAAAAGAGTTTTCTTCCTCCAATACCAACAAGAATACACTTTTACTTTCTAAATGATACAAGTATATAGACATAATAACTCACATACATGTGGTTTATTCCAATAGTAGTGATTCAAACAGACACATTTATGATATGAATGTCAGTGTGAACTATACAGTGGAATATCTTATTGTTTAGTCAACACCGGTGTACACTATGCTAAGAATGTATAGCCTATTTTATCTTCTAAGTGTTAGAAAGAGGTCACAGTAATAAAAAGTGGAAGTATTAATACTGGAGTTGGTCTTGTACAGTGAGTTGCCATAATCCTCTGGTGCCACAATAAACATACTGCTCCAGGTCTTCCCAAGAGAGTATCCATTAAATTGTGAAACCACCAGGAAAGCACACATCACGTGGGCTTCACTGAGCTTGGCTCTGGACCCAGGACAGAAATGACTGAAGAAGATACACATACAAACCTCAAACAGATACATATTCTGTGGAACTTTTAGTGCACGACTGGTTTCATCATTCATGCCATGGAACAAAACCCCAACAATACTATTTAGCATCTGCAACAGCAGTGTGCCCTGACAAAACTGTCAATGGATAAAGCTTATAGAGTGATGTGGAGGCAGACCAAGTCCTGAACTAAGTTACACACTATATAAGTTCTTCAACGTAACACACAATATTCTTGTGAGTACACATGTCACACATGGGACCGTGGAGCAGCAGTGTGGACAACCCTCTGTGAGGACTCATGTCTCTGCCAGCAGGACAGCAAATCCTCAGACAGGCAGCACTGGTAGATGCAGGATGAACAGCCCAAGGCAGATCCATGTACTAACTGCCTTAAGCAGATGAACTGTTCTGGTAATAGATGTCCAGTAGCACTTTATCAGTCCAATATACTGCCCTTCAGCAACACATTTCAGACAAATCTCTTAATCAACACAACACCCTAAACACAGCTAAGAAGGGCCACATACACCACAGTGAGTATTTTTAAACATTAACACGGAACTGCAAGAAAAGGTACAGAAAATGAAGAATATAGCACAAATTTCAGTAGAATTTATGAGCAAGGACTTACTAGGATAGCTTAAAACACCAGATCCTCCTTTCCCAATTTAATATACTGTTTAGCATAAGAGGTGTCACATTAATATTTTTCGAGTTCTAATTACTCATGCAAGTGCAATTCTTATGTGTTTAGCAAGCACTATGCCAGACCCCTGTCATCAAATTTTGGTTGCTCCAGCTACCTCTCTGTATGGCCGAGTTCTAATGCAGAAGAACCCAGAAAAACCACCACCAAGTTACATGCACTTGTTTTTCTCCATGAAAATATGAAAGAAAGATGATAAATAGACAAGAAATAAACAGGCTCTGCTTGTCCCATTCCTTCTGTGGAATTTGGAGTAGAATACAAGACCAGCCCTGCATTGGAAGAACCAACCTACTTGTTATAAACCAATACCAATGCCTGGCCTCCAAGAAGGCAACTTGTGTCTGACAACTACTACAGTCGATCCTTAGGTGCTTTCTAATCCTTTCTTGGATTTCCTCCTGGATCTGGAGGCCCAGAATTTAATTTCTCCTGCAGTTGTATGACTAGCAGGATATGTTGCTGTACAGCTTTACACTGGATGCACAGTAGAGTTTGAAAATGTTTGTTACCATTGAGAGCTCACTGGTTTTTCCTGGTGATGGACAGACCTGTTTCAGGCAGGCAGGCAGGCACAGTGGGGCACAGCTGCTGTGGTGTGCACAGACAGCTGTTCACAGTCACCATTCCACTCCTTTCTCATTGACACTCTTTCTTAGATCTTTTTTCCCCTTTAAGTAACTTAACAAGGCCTGTGCAAGCAGATTTGTAGAATCAGAGAAGGGTTTGGGTTCAAAGGGCCTTAAAGATCATTTGGTTCCAACATCCCATCATGGCCAGGAACACCTTCCACAAAACCAAGTTGGCTCAAAGCCCCATCCAGCCTGGTTCACTCCAAAAGGAAAGACTGATCTCCTCAATACTTCCTCTTAGGAACATTAAACACTCCCACAGTACTTCTCTTAAAAATCAGTAATAGGTATGCTGATGATGTGCCAAACACACAGGAGCTGAGACATGTGCTAAGAACTGATTGGTCACTGGCTCCTACTAGACAGCTGCAAAAGGCCTCAACATGAATATCTAAAGCAACTGTCCTTATCTTTTCAGTTCCCTTTGGGGAAAAAAAAGACAGAGGGAGAAAAGTAAGAGAAAGAAAAAAAATACTCTAAACCATCTGAGTAACAACATAAGGACAGCTAATATCAGACTTACCAAAATCACAAAAAATTATGACAGTGAGTGATGTACACAAAGCTGGTTTCTCTTCTGAGCTTCAGCTAAGATTTAATCTCCTCTGCAAGGGCAGAAAATGCCTCACACCTAGAAAAGGAGTACCCAAACCAAGATAAGAAACTCTGGACTAGACTCAGACTGTAAAAAAATATTAACTTCTTTAATTATATGGGTGTGAGCTACCATTATTCTCCTCTGAACTGACATTTCTCTGTAGCTCTTTTTCTCTATAAAATTCCACACTCATTCAAATTTGTCTCCAAAAAATCCTGCTGGAACGCCTAGAAAAACAGTCCACAATGGCTGGGCAGCTGGCATACTGCAATGGCTCATTATCCTAATTTCAACAGGAAATCTCTTATCTGCTGGTGATATCAAGGTCAAGTGGAAAATTTTAACAGCCAATATGAGGAGATCTGTGCATCTTTAAGTTTGTAACTAGATAAATTCTTAACATTTTTACCATTTTTTAGAAACGTATTTTTTTGACCATTTGGTAAGCAAAAGGATATGCAAATTGTTCAGGAAGGAGTGATGCTCCTTTTCAAGACAGACTGACTGACTCGGGGACAGCCACCCCCAGGCTGGGTACTGGCAGGACAGAAACTCTCCTGCTGTTTGTGGTGCCAGGCCACTCCAGTAATACAACACATTTAGAAGGCTCATTAAATAATATCTTCATAATGAGGTTGAGACCTTTAGAACTAAGAGTCATTGAAACGCGAACATAACATAAAACATAAAACTACAGAAAACTCCACCTCATTCCACCAGTGACCCCTTGAGCTGGTCCCTTGCCAGTTCAATATTCTCACAATAAAAAGCACCCATGATATGAGAAAAAACAAATCTCAGAGTCCTGTGACTGGCATTGCATAGTCAAAATTTAAAAATCCCAAAGGAAGGAATGACCAAAGTGTTTGCCACGTAAGCAAGAGTCCAGTGAGGATTTGAAAATGAAGAAAGAGGCCAGCCTAACATCTGGATTCCTTATTTGAGATACATCTGAAGAATGGAAGAGACATCTGTCCCTGGATATTATCAGCAGAGGGACACATCTCATAACAAATTCTCAAAGGCATTTTCAAGGATGTATCTTCTTCAGCATCTCTTAACTCAAAAGCATGGTGTGCCCTGTGCATGCAGGCACTGTAGTGAGGATTCAGGGAGTGTAGCTGATTTTTCTTATTTTTACTTGATGGAAAACAGGGAGTTTGCTTCCTCAGCCTGGCTCCTCTTTAGACAACCACAACCTGAGAACTGCCAAAGCTTATCTCAGTTTAATCTCAGAGATATGAATCTTAATGAAGAATAATTAAAGCAAAGACTGTTTTGCCTTGCTGATGGAAACTGAAATGAAAGAAAAATGGAATGAAAGTATTATAAAACAATTTTCAGATAGGCAATATCATGCCAACTAAATGTATCTTCTGAAAAGCTAAAATATTTATACCTAAATATACTTTCTATAGCTTCTCATGCTTTTTGCCTTCATGCAGATTCAGAGAAGTCTCGTCCTTGAACATTAAAATCACAGAAATACCACAACAGGAAAAGTGAAAACCACACATGAAACTTTATTTGAACTACCTGGATGACAACAAATCTTAATTAGGAGACCACACACCAACATGTGCAGACACACAGAGAGGAATGCTCTGTGCCCAAGCTGGCCAACCTTTAAATGAGTGGAAAGGGAGCTCAAAGCTGCTGCCCATGCTCTGCTGAGGAGCATACAATGCATTAATACAGCAGGAGGTGGGAACCACAAGTTGAATGACATAGAAAAGTTTAATTCCAATGTGTTTCCCATGAGTGGAAAAAAAAAAGTTAAAACACCTTCTAAACACCTTAAACATCTTTCACATCTTTCTTTGCAAAAATATTAATCTCACCACTTTTTGAAAAAAAAAAAACAAAACATAATAGAGGGGGAAAACAAAACAAACCCCAAACAATCAAGGCAGCGACACAGCCACAAAAGAGAAATGGATATGTTTAAGAGAATGAAATTGAATTAATCACTGAGCTTTGCCTGAATGAAACATTGGAAAATTTTCCTGGCTTTGATGACTACCAGCAAAAGGTGATTTAAAGAGTGTGATGGTTTCTATGAAATATTCATATTTGGATGTGTCAGTGATCTTGCTCAGAAAGTGTACCTGGTGTTTCCCATAATGGAATCCTCTATTTCTTCACTTGCATAGTGGTTTTTTTTGTGATAATCTCAAAGGTCTTTTCCAACCTAGTTCATTCCGTGATTCTGTATTTTATTGGCTTTTTTTTGTTTTAAATGAGTACCACATAATTATGATTCACAAATATTGCAGGTAGCCTCTCATTCCAAGAGTTAACATTGAACAGATCTTTTTTAACAAATCTAATTTTATTCAGTATTGCCTAATCTACCAAAAAAAAAGAAAACCAATTTTTGAAATAAATAATTTAAGTTGGAGAGGTGTAACTGGAGCACATTTGAAGCTTATTATCTTTCCCAACAGTTAGTCCATGTTATAGACATAAAAATGTTTTTATAAACAGATATACTTTTTTCATAATTTTTACCAAAAAAAAAGAAAGATGAATTCAGTTACTGAAAAAGCTAGGCTTGTATTTTTCAAGGAAATGCTTAATTAAGCCTAAGTTCAGAGATTCTGTGCACACTTTCAAGAGGTATTTAGCATCCAAAAGTCAAACTGTGACCATGAAATAGGTGCTTGGTGTCTATGGAGACCAAATTTCGCAAATCAAATTGGAATGTACAAAGCTGAAGACTGCCTTTTGAAATACTAGACTTTGTGCACTTTTGCTGCATGAAGAAGGCACCATGCAAGTGGAAGGAATACAGTCCATTCCTCCTCATATCTCTGGCCCATCACCCTTGTCAGCAGATCATATACATCTATTATTAACACCTCTTGCTGAAGAGGGGGAGATGAAAACAGGACTGAACATGTGCTGAAAGTACCAAAAGAGGATTCTTGCTTCCTGTCTACAAAAGAATCCCTTTGATTTTTATGCAGTTACCTAATTAAATTTCACTGTGAATATTAACTTTTCAGATGTCTAGCTATTTGATGCTCAGCCCCAAATCAAGAGAGCATGCATTTATAAATGACCCTTTCATTAGAAGAAACAAAACTAAAACCTAAGATAAGGTTTGTTGTGTGTAAAGATACCCCCACTCTAGTTGTTTCCTCAGTTCAACCAAGGAGAAGAGATCATGCACATGACTTCTAACTAGGTCACAAACTCTACCTTTCTAATATTTTATTCATGCACCTTGTAAAGGAATGCACATTATTTCAAGTTCCAAGAGGAGCATCATGCTATGAGCAACAGCTCTTCACGAGTGCTTCAGTACTGTGCTGGGATTACTTTATTTTAGGGATGGAGAGACAGATCCAATTTCTTCAGTCAGTGAGAAATAACAACATAAAATCAAGTTGTCAATCTCTTGACTTACTATTTGCTTTAACTTATACTCAATAGTTCCTTGATGAGTTGGTGGATTACTCTAGAGGAATTCTTGAATATACTTGTAAGTAGAAAACACATAATCCAAAGTCTAAATTAGCCATGCAGAATTTATACATGTATTAGACAGTATTTAATGGTCATAATGATTTTAGAATATATATACAGAAAAATTGTATGTGACTTTTCAGCTGGAAGATAGTGGATATCTTAAAAATTTACATGAAACTTCATCAAGTGCCATAGCTCTCTGCTCATTAACCTGGGTGTTTAAACATGCCTGATACTGCTGCTTAGGATCTTTACAATCTGATGTCTTCTTTCAGGCCAGTATTTGTTACACCTGATTCACTGAGATTCAGAAATTCTATCTTGAAATTTTCTTTTTTCTCCCCTAGCTAGAAAATGTTGGATATCTACACCACACTCAGCGCTGCTGAGAAGGACAAGCGCTTTTACAGAGGTTAAAACCAGGCTCTGGGCACTGACAAAAGTTCTTTGCCTTGCTAAACTGTATTTGGATTTCCTGTGAGAGTATACAGTATCTGGATAGAAACTCTTGAAATAACAGGGGCAACCTAATATAAAAAAATAGGGAAGCAGCAGAAGAAGCTATTTAAGAGCCATTTTCCCACTTTATTTGCTAACAGAATATGACTTACACATAGATACTGGACCTGGAGCAGCATCCACCTTTATGGGTTGCATGTTTGCATTAGACTGCAGAATATTTAATTTCACACTGGACAACATATTTTAAGTTCTTTAAGAAAAAAAGTCAGGATCAAGTCTTGCTGGATGGATATAGTTGTAAAATTAATATCATGAGAGATAAAAGCAACTGAGTTAAGAATTAACAGTTGCTTTTTTCCTTTTCTACTATTACACATAGATTTTGGTATAACCTCACAGTCAAGGCAAGCACTTGAAAATGCTACTATTTTAGAAATACCATGCAAAAAGGTAGAAAAAGGAATGAAATTAAGGTCAGTTGACATGAAAAGAGAAACCAGTCTCAAGATATTCATAGGATGCAGCAAAGAAAAGAGTTTTTCCTGTAGACATGTTGCCTGGAGCAGCACAGACTGCCCAGTGCCATATCCATGTTGACCCACCAGAGCCAGGTGAGGAGCTGGAGTGTAGGAGGAGAGAGGGAGGGCACTGTGTTTGCTCAGTCATGAAAAAAGAGGGCTACAGAGAGACCTACCCACTATCTGCTACTGCCTGATGGAAGGGGACACACTGTCCTCAAAGGTGGACAGGGAGGAGGGGAGCATCGACCAGAGCTGCAACATGGGATATTACAGCATTATACAGGGGAGAAAACTTTTTATTTTCAGGGGAGTGAAACACTGAAACAGAAGTCCAGAGGGTCTGCTGGACTTTCATCCTTGGAAATGCTCAAAAGTGTCCTGTGTATGGATGGCCCTGAGCAACCCGATCAGATGGGACTCAGGTTGGTCAGCAGGATGGACTAGGTCACCTCTGCAAGTCCCCTCCAATCTATACAATTCTCTGAGCTCATCTTGCTACGTCTGTTTCAATGGTGCCAAAAATCAAGTGTTTCTTTGTCTCACCCTCTCCTCAGCAGCAGATGATCCAGACATGGAAGACAGAGTAATAAAAAAATACATGTTTAAATTCATCACCATCTATATCCACCTCTTTCCATTTCTCCATGCTTAAAAGACTAGAATATTTGCTTCTCAGTATGCACTGGGCATTTCCTCTGCTCTTTTGCTTTTTGCATCTCTCAGTGATTTACTTGCCAACAGCAAACAAAACAGGATGACTTGAGAAAATCAAGAAAACATGAGGAAGAGAACAAGAACCATGTAGAGAAAGAAAACATCATCTCTTCCTATTTAGCAGCAGGCACCTGTAAGTTATTCAGCAAGGCAGTGACTTAACAGGCAGTGCTGTGCAGGACTGCTTTATGTACAGCATTAAGGAATCAGCTCAGGAAAGGGGGTGAGAGGGATAAAAAGCTGCTAATGCCAGTGTTTAACTGCCAGCAGAGGCTAAACAGAGGGCTGATGGGCTGTGCCATTCTGTGCAAGCCTGGCTGTCATGCTGAAAACATGCCCCAAATTCCCTGTATTGGTAATAGAGATATGCAGGGACACACATGATATACTGGGAAAAAATCAAGTCACAGGTATAACAAATGCTGCTATTTAGAAACTGTCTAAACAAAGAAGATATTCTGATGCCCCAAAACAGGTAGTAGGGAGAGAAATTGCTGAAAGTAGTCCATAAAGTTCTGCGGTACACATCACATGGACTGAACTAGCCAGTCCAATAATGATGTGATCTGCTCCTTGCAGCTCACAGAAGACCATGTTGAAGCAGAACCGTGCAATGATTTTGTCAAAACAAAATAGAAGCAATATTGAGTTAGGCTGTTTGACTCTCCCCAGTGTTTCTGCCAACAGTACAAGCAAGAACATACCAATATTTGCAGTGATACAACTCAGTACCAGTATGCCCAGCAGACACTGGGCAACAGAGATCACTGAATTAATTTTTTCTGTTTAGTGAAAGTAAATAACAGCATTATTAGAGACTGACAGAGGACAAGCAAACTAAAGCAACTCAGCAAACCCACACAAAACCTGGGTAATTAAACTCCCATTTTTCACAGCAAGGATGCCTGGAATCTCAACGCTGCAAAACATGTGACACTTCCCCCATTCAATTTTCCTTAAATCAGCACTTTTCTTCACTATTCCCACCAAACACAAACTTCATTTTGAAAGGATTCATTTTAAGAGATAAGCACAAGTCCATAATGAAGCTACTGAAATCAAAGCCCAACCTTCTGGTACTTTGTCACATGGCTCCTGGGAGTCACTAAAGCAGTGAGTACTCAGTGGATTCTCATCTTAAAGATGTTCAGTGCAAGACTCAGAGCCTGGATTTACAGTTAACTTACCTGCTAGTTACTAATGCAGAGAAACAAACTTTGTGCTCACCACCAGTGAATCTCCAAATGGCTTCGCACTGCAGATGCTGTCCACACTGGATGTAAGCCATGATACTACAAATGTGGTTTATGGTTGGTGAGGTTTCCAGAAAGTGTCTCTGCACTGCCAACAGTCTCCTCTTCAGCTCATTTTCTCATCTTATTGTCTACGCTGTCACTATCTAATCTGACTATTAGACCAGCATTCCAGGAACCTCCTGCAAAGAAGTACTTATGAGGGTGGAAATGTTTTACTTTAAATATTTCCTATGAAAGAATAAATGCATACAGCTCCCACGTCTGCATCTTTGTTTTCAGGATCCAAGCATTATTAACAACTATTTTGATAGGGAAACTATTATTGTTTTTACACAATAAGAGGTAGTGCTAAGGATAAATAATATATATGTAATTCTTATTAATTTCATACTTAACAACTTATTTGCACTTATAACCTATACCTCAGCTACAAGGACAGCACAGCTGCCTTCCAATAGTCACCACAGTCACATTGGCTTCATCTATAATCCCTCCACCGAAGTTCATAGTAAAGAAATTCACAACCAATGCAAACTGCATCACTTCTGAATCACTGCTTTGTCAGTTATGGGAATGCCATAGCAGTCACAACACATTAACTGTAAAACACTACACCTATCCCAAATTCTCCGTCAGCAAACTGCATACCTGGTGGGACCAAGCACCAGAGCAGAGATAGGTGAGGAGCAGCCAAGAAAGTGCCTGCCCTTTCCAGCCCTTTCACCTGGCCAAGATGCTGGTGGATAGCTCACCTGTTGGATGAAAGCAGCTTAGAGTAGGATCATCCTGGGAAGGGGCTGTGTTACAACAGCTCTCAGCACAGCCAACTGCTGCAGTGCGTGCTCTGCAGAGGTGCTTGCTGCTGTGACAAACTCTGGAGCAGGTCCCAGGAAGCAGGAGCAGAGAGAGGCAGGACACCCCAGCCAAGCCAGGCAGAAGCATAGTGCACTGTTTGCACTGCAGGCCAGCTCCTGTTCCCCTGTCTGATAATGGCAAAGCTTTTGTCCCTCGGCAGTTCTGGGAACAGAATATTGTCTTGTGAAATTCCAATGCTGTTTTAATGCTACCATTATTAGCATTGTCTTCAGACAATAAAATGTTCTGTGGAAGTCACTGTGGGCTCACAGCAGTGAATACACACTGAGTCACCCCACATTAACTTAGATAGCACAACTGTGTGAACACATGTTCTTCAGTTAAATCTACACACACTCAAAAGTAAAAATAAGCAGATCTGCAAGGAAGAACTTGCTTTTTAACAATGCAGAAGAACTCTCGCTGTGTGCTTCCACAACCTCAACAAACATGTGGCAAAAGGCTTAGTAAGACTACTCCTATTTTCTGATCTGGTAATAGATAAGTATACAAAGCCACCCCCAAAGGGTTACGTAATTAAAAAATGCGTGCGCCTAACCCTGGCTTTATCTATCCCAGGACGTTCACAACACAAGCAGAGGAGGTACCCACAAGCAGCCACTGTGTACCACAATGCCAACACAGAGCAGCTTCTGTCCCCCTCCTTTCCCTTCAAATCAGAACAGTGCCTCTCAAGAAGAAAATTGCTCAGATGCTTTCTCACTATTTGCAATAACACACCCCTCATGTTATGTTCAACCCCATTCAGAGCAGGAGATACCCAGAAGATTTCAAGGTGGAGCACAGGGACAGTCTATGGCCCAGACATCTGCTCTCATCACAGGACTTGCTGTGCTGTCAATTCACCATGCACTGCTGATACCAAAGCACATAAAACCAAAGCAAACAACTGATCTGTGTTCAGACTTGTCTGTGCTTCTGTCCCTTAACTAAATCATCACTTGGAATAGAAACTGCATTAAGAGATTCTGTACTTTGAAATGAAACTACAGAAGGCACCGAGGGTTAAAATGAGCACACATTTTTTGTTGTTTTACACCTCTGAAACCATCCAGTACAGTCCTCCTCACACCAAAGTTGCACAGCTGCCTGCAGGCACATTATTTTACACTTCCTAAAACAAAACCTCCTACGTCAAACAGTTCTAACAGACAACCAGATATACTCCAACTAGGTATCACAATTTTAAAAGGATTTTGCTGTCGTGCATGCTCAAAATATTGGGCACTTAAACAACTGTCCTGACTGATGGGGCAAGACTTCAGTACAATACGAATTCAAAGGATGGAAATTGAGGCAAAAAAAGCCTTCATACCACCAAAGATACCTTAATTCCCTTTTTCTAGGAGGAGTTCTGATATGCTCACCTGAAGCTCCTGTCCTTGCCTTACTTGCAGGAACTTCTCTCTCTTCCTGTCCAGTAATTCCTTGTGGACATGAACTAGGGAAAGGAAGTCCTCAGCCTGGCAGTTTTAAGCCCAAGTCAGAAAACATGAGTAAAAAATACAGCACACAGAAGTGCTCAAGGGAAGATCTAGCTACAGGAAAAAGAATACTAATAAAAAGCCTTTGTTTTTTTAACCACAGAGTAAATCTGAGGAGGACATTGTTCCCCAACTCCCCTAAACTTTCAATCTCTCCCTTTCTGCCTTGAAGCAACAGTGTCTAATGTAAGGAAAAGCTGCTTTCTTGCCTGTGAGGAAAGCTGTGGAGCATAGCTTCTTACGTATGCAGAATGAAGACAATACAAAAATATCTGAAGAAATAATTTTTTTTTTACCCCCATATCTCAATCCTTAATTTCTGCAATTGCCTGTACAGAACAATGAACAACGTTAGATAAACAGCCAGCAGTCTCAAACTTCATTTAAGCTCATGTTGGAGCTGTCTGGGAGGAGCTGGCAGCTGGCCACCTTGCCAAGGACCAAGGTGACAGGACACACTATCTTTTGGAGCTGCTTTTACCCTACATTGATTTCCCCTTTTATCCCTGGCAGGTCTCTCGTGCAATGCAAGCCTGGTTATCTCTGCCAGCCCAAAAGAGCCCAGCCTAGCCCATGGGGTCTCTCCCAGCGGCTGAATTACAGACAAAACAACAGTGTGCCCTTGTCCAAAGCGTCACTGTGTGCCACAGGTTTTGTGGCTGCTGGGGCTCCCTTGGGTCCCTGTGGCACAGTTTATGTGGCGGGCAGAGTCAACAGCTTCCCGAATTCTGTCTCCTTCACCCAACTGGAAATGGAAACCCAGTGGAGACCAGCTGGAACAGCAATGCCAGAGACACTTGGGACACCACAACCTGGTGAAGACAGTAGCATGCTACTGTCACCAAACACTGATGAAAGCCTATCATACTCACTGAGGAAACGAATGACTTCAAGCCCATGGACACAGGGGAAGGAGTGGAAATGAGAGAAATTTGTAGGTGTTTGCTTCCAGGTCCCTCCTGGCCTTAAGTTTATGCTCTTGCATGGATTTCCTTTCCCCAGATGAGGCCATTGGAAGTCTTGCAGGTCATGGTCAGGCTTGTGTCACCCTTGCATGTGACAGTCCTCTCCTTCCAGATTAGACAAGGGAGGCAGAAACAACAACTCCAGTACTGAATACAGCTAGCATAAATTACAAAGTAGCACTGGGATTGAGGGAAATGTTAAAACAGTATTCCAGAGCTGAAGTTTTCACTGTTCCCACATCATTGCCACCAAGGGAAGGGAGCAGGGTTTCTGGGGCAGGTTCTTATGGCAGCCCTGCACTGCCTTGCACCAAGATTGCCTAAATGGCAAAGTGCAACACATTTGGCTGAGGGCAAGTTCCTCCTGTAAGCCACTGCTGCTTATATGGAATTGAGATGGATATTTTTAATCACGCTTCCTAACTGTTGGCATTTTCCTAGTAGCTGCCAAGCAGGTGAATCCTTGGAACAATACCATGCAAAAACTACATAAACCCTCAAAATTTCAGGTCAGACACTTTTGCCTCCTCCTGCTTAGCACCCCAGACGTTTCCAAACAAGGAGAGATACGCAGTGCACAGGGGTAGTCTTCCAGAAAAGCTGACTTTCTGGGGCTTACAGCTTATCCTCTGTAGCTCCTGGAAGGCTTATACTTCAACCATGTGAAAATGTTATCACTTATTATTACACTATATTTCATGCTCAATATTTATGCCCTTTTCTCCAGTGCCAAAAGCTCACGTTGATACCTTAAACTTTACTGTGCAAATGCAAGACTTCTATTTTTGGGATGCTTTTTAAATTTTTTTTCCTTTTCTTTCTTGTCCCTCCTCCCTCAGACATGAAGGTAAGTTTTAAGATTTATTCAACAAACTAAGAGCACTGCAATCTTGGTGAAAAAACATCTAAGATGACAAAATGCCCTGAGCATTAAAATATATTAAAAACACCATTTTTTTTCACTTCACACATTCAGTCCTAGAGTGATTTTTATTAGCCTACAGAACATTAAAGCCTTGTAAAGTCAGATTTACAACAGAACTTGAAACAGCCCCATCTATAGCCTATGAAGTGCTGTTATAACACAAATTCTAAGTGTCAAACTTTAGTGAATTATGTAACTCAGCACTTTCCCTCATTTTTAGCTGTAATCTCATATGAAAAGCTGCTACCACAAAAACTGCCTGACCTTGTGCTGTAAATATCTCATTATTTTATTTATCTTACAGCTGTTATGAAAGTAAAAGTGACAAACCATGCATTAAATTGCTGATTTTGTGAACTGTTTTGAAAGCTTGAATTTCATGATAAGTTCTGGATTAGAATACACGGATAAAAGCAAAAGGAAAAGATAAAACAAGAATGACTAGGTAGATAAAAAAATCAGGTTTTAAAGATTTATCTTGTAAAATGCATGGGAGGCAACAGTCAACAAGAATTATCTGTCAAAACTACAAATTTGGGCAAGTACTCAAAATAATGAACTGCATATTCCTTCTTCTTAGATTCTCTTGGTTTCTTGTAATTGCTCCAGGACTTCCGCACAAACATAGAATATTCTGATTTTTGGGCACAATATTTGGGTGAATCTTTTTCGTTTTCTTCTCAGTAGCTAAAAATAAAATTTAACAAGTATGAACATTTACCTAGCTTCCACAGTTCACAAAGTGAACAACTACTGCTCTTTCTGAAGAAATTTATGTAGTAAATATGCAAGACCTACACGCATTTCTCTTGAAGTACATAAAATCACAATAACTTGGAGTAAAAACCACACAAAATTGCTAAATAAATCTGTAAGTGCTACATTTTCACAGTGAAGCACCACATTCTAATCAATGCTACACCTTTTTGCATGTGATGTCATGCATGCACTGAAAAGATAAATATATAACATGCTGATAGCGAAAACTTCTATAAAAGACCAGGATTTTTTTTACATTACCTCACTGATCCTTATAAAACTGCTTTTTTTTCTCTCTGCTTGAATTCAATTATATTCTTTCATTCATCAACAGTAGAAAACAAGTAACTGAAATGTCAAATGTCACCATTAATACCAGTGTTGCAGGAGAAAGCTTAAAACCTGAAGAGAGAATTAGGATTATAGAATCATTAAGGTTAGAAAAGACCTCTAAGATCATTGAGCCCAACCTTTAGCCCAGCACCACCATGTTTATCACTGAGCCATATCTCCATATGCCACATCCACACATCAGACATGGTGATTCCACCACTGCCCTGGGCAGCCTCTCTTCCAATGCTTGACCATCCTTCCAGTGAAGAAACTTTCCTAATATTCAATCTAAACCTCCAGGGTGGCAACTTGGGGCTGTTTCTTCTTGTCTTGTTACCTGGAGGAAGAGACTGACCCCCAGCTCATCACAAGCTCCTTCAAGGTAATTGTAGAGAGCAATGACGTCTCACTTTGAGCCTCCCTTTCTCCAGGCTAAACAAACCCAGCTCCTTCAGCCACTCCTCATCACATTGTGGCTCCAGACCCTTCATCAGCTCCATTCCCCTTCTCTGGACACACTAACTGGAAATACATACTCTTTTTACGTTACTTCTATATATGTAGGGGTGTGTGTGTGTGTGTTTACAGCATTTATTTATGTATTTTCTTCTGAATGCCAGAAAAATCACTGCTTTCTTGCCCATCATACTTCTCCATCTCCTGCACGGAAGGATGAAGATCTTAAGCAAAATGTTATTGTTTATAATGCAAAATATTTTACAAAGAGTAAATAGAATCTACCTCATAGATGGGGGAGATAAGAGTAAGTGGAAAATGTCAGAAATACTGTCAGAGAGTCAACCTATTCACTAAAGAAGTTATTTAGTTCCTAGATTAAAATACTGAAGAAGAATAGATGATCACCGTGCCCCCAGATCACTGAGATTCGGACAGAAGAGAAAAAAAATCACTTCTAGACTAACAAAAACTACAGGATATCAAATGTAGTCATCACATCTTGTGAAGACTTTTCATATTTTCCTCATGATGCAAATTAAATCTCCTTCTCCCCCCCATAAAACCTTCTCTTCCAAGACATTTTCTGGACTAGCTCCAGGGAAAGGGAGAAGCACAGATGAGCTAAAACAAGTAACCCAACTTATCAAACACACTGCAAGGCTGGATGCATATGGAAATGAAATATATTCACAAGCAGATAGACTAGATATGTCAGTATGTTTTTGCCATCTCTGATATAAAAATAGTAGTCAGCGAAAACCCAGTATAAACTCTTGCAAGCCCCTGCAGGAATGCTGCTGTTTTCCTCTGGATAATTCAACCAGCACAATCACTCAGAAATTTCTCATAATCAAGGTAAAAAAGGGTGGGAGGGGATCCACCCCAAACCCTCTCTCCTTTTGTGTTCAAAACCCCTACCAAAAACCCCCAAATTTTTCACATTAGTTGTAGAAAGTATTCCTGAATCATCACCACTGACCCAGGGTTTGTCCCTTGTCCAAGAGGGAATGACAGGATTCCCTTCCTGTGATACTGGTGCCATCACTGGGGGTTAGGAAAGAAGCCAGCAGATTTTAGTGGCCTAGAAGCAAACCAACAAAAATGTATCTGCTTTTAACACCAAAAGTAACACAAAGCGTGCTCCTACAAGCTTCACCTTACAGAGGAAAACCTCCCTGGCTTTTTCTGTTCTGTGTTTTTCTGTGAGCAGGCATCTCACAACCGGCATGTGCGGGGGCTGATGCCAAGCACTCCTCAAACTCGCACTCCTACATCTTGGATGTGTTTGCCCGTGCTCAAGCACACATAAAAGACAGTGGCAAACCGTGGCAGCCCTGACCTGAAGGAAGCACCGAGCCCAGTTGGCCACCCTCCGAATCAATTTATGCAGAATGCACAGATGCTCTCCTCCAGCACCAATGTGTGCAACAGCAATGCACACAATGAGAGAGGAGAGCTCTTAAAAAAATTAAAACAAAAATAAATAAAAGAAGGGAATTATAAATGTTTTGCCTCGAGGCAGATCTTGGTTTCTCCTCCCACCCAAAAGAAGTTAATGTGTTGCTTTTGTAAGCTATTATTAATTCCTATATACATAAATATAGCGATTTCATGCCTGTTCTAGAAAATTAACAAATTGAACTGCCAAAACACACTCCACTGTATGACCAAAATGCAGTATCTTGTATTTCACTCAAGCTTCTCAATTACAACTTGTCTTTTTCTGCATTTCTTTCTCTTACTTTCTCTTTTTCCCTTCACCTTGCCCCAGATTTCCAAACTCCAAATTGTAGTAGATTAAATTGGTGGAAATCTTGCCCCTGAACAAAATCACTTCTTGGTCTGCAACTGCAGCAGACAGACAAGCTGCAGCCTGAGGATGCTGAATCAGGCACAGAGTATGGAGCATTTCTAATTTAGGTCACTTGTGCTGCTCTGACCCCAGTGAACGGCGACGGCGTGTTTTTCCGCACTTGACTGTTTTCCTGCTGACCTGCATCTCGAACAAGACAAGTCCCAATGCAATTTAAAGAACAAGGTCAGCACAGGAGATATTGAATGCTAAATATGCTAGGAAAGGGGAAAACCAACTGGGAAGAAGAATTCACTCTCCCAAAGTTTGCTGATGGACACTGAAGGCGCAAACACTAAAACTGCACGAACACACATCCTTTGGCCGTGTTTGCTGCCTGCATGACTGGGATCCAAAGTGGGGACCAATGGCAGGCAGAAATTGTCACCATGTGAGGCAGAGCAGAGCTGAGCCAGCAGCACACACGATAAGAATTATCTCTGCTGGAGGCTGCTGGCTGCCATGCCAGCACCTCGACTCAGCGCTGACAAATGCTGGGGGGAAGCCGGTGCCAAAGCCAGAGCCCACGGATGATAAATACAGCACCTCGGGCACTGAGGCTGCCAAACCAGCAGAGTACCCACCTGCAAATGAGCTAGCCCCGCCACATTCAGGGGAGTAAAACTCCTTGGGGAAGCAGCTGCTTGCTGCAGGAAGGTGGGAAATGTAGCCAGGTCCCATGGTAGTGGAAGGTGAAAGGGAGAAAGTCCCAGGTCTCTTCCCCTGGGGGTCTGCTATTCACTGAAGGGTTGGAGCAGGAGGCAAGGCAAACTCCAACTGCACCTTTGTAACAACACCTACTCAAACTGCTTTCTAGTTGTTTGACGCAACATTTGTGTTTATTCTCCTGTAGCTCTTAAAAAAAAAAAAAGATTATACATTTTGCACAACACAACAACTGTTTATACAGAAGAATGGTTCCTACATAACTGTGGTGTTTAACTACATGTGAATCCAGAGGGGAAAAGCTTAATGGACAGCAATACGAGGTACTTGAGCTTGTCCCTAACTCTTATCCTACTGGTTCAAAACTACAACATGCCCCCCGTGGACATCGTCAAGCACAAGGGCAGTCCAAAGGAAGGTAACCTGGAAAGAACTTTGCCTGCCGGCTAAAGGCTTAGACGAAGATTAACAGAGGGATCAACCAGGGAAGCAACACCTACTAAATACTCACTAGCAAATAAAGCAGACAAGCTTGTCACTGGGCATGACAGGTTCTAGTAGGAGGACGAACTTTGCTTTAATGAGTTTTGGATAAATGCATGGGTTAGCGATGTTTTACCCAGAGGATAAAATAGTGTGGCCAGCAAGACTACAGCAGTGATCTCCTGTACTTGGCATGAGTGGGGCTGAATCTCGTATCCTGGGTCCAGTTTTGGGCCCTTCACTACAAGAAAGACATTGGGATGTTGGAGCATGCCCAGAGAAGGGCAAAAGAGCTGGTTAAGGGTCTGGAGCACATTTATGTGCTATTATGAAGAGCAGCTGAGGGAGCCGGGGTTGTTGACCCTGGAGAAAAGGAGGCTCAGGGGAGACCTTATTGCTCTCTACAACCACCTAAAAGGATCTTGTAGTGAGGTGGGGTCAGTCTCTTCCTCCAAGTAAGAAGTGATAGGACAAGAGCAAATGGCCTCAAGTTGTGCCATGGAAGGTCAAGATTAGACACTAGGAAAAAACTTTTCATGAAAAGCACTGGAACAGGCTGCCCACAAAAAGGATTGAGTGGAGGTATGTAAAACATGTGGAAATGTGGTGCTTAGGGACATGATTTAATGGTAGGTTGGCAGTGCTGGGTTAAGGGTTGAACTTGGTGACACTGCATGTCCTTCCCAACTTAAACAATTATTTGATTCTTAGTTTTAATGAATAGAACAAGGAGATGTACCAGAATAGATCCAACTTGGGGACAAAAAACCCCACACTTTATGTAGATGGAGATAGGTTGCATGAAAGAGCTGAGAAAAAAATTATAAAGGGAAGAAAAGTCAGTATCATCTCTGTATTATGACAACAGAAAGCAGATCTGTCATAGTAAGTAAAGTTCGTATTGCTAATTTAGTTAATAGGTTTTTAGAGAAACAGCAAAGTTCATTCACAGGGTACAATTTTTTTTTTCACTGGTGGGAGATTTGCAGGAGAATCAGAGACAGGCATTGTCCTTATAACTTTCACACACCTAAAAGACTAATAAGCAATTAGAAATTCTTAGGAAAAAGGACTGATCCTTTCTCCAATCCTGCCAATTGAAGATTATTCTCTACCATCTCTTAGCTAATGGCTTGTAAGATCTAGAACTAGAAACGACAGGTTGCAGAGCTTTTTCCCATTTTCTGTAGCAGACCATTCTCTGAATATATGCATCTAGAAAATGAGTAGTTTTATGTTTTTCTCTGATAAATCCTGATTCTTGTTACATCAGCTATATTGAAAGTTTCTTTTGTATTTCAAATTTCACTCTCAATTTTATTTCTCACATTTGTGCTTTTCTTTCCTGAAATACTTCAAATATTGTTGACAATATCCCCAAGGTATAAAGCATCTACAACAGACTGCCTAGATGAGGTGTCCACACAGGAGAAACAGAGTTTGTTAAAATGCCAGCTAACATCAATAGGGATCCAACTTCAGTGGGGTCAGAATCAAATCTTCAGAGCTACTACTCCCCCTTGCAGCTGGGCATCTTTATATGGCCAACCATTGTGAGGCTCCCTCCCACTGTATTTCAGACCCTTCCTGGTATTATTCCCAAGTATTTTATGGCATTACCCTTTTTGAAGTCTCTCCACAACATACAACAGTTTCACTTGGGATAGACTTCTGTAAAGCTAATTGCAGTTTTGCATTTTGTTTTATGTTTCTGACCTCTTTGGGTTCTTTTGAACTTTGAATATTTGTCCAGACATGTATTTTCAGCTCTCCATAATTCTAATGTCATTCATACAGCATCTGAATCCTCTTCATATGATCAGTTTAGTTTAGAAAGGACAAAAAAACGAAGCCTTTTGGAGAGACGAAGCAGGGCAAAGTTTTTGAAGAAACACATAGATAAATCCTGTCTTATCACACTCCCCATCAGATCATTTTGCTGAAGTAATTTTGACCTGAAGTCCTAAAATACTGGCAGAAATGAAATAGAACCTATTTTGAAGGGAAAAAAAACCAATAACCCAGAATTAAAGTTATATAAGCTTGGACTGACTTCTTTAATTAAGCAATGGGAAGCTGCAAACTGAGAAGAAGACATCAGTTACAGACCCATGGATCAGTGATTACATTGCTGTATTAGAGAAAAATAGACATGACAGAGATGCCCACTTACTGGGAATATTAAATAACATTGCTGCTTAAAAATTAAGAAATTGCAGAAATAATTCTTTATAGAGTTACAGCTAGGTTATTTTTAGCAGCTGAGGAGTTTTTTTATTTGCTAGTCTAAGGACAACAGTGCCCCTGCAAACAAAATGAAGGAAGCTGGGGAAGAAAAAGAAACAGTTTGTATTGAAACTTGAGTTTGGAAATGGACAACTGTTTTCAATAATTTTTCTGCAGCAGACAAATATAGAAAAGAAAGGTGATGTAGAGACCATATGGTGTGTTAATTCCAGTTGTGACAACACTCTGTTGTCTGTCCCTTTGCTAGACTGTGAGAAAACATGCAGCTTGTGTCACTGACACCAGGAGCAAAGCCCAGTCTCATCAGGCATGGCAAATATTAATGTATAGGCAAATAAAAGCCTGGAACTGGGAACAAAAACTGAATGACCAGCCCTGCAAGCCATCTCTTCCCTGATGGGGAGCATTGCTGAGTGCACAAAGAAGTAACAACTTCTAAGGTGTTCAGGGAAGGTAGGATAAACCAAACAAAAATAACCCTGGAGCAAGGAAGAAACATGCATCTTCTGAAAAAGAGCATACAACAAAAAAAAATATCCATACAATGTGCTTTGAAAAGAACCCTGAATGGAACACTCTCCTATAAATCCACACAGTCTGTACTGCACCAGCACAAAACTTAAGTGTCCAACAGGACACTGGCACAGGCGCTGTGGGTAAGAGCACCCCACCTTTGCTGGAAGGCACAGCCCCAAGAGCCAGGTGGTGATGCACCCATGTCTTCCTTCCAGGTGAAGGCATGAGGAGAGGACAGGGCTGTCCTGTACTGCCAGCCCACAAACTGGCCCACAAACAGCCTGCATCAGGATGCTGGAAGTGGGTGTTTGGATTTGGGGCATGAAAAGAAACAAAACAGCCTCTGCTTTCACATTCTGTACCGCAGCATGGCAGCGGGTGGCTGCCGCTGTTGGAGGGATTCAGCTTTGCCTCCCTGCGTTAGTCTCCTCATCTGGCAAGCAGGCAAATAGTACACTTAGAGAAAACAAAACAAGACAAGCAAATAAAATAACTAACCCTCCAAAACCCAAAACACTCCCAAACCAAAAACACAACCCAAACAAAAAACCCCAAACCAAACCCGATGACTCAACACAGAAACAAAAGAAAAAAAGAAGGAAACTACCACTACCGCCCCCCACCCCCCCACCAAACCCTCTGAAATCAAAAAAATCACCCTCATCTATTTCAAGCTTGAAAATCTATAGGATACTGATTCTCTAGCAACTGGAGATGGGAAAAGCCTCTCAGACATCAAAAAAAAACATTTAGTAGCAAAGGGATATGGAAGCAGAGTGCTCAGGCAGGACACGAATTCTTAAACTAAATGACTGTTGTCAAAATGTATTTTTAGTAGGCAAATCCAGACAGACTTACAATTTTTTGTCTCAGATAATTCCCCAATGTCATTGCTGCTGCTAAGGAGCTCTAAGGAGCAAAGCACATGAAAAAAGCACATGAAATGAAAAAAGCACATGAAAAAAGGAAATGGTTCTTGTTAGATAATGCAATTCAAACTCTAAATATTTATTTACTCTTGCAGAGGAAAGGGAGCAGCTGAAGCACAGCTGGCATAACTCAGCAGCACGAGCTGCCACGTGCTCTCCCATGCCATGGCCTCTGGCTGGGCCAGGAGGCTGCAGGGGAAGGGGGAGCAGAGCCAGGCTGGAACACACAGCTGTGGCCCCAGCAGCTCCAGCTTGCACTCTCCACCCAGCACAAAAACTCAGCCTTAGGACATGGTCCACCTTTCACCCATACTGATAAAAGGAGGATGGGTTCCCACCCACTCCATCCCCACCAGTACTCCTCTCCATGCTACATCCAGCAGCAGTGTCCTTGGAAGGGTCCTATGGATGTGTGTGCCAACCTCATCCTGAGATCCGGTCAGGACCCCATCCCAGTCTGACACCAACTTCCTTAGGTACTGTTCCAGCACTGATAAATTACCTCTCTGATCTAAAATGAAGCCATTTTGGCCCAGCAGCACATCACCAGGACACTGAAGATTGTGTATCTGAGCAGGGTGAGGCCGCCAAAAGAAGAGGCTTGGTGATGAGGATGGGTGGCTGCAGGCACTCTCTGCAATTGAATATGGCTGCTGGGATCTGTACTGCCCTGGGAACATGGCTTTGCCTGCCTCTCGTGGCAGCAAGACCTTCCTCCCTCCTCTGGAAAACCCTTGGGTTACACTGGTGCAACTGCTTGTAGAGGGCTGCAAAATCAAGACAAAGAAGTGATCCAGGATAAAAGTAATGTTATCTCTTCAAAAGGAGGTAGGGACTACAGGGAGGAAAAGCATAATTTGTAGCCTGGCTCAATTGTGAGTGGATTTATAACTGTGAGAAACATGCATGATTTCCTTTAGCCTAGTTCAGTTTTTCTTCAAGAATCTTAACTTTAACTACTTTGTTAAACACATATGACATGCCCTGTTTTCACAGCACTGGTTACTCCCTATAAATTCATACCTGCACAGCATTAACCATGATGGGAAAGCCTGAAATCCTGGCACAAAGGCAGCACTGCCTTGTTTTGGTTTGGGGTGTTTCTCCCCTCGAGCTGCAGAGGAGCCCTGCACACAGCAGCACTCACTGGGTGTTCAGATGGGAAGATACAGCAGCTCTCAGACACAGGCTGGAGTTGTTCTGCTTCAGAGTCTACACCCTCTTGGGCTCGTACGGCACATGCACCATCTCTGTAGTACAGAGACACCTGAAAATCTGTCAGCTGCATTCTGCTCACAGATTTAACAGTAATCCTTGTGGCCAGAAGGGCTCAAAATGCCTTTTACTTTTATGCTTTTTTTTTTTTTTAATAAAAGCTCAGAATCTAGAACACCCTCATTTTGCCCAAGCTGGTGTTACATCCTAATCCTGCCTGTTGATTTCCAGATCTGTCAATTTAGTACCACTTAAACATTAAAACCTACCTCCACTCCCAAAAAAAGATTTAAGAAATGATCATTAAACAAGAAGTACACCAAGTTGCTACAAAGCAGATTTGGTAAAGAAGATCATTGTTTAGTCAACTCTGTTTTACCTGAATTTCTTGATATTCCAATCTTTTTGTCACTTATTTTCAGGCAAAAGTCTTCTTTAGTTAGACTGAAGAACCAGTTCAACTGAGATCTAATAAATAATGCTTATTTCCCATGCTAAGATTAGTTTTGCCTAACTTGACTGAGTTAGGTAAAGAAGTGACAAATCCAGTTGTGTGCATGTATATATTGATATGAAGCAGAAAAAAACATGGTACTTTCTACTGAGAGGGAAGAATACTTGCCAAAAATTCCCTGTAATGAAAAAGACCGTAACTTAGCAGCACTCCAGGCGCGTTCAGACCTTGCTAATCCCACACAACTCCAGTTTTTGCCAACCTCAGCCAGAAACAAGGGCTCATGGCAGCCTTTGAGGCTGTTATGAGAACAGGTTCAAGGAACTGAGCCAAGACATTTCTCTACCACATACGAAGTCACCCATGACATGAAATATAACAGGCATGCTCCCTACTTTGGGCAACCCTTTTTGGTTGTTTATAAATTGAGTATCATAGTACTAGTTACATAGCACTTCAACAGAACTATTCTTTTTCAAATAAGCAGAAATTAAATGGCAGTAAACTCACTGGTCCAGCTGACACAATTGAATGCCACTGGAAAAAATCTGTGACCACACACAAGTAGGATGATGCAGGACCTGTTAGCACCCAGGACTCAAAGTGCAATTTACAGACCAACTGCCAGTGGAATGAAGCAAGTACCACAAATAACACCTCCCTGCAGCTGGGGGACTAAGGAGCTGCACCTAATATAGCCTTCACAACGGTACTCTAAGGTCCAATTCCAAGAAGAAAGCAAAAGGATTTAATAAGAAAAACTGCAAAACCATTATGATAAATCTGGTTCAGATATTTTTAACGGTATAAGCAAATGTAGATCCTAATAGAAATTTTGGTGTGGAAAAAAGTCCACATGTATCTAGAGGGTTCCTCCTAAACATTTAGCAGTTACTTTCACAATAAGTCTTTTCATGTTTTGGTATACTAGTGCAATGGTCCTGTTCTCAAAGCTAGCCTGAAGGGTTTCTAAATTTGTATGTCAATGTTACCATGGTAACATAATGTACTACCAAAATGGACCACTTTTTATATAGCCACTATAATCGAGTTAGTGACCAAGCAAGTTATAAAAACTCTTGCTTTTTCCATTTTGGGGGGTTGGGGTTTCATTGGGTTTTTTCCTTTGTTTGTATTTGGCTCTTTTAACTATTTATGATTATTTTTACTATTCCTACACCTTTTAAAATATTTTTAAGAGCTTGTTTTGTTTATCATGCAGGAATAAATCACAGAAAGAGAATCATCACCACCAGCAAAAAAAACAGCTCATAGGACTTGCTCAGGGTAGTTGTAGTTTTAGTTCCCAGGTATACAAAGTTTTAACACCCCATCTCTGGTTTTACTTTTGCAGACTGCTCACAAACAGAAGACACTCTTTCCTTGTCACAACACTATTTAAAACACAGCAACATCTCATCTCAGAGCTTCTTACACACCAGGATCCTGACCAACATGCTGTCTCTGATACCCTGGGGCATGTTAAATGGCACTGGATGCCCTAAAAGTCAACCTGCCATCCTTGATCAGACAATCTTCAAACTGAGAGTATGCAAGTTAAAAACATTCTCATGTAAAGTTCAGTGTTCAAAAGACATCATCTTCACGGTCATCACATCCACACAGACCAGAGTATCTGTCCTACATTCACACAAATTTGTTAAACACATGAGTTTCTTTGTATCTCCAAAAAAAACCCATCACCCTGAGAATAAATACACTCTGTACAGCCAACCCTCACCATCAAGGGCCACTACAGGATCCAATGTGGACAAGTAGCCACATCCATCCAGCAAGTTTTCATGCAATGGTCTTTATTCAAACAGCATCAAATATTTTAATTAAAATCCTGAAGACTTGTTCTTGGATCTTTTCTATTACGAGATAGTATCTAATTGTATATTTTTTGTATCATAAGCCTGCTGTAACAACATACTCGGGGCATTCCTGTGGCCTTGCTGTTTATAAAAAGAAAAGTTAAAAAGATATTGAGATTATATGAACTTATTTCTGACTCTTGCTGTGTTGAAATGAAAGAGGAAAATAAAAGTCATTGATTTATGGTTGTGTCAATAAAGAGCCTGATGTATTGGTTTACAATATCACCTGCCAATAGCACTGACATTCTAAATCGATCTCTCCGTTCAATAATTCATCAAGTTAGACACACTTTTGTTATGAAAATTAATAAGAATATTTACTTTTATTAGTGTGAGAACATATCAAATATCCAACTTCTCTACTTTTGGTCTGGCTGACTGGTTTTTATTCTTCTAGATGATACTGCCATTTATAGTTGAGAGGTAATGCCTAAGCACATTTGATTAATCTACTAAAACAACTTGCTGTAATTTATATTCCTTTCAGAAAGCTGGAGGAAAAGGACGAAACAGTGTCCAAAGACATTCTGTAAATCCTTCCAAGAAGAATTAGAAGAGCCTACAATTGCTCCTCATCTTCCTTTGCCCCGTGAAACAACAGTAAAGGAGAGAGTACCATGGGATTCCCATCCCACTGCACCCCCAGCTTTCCAAAAAATCTCATCTGGAAGATACAAAGGAGAACAACAGTCAAAATATACTATATATATGTGTTTAGTGTCACATATACATATGTACATACACACAATCTCTCTATGTATGTATATACAGTGCAACAGCTTAACTTGTGTGATTCCCAATGTGGATGCACTTAGATATGAGAGACTTTCTGCTGTATGGGTGGAGTTTGGTGAAAGAGTGTACTACAATCTTTTCAAAAAACAAATACGCATGAATGAGCCACAAAGTGAAATTACACATAAAGGTCAAATCATTGTCCACCTTCAGCCTGCTGGACTTCCTAACTTTAAATGGCTTGTTTAATAGAACTGCCCAGTCTGCAATACACTGCAATGATTTGTGTGTGTGGCTTCCTCTTCTGCTGATTACAGCTTTTAAGCTATAACTAAAACAAAACATGGCTGAGGGATTTTTCATATACAGCACTGAACACACACCTGAGCAAAAAAGTTAAAAATACCACAACCTTATTTTTATTCCCTAAAAAATACAAAAGCGCTATATCTGCAAGTGCTCTAAATGTCACAAAAAAACCCCCAAGTTCAAAGGCATTAGCAATTGTACATTCCCCTATTATGTTGTAAAAGATGCAGTGTGAAAAATCCTTTAGGATAATCTTCTCCGAATCATTAATTCCCTTCCATCTACATGAGAAAAGAAACACCAGATCTTTTTACGCAGTTTGTCACAAAAATCACAGCCTGGGGTACTTCTCACTAAACATTGAGGCCTCACAACCTGGTCTTTTCCCAGCTGTTTTGAAGGACAGATCCTTACTTTAGGATTTTCCCATTCACATCATTAGATAAAATAATCCTCCCTCACTCCAGAAGTCATAACAGCTGCATCTTAATTGGAAAGAAAAACCAATAAGGACCAGAACCAACAACTGTTACTGCAAACTAGTGGCTCTGAATGCCAAGCAGCTGCCTTTCTGCCAAAAAACAATACATGACTTGTAAAAGTAAGGTGCTTGAGAAAAATCAAATACCAAAACTAAGCTACTGCCAACGAGGACATTGTATTTTAGTGATAAAAATGCATGAGACACCAGCCAATTTCAAGCTGCAATCACTTGAACATAATCCTTACATGTAAGGCATCATTTATAGGACAAAAATTTGAAATACCAACTGGAAAACTTATGACTTAATAGATGGGATGCCAACTGCTAAAACAATTCACACACCTGCTTGTTTTTATAGTGTGTGAACTGATGGGCTCGTGCAAAACTTCAAGTTATTTTCAATGATGACTATGCTGAGAGCATACCTGTCCTTTGAGGGTGGAGAACACTTCTGGATCTTCATCAGACTTCTCATGTTATACCCTTTTGCTGCACAACTGTCTTCCTTAAAATACCAAAGTTTTACTGGAAAATTTTGCTGCTTGTCAGAGCAAAGTTTAAAATACAGCATCTTCTCTTGTCGAGAGCACTATTTATGTACGTGGCAAAAAAATGAAACTGCTGTAACAGTGTGAAAGAGTTGTGAATTTTCAAGTGGAGCACAGTACAAGATTGGGTCCTTCTCCATCACCTTGGCTGTGACATGTGGAAGGAAGGAGAGAGGCTTCTGGGCAGCCACCCCACAGTGCTCTTCAATGTCCTTCTCCTCTACCTGCTACAAAAACAGTCTGTAGGCAAGGAAAAAAATCCCATTTTGAAGTTTTTTGCAGTTGCTTAGCAACTACTATCAAACCTTAAGACATTTCAGTCAATGGCACACCCAGATCTCAACATGCTGATGGGTACAAGAGGAACACACCAGCTCAGCCCCAGGATGGCTCCAGACCCAACAGCAGTATGTCCCTCCTCATCTTTCAGACCTGCTTCCAGCTGCTGCTTTCTTACACATTCCAAAACCCCCTGAACCACAGAGAGGCACAGCAAAGCACCCATATGCTGGTGATGAGAAGATTTTTAATTGCAAAGATGCCAGCTACACCCTTTCCTCAGTTACCACACACATACAAGCCACAACTGCCTTAAAGAGCAATTGAGATTGAAAAGCTGTCCCTGAACTTGCCCTCCTGTGGTAGAGACCAGGTTTCTTAAGCCATGGAATGTACAGGCAGTGACCATTACAGGCAATTCCCACACCTGTTATCAGTTTCGGTGGGAAGCACTGGCCAAATTGCACAAAACGTTTGGCCTTTGTGATCACACACCATTGTCATGCCAAGTGTTTTCAGATTTTAAAACTTTAGATAGATACAGATATATGTATGTGAGGATAGACAGATTTTGATGTGGAACAAAGATTCTTCAACCACTCTTCTGTAAATTGCATACAATCTATACAAACTATGCTGGAAAAAGCATTTTATTTTCTTAAAAATGCTTCACTCTACAGAAGAGTACACATGGAAGGCAAAAACCTCCACACCATACTGTAGTGCAACAAGCTTGATGTTATCAGTATAGGAAACGCTGCTAACCAAAAATAAAAATTTATGCTGGAAATTAAACCATTGGTAACCAGCACAGAAGTTAGGTTCAGAAACAGCTTGTCCAAGTACAGCAACACAGCCAACAAGTTGCAGCCACATAAAAGCCATGCGTCCTGTCCCTTCCACAGCTGGAAGAGAAGGACCACCTCCACCACCCAAGCTGGCAGGAGAAGCCAGACCCACACCTACCCATTTCTCTTCACTGACAGCAAAGGCACTGTGGCAACAAGATTGGCTTAGCCCAGCCAAAGGGATTCCACCCTGGAGGTGAGCTGTCCCAGCGTGAGGGGCTGCAGGGGCCAGTCAGGAACCCCTGCTTGTTCCAGCTTCCCCTACTGCAGTCCAGGCCAGAGCTGGGAATTGCCCAGCCCCAGTGGTTTTGCTCATTTTATGTGATCCTTAATGGCAACTGTGAACTTCTCTCATGGGTTACCTTTACTCTAAATTAACTTCAACAAAATGTTGCCCCTGTGGTAAATCCAGAAGAAATAGGCCATCACATTTCTAAGACGGAGAAAGGCTCAGAGTCCATTTGAATTTCAAGGTGCATCTTGGTTCCTGTACTCACTTCAATCCTTAAACCAGGAAATTCCTTAATTTTACTCTGTCTGCTCCCTCCTGTAAACTAGTAGCCAGTACTTTTTGAAAACTTATCTGCCCTTATTTATCACCAGCGACTTTCACTTATGAAAGTGTAGTGCTACCAAGTAGACCTCTCTGATGGCATTTCACAAACAACTCACTTGGCACCTCCAAGAGACTTCTTACATTCTTCATGCTTGTAATTCTTAGTATAACAAAACCAAATAATTCTTAAGAAAGGCACTGTTCGCAAATCTCTCCTAAACATCTCGCAGCAGTAAATGCTCAGAAGTTTTTTTTTATTTCTTTCAACAGTGCCCCAGTAATTTTAATAGCTCTGCACTTCCAGGTGCTTTTATGTGAACACTAGAAACAGAGGTAAAGGCCTCAATAAGTAGGTTTGGTTGTGGGGTCTTTGGTGATGGGTGGTTTGTTTTGTTGGGTTTTTTTTCCCCTTTGGTTGTTCTCTTTTTGTTAACAAAGTGACCTCAGAGTAGCATTGCTAATGGCCTCCACTGGGAGCCAGTGCATGCAGCACAGTTTTGAATAATCTGGCAAACAAAACTGGCCTTAAGACTTTCAGGCATCTTTTAAAAAACCCCACCACCAAACCTGAAAGAACAAGAATAAAACCCCCAGTGGTTTTCCAGGACGGTATTAAGAGAGTTAATTAACGTTTGGAACCATGACATGAGTTTAACCGTATCGCTCCTGTTTTGTACATAAAGAAAAAACACTCACAGACAGTAGAAGAGAAGTGCAATAATTACTGCAATTCCTGGCTCCTGAAGGCAGGTTGCATCCCCTCTGCCAGGCCACAATGCAACCCTCAAGTCTTCCAAAATGACATGCCTCTCTGTTCTCCCACAGCCACCAGACATGCACAAATCAATTCAGGAAGCTCCAGAAAACACATACTGAGTTTGTTTAGTACCTTCAATACCAAATAGCTCCATAACAAGTTGTATTTTGTTTCATTATTCTTTAATATTTCCTTTATCTTGTATTAACGTTATACTTTATCTTCCTTCCCAGGACAATTTTCTTTTGTTACTGATGGTATTTCTCATTGCAGACAAATCCATTCACCTAGAAATGCCACTAGACTAGACTTGTTGTCTATAATCAGTGGCACCACAGCAAGTTTCTGTTGCATTACAAGCCTTTGCCTATCATCTGCACAGAAAACTCTTCCCAGCAGATATGATTCTGCAGATGCAATGCAAACATAAACAGAGGTCCTTCTGAAAAGATCTTTTTCTAGGTCTTAATTGAAATGTTACTAATACTTATTTGGCAAGATTGCCTGGTGATACTAGGTAAATTAAAAGAACACAGTGGAGCACACTGAATTTATTTAAAACACCTTTTACCAGGTGAAAAGGATGTAAAAAATGCACAAAGATTACTGTTTGAAAGTGTAACAACAAGGTCACTTAGGATGACATTACAGTGACAAGAAATCAAAAATTTTGGTAATAAATGGAAGATGACAGATAATGTTAGGATATCTTACCAAGAGTTTCAATATTGGGCACAACAGAGAAGAAGGAACCAACAAAATATGTAAAGACAGATGATATGATCAAAGCCACAGGCTTTGGGAAATGCTCTTTCAAGCAGTATCCAGAACTGATGTAAGTGGGACAAGGCTGCTTTCATCCAGGCAAGGAAAGTGTCAGCAGAGTATTTCAGTAGTAGAATAAGACACACGGATGGCAGATTTCATAGTATGGGCAGATAGAGAAGCCTGCATCTCAGATATGCTACACTGGGAAAATCCTCAAGATATGGGCTTTCCCTGCTTGGGAGGGCCTTGGAAGAAATAAAATAGAGGTTGGAAGGACTGATCAGTTTTTATTCCACTGCTATGGTATATGGTGATGACTTCTTTCTGTTTACATCTCCATTTATTATTATTATTATAAAAGATTAACATGTTTAAGACAGGAAGAAAAAGACATTTTGGATTCAAGTGGATTGCAGAATTTTTACCTTAAACCACTTTCATAATTTCTCCATAAGTGCTGCTTTGCCTGGAAAGATCATCACAAAGGCTCCTCAGGGCGCAAGGCTCTCAGTAGACTAACTTGACAGAAATTGCACTTCCTACACAAGTTAAGTGACCTTTACTGACAAGAAATATTGGGACACTTCAGAGGTTTAAAGGGCTCTAAAAGAAAATTAAAGATTCCAGCTGAGCAGAGGACAACTTAGAAGGGAGATTAATGCTAACCCTGTTTTCATGTACTTAAAAATTATACAGACAAATCCCACATCTATACAGAAATAAAAGTTTTAATCTAAGTATATCAAAGTCAACACAAGCATTCAAAACTTATGTAGACTATTTAAGGACTTAAGTTTCAAGGG
Source organism: Rhabdornis inornatus (assembly GCA_013397075.1). Classification (NCBI taxonomy): domain Eukaryota; kingdom Metazoa; phylum Chordata; class Aves; order Passeriformes; family Rhabdornithidae; genus Rhabdornis; species Rhabdornis inornatus. The sequence goes on along the minus strand of VWZS01006244.1, from coordinate 170,004 downwards.
AGAGTACATTTAAAGAAGTAAAAGTCACCTCAGGTGACAGTTTATGTGAAATAAGGAAATCCCTCAGGATTTCAAAACTATGCTAAAATCATGCCAGATGCAATGGGGACTGAAACAGAATTACACTTAGTATAGTTTTTCTCTTTGAGAAGGAAAAATGCAATTACTTTTTTGAGGCTGTATCACTTCTGCATTAGTAACTGGGCCACCTGACTTCTCCCACAAGTGTAAGAAATTGAAATAAACCAGTAGTAAAAATTAACCTCATCTACTTGTTTCTTAGTCTTAGCTACTTGTTTTCTAAATGCAACAAACAATTTCATTTTGAAGACAAAACTCAAATTGAGTCCCCAAAGGCATCACCTTAGCTGGGTTTCTCCCCTCTTTACAAAAACACTCAGAGATTCCAAATTTTTCCATAGCAGAGCAAGGGCATTGTGCAGTAGCGCAAAGTACAGAGCCATGTTTTGATTAGTACCTCTGGCTGAAAGAAACCAAACATAGCAACAATCTCAAGAAGTCACACCTCTGTCACAGTGTTCTACATAAAAGCCCCTGGTGCAAGTCTACCTTGATGGAACTTGCAGCTGTTTCATCACCACTGGGCTTGGTGGGACAGAATCCTCAAACTGGCAGGCTTCAGGAAGAAACATCCTAAAAATAGAGCTCATCCAACAGCCTGACACTTAATGAAATAATAAATCCTTTCCAGCTGTGAGGAAAAGCAGGAAACTCACACCCTGGTACACGTTGAAGGCACTACTGCTAACCCCATTTTGAAGGTCTGATACCAAGCTCCTAAAGAAAACCCGGTAAACTCCAAATAAACTCTTCCTTGGGGAACACCATGTAAATGCTCCAAGCAGCTGAACAGGAACTTCTGACAATTCCATCGTCTCTTCCCTGTGGAGCTTGGAAGGGCAGAACCATGAAAGAAAGCAACAGTCACACTGCTGGCAGTGCTGAGCTGACCTGACTGGCAGGGCAGCTTCAGCAACAGGCAGGTCCCACTTTTACTGAAGCATGTCACATCAGACACGTGAACATTTCCAGATATATCAGGAAAAGGAAATGAAAAGCAGGTTTCACACTTCAAAATATGAACAGGACTTTTTCTTGCTTCAGATGGCCTAATGGTCCTTGAAATTGAAAAATCACAGGGGAAGAAAAGGGGCTGGGGGACAGAGAGGGGAAGGAATGATTAAAAACACACAGGCAAGGAAGTAAAGAAGAGCAGAGAAGGGAGACTGGAGCTGTCAGTGCAAACCCATCCATTCTTCCTGCATGTTTGTGATACCTGACAAGACAACTTCACTACCAGTGGATACCTCTAAATGATTTTCAAAAGTCAACTGCACTGACCCAAGAAAGTAATCTATTCAAGTGTAAAAGCCATAACTGTTAAACTAAAATAAAGGGTACAGTTCGTAAGGATTATAGGGTTTATCAGATTAATTTTTGAAAATTCAACAGCAAAAAAATAAAGTTCCAAACTTCCTAGTGGCTGTGATTTAAATTGGTATGTTAAACATGAAGCTAAGCAAGATCTCAGAACAAGAGTTTGGTTTCTTTCATCTTCAAAATAGATTTTACTATTACTGTTGTTATTTTTGCAAGTGCATTTCTAAGAAGTTATTTCAAGACCTACAAACAAGCAGGAAAAACTAAATCCCACACCATATTTGACCATGAAGAGTTGGAAGAGAGAACTTTACATTGCCATTTACTTAAACAAAAATTCAAATGCTTATGGGAAGAAAGATAATGTTTTTACCAACTTTATATATATAAACTCAAGTCTGAATGCTTTGTCACCTATCTTGGCCAAGATATAAACAAAGAAAATCTCTTCAACCCCAAACAACATAATGGTCATCATTTAAAGAAGATGGAAATTGACTTTAATGTGGGTTGAAAAGGAGAAAGAAAATGTGTTAGTACTATAAGGCAAGATTCATGGCTTTGAAGGGACATGATGGAGAACTGTGCAAGTGTCTCCTTTCCCCCACAAAATATCCAATTCATGCTACAAAGGATGCTCACAGAGAGCTTCCTCCAACACAACCCCCCAGGATCACCTATATGCCAAGAGACTATGTGTAATTTTAGCAGTCAGCCAGCTTTCTAGTTTTAAAGAACACCATAAGACAGCCAGACACAGCTGTGGGCTGCAAAAATAGGGCTGAGTACCAGCAAAGCCATAATTATGCACATGTAGGACTCAAAACGTACTTGAAAAAAATCCAAAGTATTGAGTACTCTAAATAGATAAACTCAGGCCAGTTCTTCGGTGTTTACTGCTTAATTTGGAGCTACCTTTTTGAGAAAGAGGAGTCTAGCTGAGGGTGAACCTCCTTCTTATGACCCAGAGCCTTTTGCTCTCGGCCTTCTCTCCTCCAGATTTCCCCCTGGACCGTTTGTGCCCACTTACACTCAATGTGCACCAGAACAAAGATGCAATTATCTATAAGTAGCACCCAAGAGAAATCACCTAATAATAATAATAAATCTTTTCTTAAAGCAATTTTACCCAGCTTTTTTTTTTTTTTACTATATAGATATAGCATATTTATGGGGAAGGGAAAAAAAAACCAATGACTGCATAAAGCATGTGTGGCCTGTATGAAATGGCATTAGGATATTTAAAAAAAATATATAAAAACATTCTACTCCCCCCTTCTCCATCTCTGTATTCTCCAGCTTGTCCTAGTTTTCAAGTATGTTTACACTGGAGACAGAAATAGGTAGGTGTATACATACCTGTACATGTGTACACTAATACCTAGGATATATTCAGCTATAAAATGTTGTACTATTTGGATTGCAGAATTAATATATAAAAAAATAAATTGCCTAGAGTTGCAAGGCCTGCTTGGTCTGCTATTTGGGGACTTCTAGTAACAGAATCACAGAACAGCTGAGGCTGGAAGGCACCTCTGTGGCGTGTCTAGCTCAAGCCCTTGCTGACAGCAGGGCTGCCTAGAAAGGTTGCCCAGGACCACATCTCAGTTGGGTTCTGAAAATCCCCAAGAATGAAGAGTTCACCACCTCTTGGGGTAACCTGTGCCAGCCATCCTCAGAGTATAAAACAGTTTGTTTACATTTAAATGGAATTTCCTGTATTTCAGCTTGTGCCTATTGCTTCCTGTTCTGTCAGGGGGAACCACTAAGAAGGTTCCATGTTCTTTACTCCCCTCCATCAGGTACTGATACACACTTGATGCCTTGGATTTTAGCTTTTATATTTTTCAGATTCTTTGCTGCTTGGTGTGTAAGAAAGCTTCTGCTCCTGAAACAACTGTAAAAACAGAGACTGATGCAGACAAAAACATGCTTTAAATTATTCCTCTTCTGTGCCTAAAGAACTGTTCATGATAATAATTATTTTTCTTTGAATGATACCCAACTGTAGAAGACACTACTACTGTGAGATATTTATTACTGTTCATTATTGTTTATTATTATTGTTATTAATTACTGTTAGATACTTAGCTATTATTAGATATTTACTGTTAGATATGTACTGTTATTAGATACTTATCCATTGTTAGATATTTATCTACTATTAAATATTTATCTGTTGTTAGTTACTTGCTATTATTAGATACTTGTCCCTTATTAAATACCTATTATTAGTAGATATTTAGAGTAGACACTTGACAAGGTAAAAACCTTATCAAGCCTCTAAAGGGTGGAAATGATGCCTTGGGTTTTGGCTTTTATATTTTTCAGACTCTCTGCTGCTTTGTGCGTAACTCCGAAACTTCTTGTTGGGTGTTAGTAAGTTCTCTTCACAGGGTAGTCAGACAAAACGATTCCTTCCCAGATAGAGAATCAAGGACGAGGTACGCAAAAAGCATAAACAAGGGAAGGGAGCAAACCAGGGGGATGATACTTCATAATCTGGGACTGAGGTTAGATAATTGACCCCAATACGTAGATGAACCAAAACTTATAAAAGTGTAAAACTCGTGACCGGGTTCCATTTTGGATTTGATTTGAGTATAGCTCCGGCCAGGCTCTTGCACTGCCCAAGGTGTATCCTTTCAATAAATACCTATTTTATCCCTTTTGCTCTGTCTAGTCTCTGTTCCAGGTCAGCCTTTCCAGGTATCACACTGACAATTCCATAATTAATTTTAGTGAAAAGCAGGGGAAAATAAACCCAACTTTGTGTAGGATCCTAAGGATACTAGTGCTGCCACACTATTTTCCACAAAGCCAGAAGTAAGAGGAGTTATAAAAAAATCAATGGTAATTCAACACCAGATGGATTTAGTATCTGTAATGTTTTGTAAGAATGGATGTGTCCTAAGAGTTACTTATAGACATGCTTTTGTTGCAAATTTAGGCTTCAGAGTCACAAATTTATACTTCAGTACTTCACACGGAAATAAAATATGGAAGTATAAGTTGTTTTGAAGCATAAGGAAAGAGAAAACACTTGCACTTGTCTCTTCAGGGAGCTCAAAATCAGAGTTGATAGTAAAAAAGCATCCCAGTTTTCCCAAACATACCATAGTCCTCATCAAGTGACACTACAGACGAAGAACCCAAATTCTGTATACTTTAGCACAGGATAGGAGCATAATCTGCTTGGCTGTTTTTCTGTGAGGATTTAATGAAGGCAGTCTGAAAAACCTCCTCCCAGTGGACAGCCTGTGGCAGGATCCTTTAGGCACCCGGTGCAGCCAACGTGCCAAGTGCCAGCAAAAGAAGAGCAAAATAAATGTGACTTTAAAGCAGTTAAGTACCCACACATCTTGGAGCCCTGCAGGGACCAGTGAAGCTGTCAAAATTCAGATCAGTAACATGCCACAACTGTGTGAGACACTTTTGAAGAGCAGGAGCAGCAGAAGCAGCTCCTTGGGTCAAGCTCTTACAGAAACACAGCTGTGGTGTGAGGTACCTGCATGAAGGCATGACAGAAAGGAGCCCTGTTTGCAGAAAGTGGTCAGCAAAGCTCATAAATCACTCAAAAAAAGCCTGATCTAGAGATGACAGGAAGATGAACGGAGATGCTTGCTTTCAGTAAAGAGGTAACTGGCTGAGAGAAAAAAAGCAGATATGTCAGACTTGGAAAGGTCAGGGGCACGATTTGTATTTGTCAGAATGAGCTTTCCAGGCAGAAGTCAAGGACTTCTTGCTGCAACAAATAAATACATAATAACTTAAAAAAAATCAAGCATCTTTGCTAAGAGAATTTACATTCTTCATCTGTGTGCTGTCCTTGGGAACCTCTGCATAAGCAGTATTTTTGGATATTATTGTGGTTTAACTTCAGCCAGCAGCCAGTTGCTCACTCTCTCAACCAGCAGGATCAGGGAGAGAATAGAAAGGGTAAAAGCTAGAAAACTCATGTGTTGAGATAAGGACAGTTAAATAGGGAAAACAAACTATGCTTCCACAGGCAAGCAGGTGTTCAGCCAGATCCTGGGAGAGCAGGGCCCCATCACATAGCAGTGACTTGGGAAGACAAACACTGTCACTCCAAATGTCCCTTCTTCCTCCTCTTTCCCCCAGCTTTATACACTGAACATGATGCCACATGGTCTGGAATATCCCTTTGGTCAGCTGGGGTCACCTGTCCTGTCTGTGTCTCCTCCCACCCTCCCACTCCCATGCACACCCAGCCTCCTCACCAGCATGACAGGATGAGAAGCAGGAAAGGCCTTGGCTCTGTGCAAGCCCTGCTGAGTGATGACAAAAACATCTCTATGTTACCAGCCTGTGTTCAGCACAAATCCAAAACACAGCCCCACACAGCCACTGGGAAGAAATTCAACTACTCCAGCTGAAACCAGCACAGATATCCACCTCCCAAAAAGGGGGAGTGGCTGCAAAGATGTCAAAGAGTCCAAGGTTGAATGACAGGTAGAAACTGAAGGGCAGAAAGAGGGATTGGAGAAAGTTGGGAAAAAAGAAGAGTGGATTTAAATGGGAAAATGGAGCAGACAAATTTAGAAAGGTGGTGGCAGCAAGGAGAGGAGAACAGTGGTGAAGAGAAACAAGAAGCACCAAAACACTGGAGGATAATGACATCATCATATTCGGAGGTCCTCTTCTGCTGCACCCTCCATGGTACCTGTGTTTCACAGAAAATTAACAGCAATTGCACAGTCCCTGACAGAATTTACCCAGTCCCTGGAGAGCTAGGGACCAAAATAACAACTTCTCCACAATATAGGAAAGGAAAACAGGGGACACCACATGGCACAGAACCATGGATTACAGTAGGGCTGATGTAACAGTAATGGAAGAGGAAGGGATATAATTTATCATGTCTCTCACACATCTTCTGACTAGACTGCTGTTGTAATGTCACAGTAGAAATACAAAGCTTCACACTCATTTCCAGATGACTGCAATGCCCAAAATACCCAATGACAATTATGACATTGAGACAGAAGGAAATCATCCTTACCCTGGGAAGTTTGTACTGTAAGCTCTTGCATAGACAGGAATAGTTACACTGATATTTTTCACTCTTTGTAAAGACATTTGCAGTGACGGTTTATAATCCTGAAGCACAGACTGTTCAGTCTACCCTGCAACTCCACAGTTTGTGGTCACACAAAAGATAATTCATCTTTATTGTCTCCATTTCTCCCTTCCACTCCAGCCTTTTTTCTGCCTAGATTATACAGGCAGGAAACATTTTGGCACAGACACTGTATCATATTGTGCTTTTGTATTATAGGCCAACACACCACATTGTATTAATATCTCTCCTTCAGTAACATTATATACAAAACCAGACCTTGGAAAAAAACACATCCATTGGCACTAAAGGACACTAAATAAATGAAAGAGTTAAATGTTCACAACTTGGGAAAATGTCCATACCACTGCTAATCTAGATATCCACATTTCTCTCCAGTTGAACAGCACTAATAACACGTACAAGTCTTCTAACACGTTGCATTACTTTGTTACAGCGTTGTTTCTATAGTCTTCCTAATCAGGAAGTAGAATAACCTTTGGTTTAGTCTACCAACTTGCACAATGTTAAACTCTCTTAAAAGAAAAGCAAGAATTTAATATCCTTCTTTGCCATTAATTGGCGTTTGTGTACTACACACATTCAGAAACGTATGGATGATACAGTAAAATTATTCTACAATACCCAACAGATAAGCAGCCAAATAAGTAGATGGCCATAGGATCATCATCAATGTAGAAATATTGTTTCAATTAAGAAATATACTACAATATATTACATATATTGTAATATACGTAATATATTAATATTACATTATATTACATTAATACAATAATATATTGTATTAATATATGTCTATTAGTACAATATATTAATATTCAATATACTACAGAAGTGTGCAACAGCTACATAACACGGCACAAACCCAAATAACATCTGTTACGGAGCAGACAATTAATGTTTAAAAATGAAATATATACAAAATGAAGGTCGGGGTTGGAAGCCCCAGGTGCTTCATGGAAAGATGCAACAAATATTTGTGTCTACAGGTGTCCAAAGCACATCCATGAAAGACAACATGAAATTAAGACAGGAATCTCATTACCAGGACTATGCAGACAATAGCATCCAGGATTACTATTTGCTGGCTGTATTCTGCATTTAATCTATCAGGTCACAATACTGCAGGTAATACATTTAAGAACAATTTTAATTAATCATAACAGGAGATCAAGTGTAAAAAAAAAAAATTAATATCCATTTTGCTTTTAATTCACCATACCATTATGAGAACTGCAAAAAAGAGCCACTTTCACTTCCCGCTCTATAAAACACAACTCTACTCTTAACATTGCAAATGCCTGACACACAGCTGCCCAAAGCTAGACATATTTCATTCATCCAGTTTCTAAATCCACATGGTTAGTCCCCAGGGTAACTTGTGCCAGGCAAAGAGCCCTGCAGGAGGGGAAAGCAGGACAGGGGCAGACGTTCCCTGACACCAGGTCTCCTGTGCCCAGTCCCAGGGCATGGGAGGACACATGTCCCTGAACTGGAGCAACAGCTGTCTGCATACAAGGAACATTTTGGACCCCATTAAACAGTGCTGCTGTATCAGTGTGGGAGGAGTGTCACAACAATAAGACCTTCCCAAGCTGATGCATACTGTTATGAGCCCACAGAGAGACTCTCCACCGAGAGGGCTCATCCTGCACCTTCACACCACCAGCCCAAAAGTCTTCAGATCTGAAGAATGAAATGACCTTCACTCAACAAAATACAGAAAACAGGCTATTGATTTCCTGTGAACTCTCAAAGTGCGATAATAAGCATTTATAGATGCGCTATTGAATGTCTCAACCACTTAAGCAGACAGTCATTTCATCAGCAAAGGAATAACTGGAGTTAGTTCCAAAAACAGAGGAAAAGCAAAAAGGAGCTTTAGGGCACAATGTCACTTTTCTCATTCTAATATAAACCTATATGCATATATCACTGGCTGCTACTCAACTTAAAAACTGTAAGGCATGTAAGTACAAATCCTGCAAAATAAACACTGTGGTAATACTTTAAATCCTTACGACTTTTTCTGGAGTATCTCTTTCATTGCTAACAGGCTACAAAAAAATGCATTAACCTTAAGTATCATCTTTCCCCTTTAGACTTGGTAAGGGTTTAAGTAATGCAAAATTCACCTATATGCATAGCAGTAAAAGGACATAATATCTTAATAAGGAAGAGTTAGTGCAGCACAGTTTATTACAGCTACTCAGTTTACTGCATATATCCCATCTCCAGCCAGCAGCCAAATCTGGTGTTTCTAACATTACTCTTACAAGAGTATTTCTATTGGATTACGATGAGAATACTGGTATGACATTGAAATTGTTTTCTACACAAACATATGTTAGAGTTATATGGTAGAAAATATATATGTATTTATACATGTTTACCTGCATATATAAATTAAACACTTGAGATCTTGATTTTCACAACATACTTTAGTGCCTCTACCATACATATGTATACACACATACATACTGTATTCCTTTTGGGAAATAAAAGATTCCTTTTCACATAACAAAGGACTTGGAGATTCAAATATAGGGCAACACATCAGAAATGAGAACAGTTCACAGAGGCACATAACAGACATGCTATGCATACATCTCCTAACAAAAGAGTAATTAAAAACCTTCACATCAAGAAACTCACTGACAAAGATTGAATAGAAAAATCTCATTGATAATTATCTGAAGCGTGTTAAATTTCCTGGAGCAATACACTGGTTATAGTCAAAATATGCTTACAGCAACAAGGATGTCAACTTCTTAGAGAGTAATTCGCACAAACTATTGCTTTAATTTGTTTTCTTAGTTTACTGAGAAGAAAAATGAGTTTGTAACAGAATGAAGCAATAACAAAGTAGCAAATTCCTTGCTGTTGAGATATTGCAAAGTTAAATTACAGTGTCACCAGTTCTAGTTTCACTACTGTCACGTTTTCTTGTGATGCTTGCATAGATCATCACAGCTCTTTCTGGAGCAAAGACACCCACACCTGAATAGCTGCTGGTGCATCATTTCAGTTCCAGTGGGTGGTGGTATTACCTGTATCCACCACCAAAAATATGATAACTCTTACAGTGTTTTTCCAGACATACTTTATGTTGCTTACAAATAAGAATAGCCTAATACATGGAGTAGAATATATCAGCCTCTCCTCTCTTAGAAACCCACTTGTCTGGATTTGGTAAACATGATTCAGCTGAGGATATTTACCTTCTACATTTCATTATTACTAACATTGATTTCAGTTACTCCTTCTTGAGATGCTGTTGCAAAAGTTATAAAAACAGAGATAAATTACTTAAGGTGAGCCTCTGTTAAAAAAGGCAGAAGGCATAAATCAGCTTAGAGCATCTTTAAAACACTTTTGGTTGGTAACTTGGGGAAATGAGGGAATATAAAACAGCTCAATAACAACATGCCTTCACATCTTGAGTCCTCCCTGTCCAGGCTCAACTGTCACAATGCAAGAATCCCATTTTCCAAGTCTGCCTAAAAGAAAACAACTTCAAAAACAGCTCCTGGAACATGGAAAAACAACTTGCTCTTGACTAAAATAGATACCAAGATAACTGTATTAGTCAATAGCAAAACTTCAAACTGTTATGTACCAGCTGTGATTAAACCTCCCAAATACTCTTCTGTTTGAATACACAATCACAAATAATAAAGAATGTGTCTTTGCTGTGCCCACTGCCATATAAACTTGGTAATTGAATAAATGTTCACATTTGAGGGTATCTACTCAGAAGGTAACACAGTTCCACACCACATGCTTAAAGAGGGAACAACCTAAATTTTGCTTTGGTTTATACAGTAGAAAAAAACCCTTCAAGGATAAGTGCAGAGGGAAGAATGAAGACTAATACCAAAATAGCTCCTGTTCCTAACACCTTTCTGATCCTGGCTGAGACAATCTACTCGTACCTTGGACGCATGGTGGCAGCCAGCCAGCCAGATGACTGGTGACTTAATATACAAGTTCATGTGGGCTCTGGAGTCTGACATAGACAAGGGCATTAACTCTGAAGTCTCACCAGTCAGCCTTAATAATCAAAACTCATCAAGTGAGTCATGACTACATTATGAGACTTTTTTTTAATACTTTATGCTTGCTTTCTTTTGTTCTGAACAGCTTTCACTGTAGAATGTTCTCATTAAATATGCATGCTTTTTATAGGAAAAGTTGTGATCAATTGATGCATAGGTCAAGCATGAAAAAAACTTAAATGAGTATGACGCTATGATAAATACTGTAATAGTCTCAGAATCACAGCTTAAAAGATTGGCATAAATATATCTTGTTTCTTTATACTGCTGAAGGCAGTTCTCACAATAAACAAGGCTTTGGGCCAAAATTCAGCCTTTGAGAACAATAAATATGTATAAAATACATAGATGCGCAAGCAAAGGATATATTGAAATCTACCAGACTGAACAGCTTCAGTTTCATTTTGAAAGCCACTTAAAATAAAAGCCAGTAGATGAAACAAAGAATCCACCCAAACATGAAGGCTCCAGCATCTTTGTTGAAAGAACAATAGCATAATACTCCTCATCCCTCTACCTTGTTGCAAGAGAACCATCAAGATAGTTATTGCTGTGATCATATTAAAGAATACTTCACAAAATTTTTCTTGAAATTGATCAATATTTACAGATTTATCTTCATATGCCAGTAGTTATAAATGCTCTAATTCAATTGCTTGGCAGAAAACATTCCAACAAAAAATATTTCTATTAGCATAACAAAAGGCAACCAGTAAAATCACTCTCATGCACAGGCTCAAAATTTCAAATGAAAGCAATATTCTCGTATAAATCCACACTATTTTTGAACTGAACCCACTCCAATGACATGTTTTGTAACCTGATGGCTCTCCCACCGGAGTATACATGATATTAACAAAAGCAAGATCAAATTAAACAGATGACATGATTAACAGTATTCATTTCATGCATGACTGTTTTACCGGAGAGATAAAGACCTGAAAGTAATTACCACCAAGTAAAACTCCTTCACTGACCTCTCTGCTCCCAGCTAGCAGTCCTTAAGTACTGATGCTTTGCAACAAAGACCAGTGCCTTTCATCTGTGGGCTTTCTTTTACGCTCCGAGCTGAGCACCTCTCCCGTTGCATGCACGCAGTACCTCTGTATCTATGTCTGTAATGCAGCATAAAGATTACTGGGGAAACCTATCAAACCGGCAGGCAGCAACCCCGGCCGCCAATAAGCGGGAGGCACATGCAGAATCCAGCACATGCTCGCTGAGGCTCGCAGGCTGGCACCGCTGCTCATCTAATTATAGCCCTTGGCCGAGCGCAGGGCTGCTGAGGCACGGTGTGGAAACACAGCCCGGCACATCACACCTCGCAGCATCGCTGCCTGGGACTGCCATTCGTCTGCGTGCATCACCATAAAATCCCTGCTTAGGTGCTGTTGTTGTTGTTGCTTTTCCGAGTGATTCACCTATGAGGGGGTTTGTCTCCACCTCTGAAAACAAGGATCTATCTAGGTGTGCCCTTTGAGAAGCTGACCACTTGGAGTTTGCTAGTTCTGTTCCGGGGAGACAATAAAATGAAGCTGTTTGTTCTGCCAGTAGGAATTCTTGTTTTGAATGTACGCATTGCCAGCATCACACAGAGCAGATCTCAGGTTCTGAGCATTTCTGCACAGTCTACAGCGTGGACCTCAGATCAGCAAGCCACCACACACATGCTTTCAGTGCACAGCAGCCCTACAGAAGTCAACAGGACCCCCTCTGTCCTTTACATTTACCCGTGGGCAGACACCCAGATGATCAGAGGGCTTCTGTGCGCATTGGCACATAAAGTCCTAACTAAGCTTTCACGAGGCTAGGGTGCAAATGCCAAGGAAATTTTTGCCACTATGCAAACCAAACTAAGTCGTTTGGAAAATCATGAGCAAGACTGCTCAGATATATGGGGAACTAACACAACTAAGTCCTACATGCTTACTTACGCTTATTTTATAAATAAGTCCACAAAACAAAAGGAATGTTATGGTCCAAGAGAACATTGTGCATTTAAAAGACGCTGGGAGCTTTTACAACATCAGGTAAATAATCATGGAAAAAGATACAGAAGCTTGTTTAGTCTTCCTTGGTAGTACACTTAGATTAATCCTCACTGTTTAGCACGAACAGAAAAACACTTTTCAGATGTTTCCTGTTTCCACTTAAGCTCTACACTGACCAGAAGGTTTTCAAACAGCAGTGACAAGATGGAAATACACTGCCTGACTATCAAAAAAAACAGTTGTGGTGCCAACTCTCTCTTGTGAGACACAGTAAATTTTTCATAAATGATATTATGAAAATATTATAATGATACAGCATTATGTACATACAAACTACAATGCATTTTTAAGACATTTCACTAAGTTAAACCATATCCATAAACATTACACTAGCAAGATCTTGAACCCCACTGCAATCATGAATTCCACTGTGCCCACACTGGCATTTTTTCTAATTCTTTACTCTTACCAGCACCATACAGTATCAGGCACAGTCCAAGAGCATGATATTAAAGGCTGTCTATAAACACTTTCTAGCTATCGTACTTACTTCAGTACAAAAATTATATTTGGTACTACATAAAATTTTACTAATGGAACAAGATCTCAATGTCACAACAGTGCAAGACCATATTTACTGGCAATATGTAAATAGCTATGTCACAGCTTTCCTAATCTGCCAGTGAAAATTGCTCATAAAGAGTTGCTCTGTGCTAGAAGTAGACTTCATTGCTGTAAGAATAATATTCTCAAAGCTATATGTGGCTAGAAATAAAAAAGAAATGCAGGAATAGTGACATTTTGCTCCTTGATTCAGTGTTCAGACAACATTAAGTTTTGTGTTCCGATAAAAGAAGGCTGTTTTATTAAGTCTTTCTTTATAGATGACATCATCTAAGAAGCTCATCAATTATTACAAACTGTACTTCTTTAAAATACTGTGGAATATTCCAAGTTTCCCAGCCATACTGCTTGAAACCAGGAAACTATGTATTTAATGAAGAAATGCAGAAGAGGCAGTTATACAGGGGTTAAAAACTTAACTGGAAGAGTTCAAGAGGCATGTGAAAAAGATGCACAATGCTTTGATGACCAGATCCAAAATGCTGTTTTTCTAACAACATTTTGCCACAGGTAGCAACAGGGGAATAATACCAATAAAAGTCTTTAGTCTAGTCCTCTGATTATTGGGAATGCTCACATTTGCTAAGCAAAAGAAAAGATGCACAAACACAAACAAAAAATAAAGAGACTCAATTCTTTTAATCTAATCCCCATTCACAAATGAGCAAGGCATGTATGAAACTTGAAAAAATTACCAAAAAAACTGAAACAGGAATTAACCAGGCTTCAGCTACTACAGGACTCTCAGTTTTGGCTGCCTCCCATGCAAGGTGCTAAATCTACATGTGTACCCCCTCTGCCCAGCAGCTCCCCAAGCTATTGATGCTTCACTCTGTTCAGCTCCAGCACAGCTCCCCAGCAGCCAGCCTCTGCCTCCTCCTACAGCTGCTGGCTCCAAGGGCATGTTCAGCCACACCTCCAGCAAGGGCTGCCCTGGCAGCCCTCTCAACATACCATTGCAGCACCGTGTTTATTCCAAGACTTGCTTTCTTTTTTAAAACATCATGGTAGCAGCCGCAAACCCACAAATAGCTGCAAAGGTGCATTTCAAGAAACACCTATTTGTCTCTGCAACAGAATCAGTATTCACTAAACCTCTGTGCTTAGCTTTGCAGTTCAGCCAGAGGAGTGCCAATGTCTGTGCCAATTTTTACAGTTGCTTTTAACCATTGTGACAATATGCTGGATCAGGAAGGTATGGGGAATTGCACAGTGGGGCTAACACTTAGCAGTCATTCACAAGAACCCACATTTGGCAATGGCAGGTGGGTAAAACTCCAATTGAGGACAATGCAGAGCTCCACCAGCCTGCCCTGCCACCTGTGGTGATGGCACACGAGCACCCGGATGATGCACTGGACCTGTGACAGGGTAGAGCCATCTATAGATGTGCCAGCAAGAGAAGCCAAGAGAGGCTTCATAAGGACACAGTCACAAGAGACTCATCAAGTCCCAGAGAATACAGGTTTCACGAGGACACAGTCACAAGAGACTCCAGCAAGTCTCTGTTGGAAATGAACAAATTGTGAAAGGTACACAAGTTGGCCAATATTCGGCAGACTTTCATCGAAAGCAAAAGCCTGTCCCTGGCACAAGTTACCCGCCTGTGCTAAGCTTCAAGTTCCTGCTCCTCCGCATAGAAACAGAAGGTCTCTGCAACGTTTTTAGCAATTATAAGCAAGTTAGGCTTTCTCTAGCTCAGCTCCTTGACAGAGGAATTTCAATTAAAATTTTCCAAAACCATATGGTCCGAGGCAGATGCCCATCACAGAGGGGAGGAGAGAGGAAAACCTATGAGGGTCATCATATGACACAAAAAACAGCCTCCTACAATGAAAACTGTCTAGCTAGCACATTAATGAATTTTACACTTCATTTAGGCATATCTAAGTGAATTAACAAACAGATTACTATTTTGGGAATGAATAACTTTACTATATTATCACTTGTGTAAGTACTTCCATATCCAATTATTTTAATACAAGAATATCTTAAAAATTTCTGATGTGTCTTGCAACTGAACAGGTTTTACTCTGGACACCACTTAACCTTTGGCTTAAAAATGTATCAAATATCGCTTGCAAACTGCTACCTCAGTTACTTCATTATATTTTGCAAAGTATAGTAAGCATATGGAATGAAAATGAGTTGAGCGAAATGGCTGGTGAATCAACATGCTGCATTTCTAAAGGCAATAGTGTGTATATTTCCAAGCTGTAGCCTTGAGAGGTTTAACGGAACCAATTACTCTAATGAATATTTTACTTGGCTTGATGCATTCATTAGACTTTTAGAAGTAAGTTAAACCATCCCATGGTTATGTTTACATAACAATAAAATCTTAAGATTTTTGGATGGTACTTCTGACATTCACACAATTTAAAAGATAAGGGGACAATTTTCTCTTCCACTGATTTTTCTACATTCCAGTTTTCCTTCCCAAACAAATTTATCTAGCATTATTTTCTTTTTCTTTTGAAAACTACCTTTGATTTCACAATAGCTATCTGCTGAGCTCTTTCCTTTCCTAACAAGTATATGGGAAGTCTGCCAGTTGGTGGCAAACTCATCACTAGGCCCATCATCATTTATGGAGGACAATAAAGCATGGGCGTAGTGTTTGCTGTATAAACTGTTCTCTGGAAGTCACAAATGCCTTGGGGTAGGCACTCAGCATGAACAAACTTATTTTCATTTTGCATAGCACAGGGACATTTCCTGGATTGCCCCAATTTTGACTGGTAAGCAAGCAATTACCTATCCACGTGTGCATTTGTCAATGCTCTCGATCATGTTTTGAAGTTGGACAGATAACCCAGAACTTCAAGTTTTTTTTCAAATGAGCTCATTATATCCATAAACGCCCCAGACAGAAATCCTCTGTAAGATTAATAACAGGCAGAGACGTCTCTATATTAATGCCAGAGACTTGGTGCAGGATGGCACTAAGATTGATCCCTACAGACTATTTACTTTTATAGCATTCTTATCAAGTCTTATCTCAGAAATATAGAAAAAGCAAACAAAAAAATCCTCCACACCCACCTTCTGAAGAACATTACCATCCCTCGCCTCCACAGACCTACATGCTAGTAGCATCCTCACTGCAGACCTAACTGACTGAAATGATGACACCAGCCCATCACTGCCACCTTGAAGAGCCAGGGAAGGAGCAGTTCAGCTGTCAGTGAGGTGTGTTTCAACCTACCACTGACAGATATGGCATAAAAGGATCTCAAGGGAAGCCTACAAGAGCATCTGCACTTCGGACACAAAACCAAACCATTGTAGAGTAACACAATATTATTCTATTCTTAAGAACATGCAAATCCCAAACAAAAGATCATGTAAAAAGGTCAGACTTCACATCACCCTGAAACATGCTTCCCTTTACATACCACCCAACACCTTCATAACAATGTCAACTTTCCATTCCTCCTCAAGTTCCATCATTTTTCCTTCAGTGCAAGGTTTTCTTCACATCTATACCATATTTCAGCAGTCACCTCAAACTACACAAATATGCTTTGTGCCCTCTTGTATTTCCACCTTACTTATTTTTCCCTCCCTTTCCTCACAGCTACTGGCAGACACACAGTATGAACCGTCCATTTCAAAAGGCATAACACCTGTCAGCACAACCAAGGCCAATCAAGACCAAAGCATGTGTGCCTCGTAGCCACCATTTCACAGCCTCTGGCTGACCAGCTAGACGGCCACAAAAGTTGGTGAGCCACAGAAAGGGACCACACTGTTTACAATAAACACAGAAATAGCTTTAAACAGCGCATCCAGAACATGGATCCCATATAAAGCATGACTGACTCATACAGAACCAATGATCATGACCTTAGCGAGTCAAAGGTTGGAAAACATATTATAGAAAAAATAGCCTCTGCTTCCAAATGGTTAAGTGAGAAAGACACATTTGCAGACAACAAACAGGTTTTAAAAAAGAGCACAATGAAAAAACCAAACAAAACCAAAACCAACAACAAGAATCAAATCAAACAAAAAAACCCAACAAAACCAAAAAAACACCCCGTGACTGATGTACGATGTTGACGTCCTAATACAAGGTATAATGGTAGCAAAAGTTAACTGCTCACATGGACGTGGAAGATTAAAACTACATTGGAACAGGCCACAAAAGGGCTTCATAAGTGGAGACACATTTTTTGTAGTTGATGGTGGAAAATAGAGCATCACTTAAACCAGAAAGCTGATAGACAAGTACTGATTTCCCTAGTGGAAGAGCAGAAGAAAGAGCTTGCAATATAGTAAGTAAACTTCTTGCACCTCCATGTTATTAATCTTCATCACCCCTGCTGGCATTTTCTTCTTCTCTATTTAGTAGCATGTTCACTATGATCACCTTGCTGAAACGGGTGACACAACCTGATGCTGAGTATATCCAACTAAGATAAGATTGCTTGGGAAAACCTTAAATACAAGTCTTCCATTACAGGACAAGTGAAATTTTTCAAAAATGCTGCGCTGCCAAGAGTGCAAAGGCCGAAAGATGAGGTATAGCATTCCTCCCTTTGAAGAAAAAACTCTGTCAGACCTGCTCACTTCTGTAATTAAGAATGTTATTTCCAATTCTGAGTAGAAAGAGCAGCTCCAAGGTTTTCTTTGATCTTCTGTGATGACAATGAAGACCCATCAGGCTCTCTAAACCCCATTGGTTTTTTATTCTTCAAAGACTGTTTTTCACTCTTACATCTCTCTAAGTGAGAAGGTGTTTATGTTGAGCTGCAAGATGCAACTAGAAAGCAAGCCAAGGTGCAACTGCTGGAACATGAAGTGGTTCTTTGCAGACACTAATGCATACAAGCACTTGCACAAAACCCTCCTTGCTGCCAGGCAGCTCTCTGGGAGCTCAGAGACTGCAAACCTTTGAGACTTCAAGTCTCCAGTCCACACCCATAATTCAGGGTTTCAGAGCAACTCTAAGATCTTATTACTTTACACCAGAATTGAAGATATTTAGTGCAATGAATCCCAGAAGAAAACTATGCAATGGCTTTGGTTACCACAGAAATCAAGGCTAACGAGTTTGAAGACAGCCTATTAAATGTCAAGCCCTTCTAGCCAAAAGTAAAATAAATTTAGATTTTAATCTTAGAAAGATTATAATTAAATTTCTAGAAATTGTGTCCATATAAAACCAGCAACCATGACTCGCCATACTGGAACCCAGTCTCACGGTCTTACAAGAAGCCAGAAGCATTTTGCTGGCACAGATGAAAAGCCTCTCCAGGAAGAGAGATTTAATTATTTAATAGAGCAAGCCAAAAGCTCTTTTATGAAAGAGTCATCAGGACTCTTATTCCATATAATGTTCCCAAAGAAGAGCATACTTTCATCTTGGACAGCTTGTACACCTAGCAAGCTAAATTTTACTGAGCTGACAAGATCCCCTTGCCCTTCTTCCAAGAACTGCTTGATGCTTTTGTCCAATACCCTAATGCAAAATGAGCACACAAGTCACATAAGAAGGGCTATAAAAACTCTGCATAAATGGAGATAAATGAGTGGCTATTCCTCAAGCTGAGTGGCTCCCACCCCTTCCTTTCCATCCTTTTCTGAACATTTGAGCAGACACTTTCATCCCTGCATAGTGCTCCAACTAAGGTGAAAGGGAGAGTGATGATCCTACCAAAATTAGCATGATAGCTAAGAAGTGCTATGAAAAAGACAGGAAATGTGCACTAGGGGAATTCTGCTACATTCTGGGGACAAATTACTTACTGTTCCGCCTTCTCAAACCTTCCTTGAGCAAAGTAGCAGGCCTTTTCTTCATCTTACTTTCCTAGTCCTGGGAGGGAAAAAAAGTGCCAAACTTCCCAGAAGCACACGTCTGCATGGCCGGTAGCCTCACGTCAGTCACCACTTGTAATAGTACTGGTGCCAATAACCAGAATTTCTTCAGGTGGCAATTCTTATGAAGCGCCCAAACCGGATGGAACCTTTCAGACCTTGGTCCCAGACACAACTCCACTGCACTTCCAGAACAAGTTTCTAAAAGCACAGGCATTAGGATTTTCAGTTTTAAATTAAGCAAATTGCAAACGCATAACAACCTTCATCTCAGAGGCACCATAATTTAACACTGCTTACACACAAATCACATTAGTGGGCATTTATTAATTTGTCAAGAATTTATATCAACATAAGATTATGAAAAATCGGGGTAATGGTTAAAGGCCTGAACCTAGTCTTCATTGTAAACTCACATACAGTTTGTGACCACCAACATACAGCAAGTATAACTCAGCTTTTCTAATAATGTATTCAGTGAAGTTCAGTGCATTTTTGAGATCATTGATTTCCCACTACATCAAGTGGACGACTCTCAGCCGTGAGTCTCAAAGTCCTAAACATATCAGTGGTAGGAAGGGACATCAGTAATCCCATAAAACATAACCTTAATAGCGTAACAGGAGCCCTCTTTGTCCCTATATGAAGTAGGTACAAACAGGGGGAGATAAGGTCAAAAGGTGAGCACCCAAAACTAAGTGAAGTCAGAATTGGACCTTTCAGTCAGTCTCAAACATTTCTCGCCTGCATGCTCTACAACAATACAACCTTTACTGACACGAGCCAAGAAAGTCTCTTCTTGAAGTCTGCCTTAATCAGGATTTATAAAAGAAGCTGCTCCAAGAGTAATCCTCAAATAAAACAGACACTGGTATTTTCAAAGCAAATTCCAGTAGTCTGTAGTCAAAACATAAGCAGCATAACCACAGTAAAAGGGCTGCTAGAAAAATGAAACATTAGCAAGCTTCAGAGTTGCCTAAGTGTTTTACACAGACTTCACTGTTGGCATTATTTGTATTCTATAACAGAAATTGCATCACTATGAAACATGGCATAACTTGAAAAACGTCATAATTTCTATACTCAGTTGGACCGCTGCTGGCAATCCTGCCATATCCCACTCACTAGCACAAATATTGTTATTTGGAAGGACTGAGTGGAAGCAATGTGAATAACCCCACACATACTACTGAGTTTTCATGCTGATCAGTTCAACACATAGGCTGCAGCAGGTGCACAGCTAACTTGCAAAAATCTAATCATTTATCTGTCTTACAGTATTCAAGCTGTTTGGAGTACATACAGCTTCCCCCTTTATATAATTCCATATCTGTTTCATTTAAGACTAACAAACAGCTTTGACATATTGATGTTGGGAAGAATTTAGAAGGCTCATTTTCCCTTGGGGTACTCCAGATATAATAAACTCCTGTGGTAAACTAGTACACTATATCAGGTAAAAGCAGCTTCTACTATTGCTTTGCATTACCTCAATAAAATGAGACCAAAAACCAAGCAAATTAGGTATACGATTTCTTTTTTTAAAATTCTACAGTCTATGTTAGAGCAAAGAACTATTTCAGAAGTCTGTATTCATTCAGAACTTGGGATCTAAATTGACTTTCACAGACCTAAGAGTGCATAAAGAAAAAGTCTGAAAATTGTCATATTTTGCAGTATTCACATAATTTTTTGGGTCTCTCTATACTTATCATTTCAATTCCCAAAACTAGTGGAAGAAAAAATTTGTAGTAAAATCAGAGACTTCTTAAAGTTTTCCAAATTATATCATATTTTAGGAACACCTCATGTCTCCCAACCCATGACACTCCTCCAGCCTTACTGCAACTGAGTCTGAATTAATGTTCAGCAGAATTTACATGTAACTTCCTCAAGTGAATAAGAACACAAAACTAACTAACTGGGGGTAAGTGAGTGGGCCTGGATATAAAAAAAAAAATAAGTCTAAAATCTGTAGAAGCTGCTGGTGGTGAAGGAAATGCATGTCTGCACTCGACAAGTACACTATGTCAGAAAAAGCCTAAACACAACAAAACCAAAGGAAATCAAAAAACGTGTCAAAGAAGAAAAAGGCAAGAAAAAAATACACATAAAAGGTATTAATAGGCAGAGAACTCCAGAAAACAAAGGATGCCTCCCAGGTGGCAATATATCTTTGCTCGCCTCATCAACTTGCAAAGCCTGCTGCAGGCAGATCTACGCAACTTGTGAGGAAAACAGTAGAATTGTCATTGTTGTATAGATTATTTGCATCTCACTATTACAAATCTCAGGGGAATTTACCAATACTACTTTGAAAACAAAATTATCCAGGTAAGATCCTTCCCGGCAGCAACACAAGCGGCAGCTCATACTTGCCAACTGTATTGTTCGCAGTGTAGACATAATTTTTTTTACAGACAGACAGATTTAATTTACATAGTCTTCGAGACAGTCAGATGGAAAAGAGTATTGATCTCTTGCCTGAAACCCTGAAATTCAGCACTTTGATAGAATTAGATAGAAGGGCTAAGCCCTTCACCATGGTTAAATACCACACTCTGTGACAAGCAGCAATCCCTTGGTGGAGGAGGAATGTAGCTAAGGGTCATACCTTGGCAAAGACCACCAAAAGGAAGGCACAGCTGCAGATAGCCAAAGAGAAGACATCTCTTCTTAAGAAGAGTATCATCTCCAAGTGAAAAGTGCAGCCTGTTGGCAGGTGGCCTCAAGTTATGTTGTGTTTGAAGGTACTCTGAAAGGAGACAGAGAACTTATGCTCCCTATGTCTTGACCATCCCAAGAGAAAGGTGCAGAGGCTGTATTCATGAGAACACTTGGGAACACTTCCCACGTTGTTTTGGGTTTTTGTTTTTCTAAACATTATTAAACTCACTGTAGCCTACCACTGAGAAAATGAAGATAGAAACAAGGATAAGAAGACAGAACAAAGCTAAAGATAGGTATAGTTACCTGATGCTTTAGATAACTGGTGAGTCATTTGAGTACTTGCACTAGAATTAAAGCATTCAAAAATTAAAGGCTGCTGTCATGCAGTCTATAAAACAATGAAAGACTACACTACCCAGGCTACATCTCACAAATTCCTTCTGCCCCACCCCCCTTGCCAAGATTACCTGTATTTTTTGTTACAAGACAAACGAATTTCTTTCATTATACGAAGTTCTTTAATACAAGGAATACCATTAATTTGAAGAGACTCAAAATATTAAGCTAACAAGATATGGAGACAACACCATTTAGGATACCTTCTCCTGCTTCCCTTAATACTGATATTTAAAATGTTGACTGTGACTTAAATAGGTGAGTGCAGTAACTTAGTATAATCAAAAGCAATTGTCCAAGGAAATGTGATCTAATACTTGTAATTTAAAATTATCTTGCAATCTGATCTAGAGAATAAAGAAAACAGAGACATCATTCAGGTGAGTCAACATTTTCATTACAGGCTGCCTATTGCAGTGGAAAAAAGTGAATGAGCATTGCAAAAGACATTCCTGTAGAAATGAGTTAAGATGCAACTTGAAACAGTCACAAAGTAAGCATTGTTCATATGGATTTATTAATTTCTTTGAACCTGTTCTTGTTAGTAGAATACAGAAAGAGAAGAGAGATGACAAACAGAAAGCTCTACAGAAGAAAAACCCCTACAGAAATAATCCAGGCAACAGGCAACAAAACTTCATTTCGAACTGACGGGAATATAGCAAGCTTGGAAATTGGACTGATTACACTTTAATGCCAAACAGTTCCAGATAAAGACAGCTTAAAACACATTGAAATTCCTCGTTTTTGGCTGAGGCCATGTATCTTGCTCTTTCTTTATTTGAGCAGTTCACTCTAGAGTGCTTCTGGTCAAATATTGTTTGTATGACACAGGAGAAAATACTTCACTCCTGTGAAAGCTTAGAGCACCTAACCTAGTATAAATTACAAATTATGGCTGCAGCAGGAAACAGCAATAAAAGAGACACAGTGATATTATTTTTCAACTTTTATTTTGTTAAACAGTATTAAATGGATCTATGCAAAAACATGCTTCTTTCTGGAAAATACTTTATAGATCAGAAAACTATTTTGAAGATGTCGACACATTCAAATCAGGGAAGGCTGACTTAGCTTCCGAATTGTGCATTTATCTAGCACAAGTATTTATACTTAAGTCTATTAAGAAGTCTGCTAGTAAGAAACCTGCTAATTGTTGGGAATAACAAGCTTTTCTCATTACGTAGTGTCATTACATAGGAGGACTCAGGGACAACAGTAGAAAAACAGAACCAGCTGCAAAAGAGTTCACAGAGAATTTATTTTCTATTCTTTGAACTCTTTGGACTTCAAGAGATCACAGAGCCTAGTACCAGTTCCTCTGGAAAAAAAAAATAAATAGGGATTCTTTTCATGCAACACACCGTCTAAGAAAGAGGCCTAGGTGGAAACATTTATTTTTATTGCAGAGCAAGTAATTCTGGATCACCCACTATCACCACCATGACATTGGCTGCCCTTATGGAAGGATAAAGACTATCTTGAAAAGCTACATTTGGTGCCATGATGCAGCTTCTGGTCAGCTGAGAGACAACTCCAGAACTGGCAATGACAGTGGCAAAATTCCAGGACTGAAGTTCCTGGAAGTTCACGTACTGGAAGTTCACTCACAGCTAACCACCTTGCAGATAAAGAGAGCTGCTTCCTCCATGAAGGAGAGGTGCAGGAGCCCTTGCTGCAGAGAACACGTCGCTGCTGCCTTCTGAACCGCTCAATGCCCCATATCACCACTGGTCAGCGCTAGCCAGGGTTCAGTGAAAAATCCACAGTGGGCACTCAACACTCGAGATCAGCCATCAATTGGTTAATGTGACCTACTGGCACCATTCGGTACATCAAGTCCCTTTGCAACCACATCTAGTGGGTGCAACAGGAGGGTTATCCCACCCAATGGCTCAGTTCTGTAAACCTTCTCACTCGGACAGTTTAATTTTTGTTAAATAAAAATTAGATTCACCACAGAAGTTAAATTTCTTTAAATCGGAGAGAAGATCCAACGTAATTAGAACAAAGAAAATCACCTCTCTCATACACCACATGTTTTTTAAATACCCTTCTTCATAAATTTAGGTTTAATCTTCCTTATAAAAAATTTACAGGTGACAGAATTTGGTTGTTTTTAGGTTTTATGGGCCTTTCAGGGAAGTACTAAGATCACATACCTAGTATTTTGATAATGTACCTCTGGTAATTAATACAGCTGAAAGTGTCATTATCTCTGAACATGTATCCACCAAAGAAACAGCAGGAATACCTGTTTAGATTTTAGAGGTGAGGATGGAAGATCTGAGCATCTCCTAGGAGAATAACTTTACAACTGTCACAGCTGAAAGAAAAGCTTTCAAAAGAACAAAGCTTGCAACTCATACCAAGTCACTTCTGCATATCAACACTGACTAGCAGCCGGGATCTTATCAAACTGTTGATTGTTGGTTTTGGCTTTTTATAAGTGTTTAACAATAAAAAGTAATCATAAGAAAAGGTAGAGGCAACCCATACATCTCTACCCTTTAAGTCCTCTCCTCTTGAGAAACCAACTGCAGAATTTCTGGTTGACATGAGACGATGCAAAAGCCACAAAACTCCTTTAACTATCTGTGTGGTTTCCAGCAGTGACTGCCCAGAGCCACCTGTGAGACAAAGAACAGGGATCACATGGTTTGTGACAACGAGTACTTCACTGGATATTGTACTGCAGTGTGAATGCCACTGCACTCTGCAGACCTCTGTTTTCTAGACTAACCATTCTTCAAAGACATACTCAGAGGGTCATATCTCCCTCCACATACAGTCCATGCTAGACCCTCCACCTCTACTTCTGCCTCTCCACCAGTGTGTCTGCAGTGCTTTCTTCTGGGCAAGATTTGTTGTCCCTCCTTCATTTCTGTGAATATGGGTGACCCCTTCCCTCCCCTCTTACCCTATGCCTGTTCCTCCTTCCCCAAGACTTTTCACTTGCCCCAGCCTCTCACTAACACAAATTTCTTCACTAAGCAGCTTCCAAACATGGCTCAGCAATGCTGCTGAGCAGCACAGCAACTTCAGTTTCACCACCAGCCACCTTCTACTTCCACAGAGCCTTTTTCTAGATAGTGGCAGTGCATATACTTAATCTCTAAACTCTGCTATTCTAATTCTCATGAACTAGAGTAGCAGAAATTGAAGGAGTAGTAGCAACCTAAAGTGCAAATTCAGTAATAAAAAACTGCTAAAAATGCAGTCATCAGCCAGAAACAAGGGACGAATGAAGACCATAGTCTCAACTATGAGCTTCTGTTATGAAACCACCTGTGATGGGGTTCTTGAGCGAAAGGTATCTCTGGAAGTGAAAAACATACTACAAATTATGAGCTTTCAGTAAACTGGAGATGTGCAACCTTGTCATCTAAAAAAAATGAGTTAAAAGAACACTTGAACCAGCTGAAGAAAGAAAACCACATTTTCAGCTACTTCAGCAAAATGAGATCTTGCACTTCCCAGAGGTGCACAGAGTGAAAACTACAACAACAAGAAAATGTCGTTTGTTTACCCACATTTTTCCTTTGAACCAGCAGGGATATAAATACTCAAGATACAGATTGGAGGAAACAACCATTCCTTTAGAGGAATGAGGTTTCTACAGCTCATACAAAACAGACATCAGGCCTATCACATGGAACACATGATGTCCCATATATAACCTGCAGCATAACCAGAAAGATGAGCACATACCAGTGAATTCGTGCATCACTGTTCTTTTGCATAGGAGTACAGCTGTATTTTTATATCATGTAGCAGAGCTGTAGCACAGAATATAAAGCTGGTGCCAGCAGAGGGAGGCAGTTGCTCTCCAGGACATGCATCTTCACATTCCCCAACGCACAGTAGGAAGCCAACAAGTTTGTTTTTGTAGAAGTGAACTCACCCCTCAGCCATTGTGTAAATGTGGCTTTAAATCAAGCTGTAATTAGATTTTGCCGTATTTAACAAAACCCCTCTTGTGCTCCTCTTTTCCAGCTCTAGACAGGAAAGAAATGTATTTGTGAAAGAAAAAAGGAAAAAAGTTTATGCCTCTTCCCAGAGCATGTCCTGGCATGCATGCAAAAGCAAGCACAAAACATAAAACAATAAGCTTACAGGACACTCAATCTTCACATTACGTAGGAACACAAGGATCTCTCAGCTGGTCCACTGTTAAATGTCAGCCCATTATTATCAATATTCTACTTCACCACATTAACCTTGTCAAAAGATACTAACAATCCAACCCTTGGAGTTTAGCTTCTCTTCATAAATTTAATTTACTTGGCAGAAACAGAAGTGGAAAATCTCTGCTAAAGACTCAGGCAAATTAAGACTGCCACGCAGCCCTTCTAGGAGAGATTTTTTTTTTTCCCTCTCAACTTTTATAGTCATAGCATTCCCATTTTTAACCAAACAGCTTTACCCCCCACTAGCANTTGTTTTTTGTTTTTTTTTCCCAAATCTCCTTTATTATAATACATGTTGCACAAGGTGGTTTTATTTTGTGTAAGTTCCTTATAGCCTAAACTGCATAATTCCATTGCACTTTACACTGCCATATGCAGAACTACATAGCAAATGAAGTTGAGTACACTCAGAAAAATAAACAGCTTCAACTGTATTTTGATTAAAGGTTCACAAAGAACTTTATGGCGATGGCAACAGCAGTGGATACAATGGTAAACTGGTGCAAGGAAGTCAAGAGGACATGCCCAAGGGCACACAGCAAATCAGCTGCTGTTTTAACAACAAAAAGTTTCTACTCTTAACCTAGATCTTCCCAGGGAGTCAAAACCTACTGATAACTATCCAGTCTTATGATAGTTTCAGGTCCTTTAGAAGAAAGGAGAAAAGATAACTGCTAATTACTCACACACAGACATCTAACCACTGCCTAAGATTAAATTATTTACAAAGTTACTAATTTTTAAGAGGGCTTGAAGTGTGCCCTTTCTAAACCAACTTATTTTGAGAACATATACTCTAACAACCTAATTCTCTACGAATCATCTGTTATGCTGCAAATTTTAAGAAACCTAAGGCTGATTTAGACAACTCAAATGATAACCTCATCCTGAAGTCATTTTGCAGTTTAATCTCTAAATGCAAAAGATCAAGGTAAGAACAAATAATGGAAGTAGATTATACTCCTGCACCTGTAAGAGAATTGTTAAATTTGGTTGTTGTTGGTTGGGATTTTTTAATAGGCAATACTACCTCTTCCTTAAGCAGGATAATGAAGTTTGGTTCAGCACCAATCCAAAATGACAATATGAAAATTCTTACTATGTGCAAAGAGTTTCTGGTTTTAAAACTTATAAATCACCTCAGCAAAAGCTCACAGGTATTCAGTATCCTAATCCTTACTGTATCTCTACTGACACATAAATAGAAGAAAACAATTTAAACATCCTATATAAAAGAAACTTAAATTTGGCATAATGGAAGAGACTATAGACAAATTTATTTTCTCTCACCTTCTTTGACTCATAGAAAACAAGAGCTGGTTTATTTTTCTATAAGTCTGAAAGTTGGCACAGTATAACGCCATCTACAAATGTGTGATACATTTTGAGTATTACTATCTAACCAAGCCAGCAATTCAGAAAAAAAGGGGAGTGAAATCCCATAAAGAAGGTGAATAGTACGGTGCCCTAACTAGGAAAGGCAGGTTTCTACACTACCTCTGAAAGTAGAAGCATACAATAGGATTAGCCTTATCTTATTTAAGTTTCTTAACAGCAAGACTGCATCCTCCTGACAGCATACTGTTTCCAGTAGGACTCAAATTCCAAGTAAGAGTAATTCTTAAAATAATGTAGCTATGTCTGGCAGAGCTGGAACCACGAGGACAACACAAATGCTCAAACCAGTTTATTCAGGTTTGACTCAAGAGGAAAAACTACATTTCAGGCTAGACAAAAATAAGACCCAACATACCTAAAGAAGCTTCCAGACCACGATTTTTAGGTCATGCCCTGTACTTTTTCCTGCTTTTCAATTCATATGTAGGAAGGTCAGATCATACAGTGGATTCCACTGTGGCATTTCAAATCAGATTATTCTCTACACAATAATTAGCACCATTCTTCTCATCACCTGCACACTGTTTTGCTAGTCTGAGAACGTTGTGTTTATTTCTGAGAAGCTTTTTTTAATCCCTTCAAAGTACCAGCATCCTAAGCGCAGCTATCTCATGCTCCATGAACTTTAGTGCAAATGCTGTAAGCGTTTCTTTTCTTCTTAACAACTTCATTACAGTGTTTACACAGGAATACAGTGCTTGTACTGTAACCATGCAAAGCAAATATTCTGCAGTAAATGTAAGCTTTATTCAAAGTGTAGCTTTAGAAGTCTTTATGGCATACTCCAGCCTGGACTGCCAGTGCTAGTGCAGGGAAAACAGCAAAAGGAGAACAGACCTTTCATGCTAACAAGAACTTTGGAATGATCAAACAGAAAACCTATGGGCCAAATGTATTTCCAAAATATGTCTGCTCCTCTTTGCTAACCCTTGAATCCCGAGCTATCCCTGCAAAAAGGACCTCAATTCCTCTACACTTCTTCTCAAGCTGTTTATTCACTATGAGATTGTTAAGTATATGAGAGAAAAATGACTGGAGGATAAATAAACCTGAATCACAGTTGCATGAGAAATGGAAGTAGAATTTTTCTTCTTAAAAAGAAGATACAATGTCCTTTTGGCAAGCTTGCAATCAAGTTGTGATTTTCTGTCTGGTAGAACTAAGTATGACCAAGACACAGACCACCAGTGACAGACTTCCCAAAGAAATACAGCATTCGAGGAGAAAAGCAGTGTCAGGGATCCCTAAGGGCCATTCTAGAAAAGACTTTCTGCCAGAAGGAAAGCTTTTAAGCAAGACTGAAATCCCATTAAGGAAAAAAATAAGGAGAGAAACACCAACAGCCTCTTTATATAGCAGAGAGTTTAAATAATGTCAAAGCTATTAGTGGAGGCAGTGAGCAATCAGAAAGAAAACAAAGGCAAAATAATTGGTGTATAATGAAAATCTGCACTGTTGGCTTCACTTATGAAAACACCTCATGGTTCTCCTCTACAAACGTTTTCTGGACTCACACAAAACTCTTGCATTTTACCTGTTCTAGCAGGAGAGAAATCAAACAACATTTAATATTCAGTGCTTACTCTGTACAAAGTTGAAAGTGATTATGCTAGCTCTTAATGCTCACACTGAATGAGGGCCTGCTTTCTGGTGTTGCCCTTTCGTTTGTTTGTTTTTAAGGGGGAAAAAAGACTGCACTGAAAGGCACACATAGCCATGTATATAGATTTGCTTTTGCTAATATCACTATCACGGACCTAAGCACTACAATTCAGGAAATGCAGAAAATCACTGAATGATTTAATGAAGAAAAAATTGTAAGCCCACTGAACCTGCTATTTTGAAATCCAATCTAGTATTAATGGCAATAAAGCAAAGAATAAAATCCAACACCACAATCTCAGAGATATAGTGATGCCCGAATAAATCAAAATCATCAGTTTTGGTTTGTGGTACAGAAGTTTACATTTGAATGCAGCTGGACTGCAGTCAGCTAGCCAGCTCCCACAGCAGTCCCTCCAAGCTGTATTGATTTCTAGGGAAGAAAAGGCACTGTAAATCTGCCTGAGCAGCATTGCGTCATACTTTCGGTTGGCCTGAAAAAAGCAAATTAAATGTTTTCCATTAGTATGGTAAAGAAGCTATACAATTTTGTTTTTACTTCAAATAGTGTCTCAAGTTACAGAACACTTTAGCTAACTCTGTGGCAAGGACTACATGCTCTGTGTTTGTGAAGCCAGCAATTCATGCTTATGTGAAACCAGATGTGTGCACTGCACAGTTCCCAGGGCTGGGAAGAGCTTTTTAAAACGTGTCACTG
Organism: Rhabdornis inornatus; assembly: GCA_013397075.1. Classification (NCBI taxonomy): domain Eukaryota; kingdom Metazoa; phylum Chordata; class Aves; order Passeriformes; family Rhabdornithidae; genus Rhabdornis; species Rhabdornis inornatus. The sequence goes on along the minus strand of VWZS01006244.1, from coordinate 140,032 downwards.
TCAATTAAAAAGGACTCTGCTTTTCACTTAGATCATGGAATATACTGAAGCAGAAACAACATGTTCTTGCAGGGAAGGGGAAAGAGGGGAAGAGCAAAGGGTCGGAAACAGAAGAAAACTTTAAGGCCATAAAAACCACACACACAGAACAGCATAGGAGCAATGCTGTAGAACAACAAAGAGCAGCACAGATCTAAAAAGCCATAAGCATAACATGATTTGAGGTAACAAGAACTCCTTGATCAATTATTCATATAATTTACAACAGTTACAGCTGCATCAATGAGGGAAAAAAAAAAAGGAATCTAGGGCAAATATAAAATCTTCACAGCTATGAAGTGTCCTTGATTTTCACCAGAACATTTGGCTGTCTCGTATCATGTGTTTCTAGTTAGCAACAACCCCCCTCCAACAAAGGGAAACAAGAGACAGAGAGGCACAGAACAAACTGCCTTGCTGGAAGCAGTGAGAGTGTTCAAGGCTGCATTTCACTCATGGATGCTGTGCATCACCAAAATCCAACACTACACTGACACTGCTGTAGTGCACCATCCCACCTAGATACATCCATGCAACCCATGGGATTATGACAATGCCTTCTGTGAAGTCTTTACTCTCTCAATGCATAAAACTGCACTTCTAAATAAATAAATGTTTAAATAACTCCCAGAAGAAATGCTATGTCTTTGTAATATATGGTTATCTCAACTTGTATTGCTTTGTGTACTCCTAAATGTAACAAAGGGAAACATTACAGAGATAAGTATTTCTAGATGGGGTGTTGGCTTCAGTTTGAAATCACTTTGTAATCATCAGCAGCAGCTTTTCTGCTTGGTCAAGGTTTGAATACAGTGTCCTCAGTTGTTCAACATGACCTTGCTAGTGGACTGGAGAAACACAGGTGCAGCTGAAATCCAAGAAATGTGAAGCAAAGAGAGGACATGGTGCAGCAGAGGGATGAGGGGGCCTAACTGTGCTTACTGCGCTCACCCCCCCAGACCTGAACGGATCATAAGGGAAGGTTTTGAGTTGAGGTACTGACTGTGCTAATGGGAGAACTTAACATTGATTTTGATTTTACTCCACGGATGGACAGGCAATGAACTTAGGTCTAGCTCAGAGCCCTAATTTCAGTTTAAATTAAGATCAATAAAAGATTAACTAGAAAAATCTGCAATTCTTCTCAGGTGAATCAAGAAATATTCATTTAAGAAGCTTTTCAACAAAGAAATTAACACCTTGCAACAGGTAGCTTTTAAAAATGAAGAAGCTAACAGAACTTTAGAAGCACCTACGTTCAATCCTAAATAAATCTGTAGGAAACACTTCCGCTACTACTTGCTTTTTTCAGCCAACTCTCTACATTTAGTTCAATTAATCTTATCAGTATGAAGGAAAGATCCTGCATATATCATCACTATATTCAAAACACTGGCAAACAAAACCATACCATAGTCAAATCTCCCTAAGTGTGTGCAGCTGTAACACTGGTAAGTTCAACAAAGTTCTCGGGGTCACATGTCTTTTTCTTCCATCAGTATGTATGCTGTACAAGTAAGAATGGGTTCTGGATGCTAAGAAATTACCACAGCGCTGATAAACAGAAAATCATCGTATACAGACCTCATTCTTCTCCCATTGCTGAAGGGAGTGTTTCCATATTTTTGTGGCCACTCAAAGTAAGGTCTGAATGTGGTACTTGAAGTGGGATATGTTTCTAAAAAGAGTATGCTGTAAAGCTCAGAAATAGCCTGTTCCCTTGCTAACAAAGAACTGTAGATATATCTTTCTACTAATAATCTAAGGAATTACTTCTGGCTCTAACCTACAACGCATATTACGTTGTTTCCCTCTCCCTGCCTCCAGCATTTGCTACTAAAACATTTGTATCGGATAGCAAGGAGCTATACACACAAAAGAAGGAAAAAGCTCAAAGATGCACTTGAGCATTTATTTCACAAAAAGAAAAATCCTTATTTTGAAAATTGTGTCAGACAATTAAATTTGCTTGAAAAATGAATCATTTTACCTTGGTGTAAGACTTCTGAACTCCTGCCAAGGCTGTCTGGCCCGTTAGGAGGTCTTCACCTTTAGCAGAGGTCTCCAGATGAAGTCAGATCTCTTCACCCTGGAACTCCCAGAGGTTCCCTGCAGCAATGCCTGGAGACACAGCAACAGGGAAGGCTTTTAGCTTCATCATCAAAGCCACAGTTTTAGAATGGATAAGAAAACAGTGTCCTTAAAGGCTGCATCTTGGTTTAAACAATGTAAATTTCCAAAATTAGAACACTACATCTTCTTTTGGAGACTTAAAGGCTGCAAAGAGGTGTTTATTTAGCAATACCGGAAAAGCATTCAGTCATCTATAGATGGTCTCTAGCTTTTATATTGCCAGTCCCAACAGCATAATCTCCAAGCTCTGAAATTTAACAGATGACCTACAGATACCAATTCTGAATTTCTCTCATGTCATTATTTTCCCCACATTGAAACTGCTCAGGGATATGCATTGGAAATGCTTCAGGGCAAAGAGCACAAGTGTGATACATCATCTTCTCAGGGGACTCACACAGTGCAGTGCCCCTGCAGGCAAGAAACACTGCCTGCAAACCACCTAGCCTCCCTGCACATGACCTCCACCCAGCTGACAAAGCAGTCCTTGCTAAGAGTCCACTCCAGAACACTGTCTTATGGCTCAGAAAAATTAAAAATAAAAATCCTTAAATTCCACCATAAGAAGGGAAGGATAAGGAGATTGTGTCCCTAAAATAAATGCATTGCACCATTGCTTTTACATGCAAAACAACCATACAGAATTTAGTAGTTTACAAGTTGTGACCTAAATCCTTGTTTATGTTCTTTTTCTCAAAATGCCACCTGAGGTAAGACCAGCTCTAATCACACGGAAAAGTACTTGGGTACATGAGATTTCTGTGGTTTGGTTTTATTTGACAGTATGTGGTCAAGCACCCTTACTGGCACAAGCAGATGGCACAGCAGCTTCCTTTAAGCAAACAATTCTGAGAGGTTTCAAATTACTTTAATTTTCTAATCAGCTATTCACTCTAGAAACAGGACTGAAGTCAGGTTACAGACCATGTGATGAAACACAGGGTTCCTTTAAGAAAAATCTCAAAAATATATGCAGAAACAGCTTAAGCACAAATTCAAGAAAGCCATTTTTTGTCTCATACTGTTAACAAACTGAGCAGGCAGCAATATTTGTCAGATAGTAACTATCTTGGGCTTCTTCATTCACAGTCTTTGGGGACCCTAACTGAGTTTGGGTCTTGACATTAGTACACTGAAGATAAGAGTTTGTTTGTGTTGAGTGGGTGGATGAAGTCTCATCTTGGGAGGCTGCCTTTGAAACAGTGGTACAACAGAAACAAGTAACAACAGGGGGATTTCAGACAGATTGGTATCTGCATGTAAATACTTAAAATTAGAAAAAAATAAAAAGAGAAAGATGAAGGCATAAGCATATTCAGAGTGACGTAGCTATTATGAGCCTGCTGTACTACTGTTATTCTGGTAATTGGTAAAAGAAAAAAAATTTAAAACATGGCAAGAAAAAAAAAAGTTTTTCAACCTTGCCATGCTTAGTACAACAAAGCACAACAACAGATTAACAGCCAGAGCTACATTCTTGTATTATTACACATTATTCTGATATCCAAATTACTGTATTTTAAGCAGCAATTCTGAATGATGCTCATTTCAGTCTAAAAACCAAAGCAACTATGTAAGCAAAAGGATCCCTGTAAGTTCATATTTGACAAGTCAAAGGAGAAAAACTGAATATGGTCATTAGCTGCAGATAGTAAATCTGTTCCAGCCATGTTGCTTGGCCAACAGCCTGAGCAACTTCAAGTACAAACACTTTTATTTCCAAGTTGAGTGACAAATTTTAACACCTATCAAGTGGTCAGGATAGAAGACATCCCCAAAATCCCCAGAAGATGTTAGATGTACTGCTTAAAAACAAAGACTTGTGACAAAATACTGTAGGGAAAAAAGCTCCCCACAGTATTTTGTGCAGGTAAATATTCAGCTTCACAAATTCCTTCCCTTCTGCCTGTTGAAATTAGAGTCCCTTTCTTTTTGCGTCTCCAATAAATCGCTGGTTTAGAATCTGCCAAAAATATGGTCACAAATTTATATTTGGTATTAGTAGTGTTACCAGTCTCATATGGAAATAAATATCACTGAGTTGAATATATTCATGTTTAAAGACGGAAGTATGGCATTGTGTGTATATATCTGCACAAATATATTTAAATTAAATAGCTGCACAGTTATCAGTCGGCTTCTCTAAAGTGCTCAGAACTGCACTTAAAATATTTTTATGAACCTGTTTTGTATTTATAGCCTACATCCTGAGTTTCAGCCTTTATCCAACAAGCTGGAGCCTTTTATGACACGTGTAGTTTCCTGCTTCGCTATCCAGTATCAACAAGTCTTTGGGCTTTTTTTTTTCTGAAAGGACTTTTCATCCTCAATTGCTATGTTCTTCCTCTCTTGCTAAGTATAAAATCAAAGTTTTAATACTTACAAAAATACACATCTCATGGAAGAGAAGCCAAATGAAATGTAGAAGGATTCATGAATGAATGGCCTTCTTATTCTAATAACCCCGAGGGCATCAATCTAAACCTTCAAACCTCACTCAAGTCTACCATGAGGTTTCCGTAATCCAAACTAAAGTCTTTAAAAACCTAGGATTTCTTTACAATGAAATAAGCTGATAGGGAAGCTCAGCAGCATATGATTAAGCACTTGATAACTTGATGCTTTGGTAAGGCGTTACCTTAATCTCTGTCACGGAGGAGAAGCGTAAATCAGGAAACTGAAATTAGGCAGCTGGAGGAATCTAGCAACTCAAACAAGTAAGATATACCTTCTGTGTCAAAAAAAGATATTAGTGCTCTCTGCAGACAAACATCTGTGACAGAATAAAGTCATTTAACAAAGCAGAAGAGGTAGAAAAGACCTCAGCTTTATATGTAACTAGAAACAAGAGAATATCTAGCAATGTGTATTGTGAAAAACTATTCAACCTTTTAAATGCAGACCCTACATTTTCACAGGCAGCAGGTACAGACTCACTACTCTCACATCTCTGTAATTTTCAGGTAAAAATCTCACATCAAGCATAAATTGAAAGGTATAGTCAATTTAGAGAATACAGTTTTCACAAACATTAGTGGAATTTTGGTAGAAAGGGTCCATATCCACTAACTCTGGCAGTTTCTGCTCCTGCAGACTTACTTTCATTTACATCAACAGTAAAACTAAATTGTAATCTGTTCCCACATTCAGCATTAAGCCCCTGAAAAGACTGAGGAATCAAATTAAAGATATACAGAAAAATCCCAAGTCAGGCACTTCCCACAATTAATACATTCATACTTAACACAGTGCTACTCCAATTATTACTCTATATTACTTTTGTTGGCTAGTAGAAAGTATCTTCAGTATTGAAGGTTTTACTTCTGAGGTGGAATAACACTCATGTTTTCTGACTTGATACCCCATTGTTAGAAGCATTCATCCCAATTCAGATCAAGAGTAATAAATTTCATTGCAAAGTAAGACACCGGGAAGGTACTAAGAGGAGCCTTACTCCCTGCAAATTTTGATGAAAATACTGCTAATTTCCCCAGTAAGAGTTACATCCAGTGGACAACTGGAACAAAGATGTAGTGACATCTTTAAAAGTTTCAAGGTTTCACTACCACCATTCTTGCAGCTGTATCTCACTAGGAGACTGGATCAGCACAGCTATCTAGCCACTATAAACTGTCAGAGAAAGTTACAGCACACTCGCAGAAGCATAAAAGTGCACTAATCTCCTAAATGTTAAATTATACTGAAACAAAGCTTCAATTAGAAGCAGATCACCAAGTCCAACACACACTAATACTTCTGTTTGCTGGTGTGCACACATGCACGTCTGAGAAACGTATCTACAAGAGAGAAAAAGCAGATCTTCATTTTACCTTTATTAGTTTTCAGCCCACATTCTCAGCTACTCTCTTTTCTACTCTCCAGCACCAAGGGTTTAATCTGCAGTTTGTATCAGTTATTAAAATCTAATAGAAACCAAAAAAAGGAACACAGAAAACCAGGTTTTCTGGCCACCCTACTACCTAGTTCTACAGGATAGGATTTGTTTTTCTAAAGTTAAAAAATAAATGAAAATATGTAGAGCCATCATGACAGGGTAATTAGAGTGCTTAAGCATCAGTGGGCAGCCTGGTAAAATAGGGCTCCAAAGAAGAGCAAGAAGAGATGGTGTGTTTTTTAAGGAAGAAATTGTTTTGGAGGGGAATGAAGGACAGGGAAATTACAGTACTTGAACACAGCAGCAGCATGGATGGACCTGATGGGTTTCCATGCTGTCACTTTCTTTGTACACCTGAGGAACAACAGTCAGACACTAAACAAACTAGTGACAAAAAAGCAATCAGAATCAGGCCTGCTAAGACAGGTGGCTATCAAGAGGATAAAAACATTTCTTATAGAAAACCATTCCTTCAAGAAACTCCCCAGAAAAGCAGATCATGATGGAAAGTACTCCCCAGTTGAAAGCACACAGTTCAAAGGGTGCCAACTAAAAACTGCAACTGGGAATTTATGAACTGTGTTTATATGCTAATGTACCACTTCCTACCCTCTTCAGTCTTTGAGAATATAGACCTCTTGCCAAGGGACTTGAAAGAAGAAAGCCTGTAAACTCGTGAAAGTTCCTGGGTTTGGTGACAACAGCCAACTAAGAGTTCAAAGAAAGGCTGCAAAATGAGGAAAATGAGGCACATGATAAAAAGGAGGAAAGGAAAACGAGGCACATGATGAAAAGCAAGTATAATGATTCAAGAGTGGGGTGGTGTGAGAAGCAGAAAAGGCCTTGACACTGTGCAAGCCTTGCTCAGGAATAAGAAAAACATTCTCTGGATTATCAACACTGATTTCAGCACAAATCCAAAACATGTCTCCAGACTAGCTACTATGAAGAAAATTTACTCTATCCAAGCAAAAACCAGCACAAAGTGACACCAGAAGGTAGGCTTAAGAAGGGGCCTGGTACCATGATTCATTTTAAGTAAATAATACCAGGAAATTTATTCAAAACAACTGTGTTTCTTAAGTTTTCACTTTGAAAGGGAATAGGAAAATGCCACAGTGCCTTTTTACTGCAAATGTTACAGAGAACCATAAAACAGGGAATAGAAGCTGAAATTAAGACAAAATAAGAGACCTTTTATAAGAGTTTTTGATGAATTCTCTATCATTCAAAAAAAAAAAGTCAATACAGCTTCTAAAAGGACATCACTAAAGTAGGTAATTTTCAAATTTTCAAAAAATAATGTACTCTCTGAGACCTTACTGATGATCCAGGGAAGATGTCGCTATACTCTGGCTCAAAGTTATTTCCCAAATATAATGATTTCTGAATGACAGCCTGGGTATAACCCCAGAAGTAAGCCAAATTCTGAACTGTCTTGATTTTCAGTTTCCCATTTAGCTTTATTCAATTTTCATAGTCCCCATGAAAGCATAACCACTTTGTTGTTCATAAGATGCAAGCTAAGTAATTGGTTCGACTTTGGAACAAACATTAGAAGCAACCATATGCTATCACCATCTTTGCCTGCTATTTGGAAAAAATCTGAAGACAAGACATTGATGCAAATATACATGAGAGCACTTAATTATTTGCAGCTCAAAGGGGAAGCATGTATGTTACACTGCCTGCCTGCATTCTCACAACAAACTCTCTAAAAATCAGCAGCACTTAATGGGCAGAACTGGAAATCTACTAAGCATAACAAAAGCAAGGAAATATAAGCAAAACTATGCATGAGAGACTTTAGATCTAACAAAGGTGGCATCTCTCTCTAACTTTCAACAGTGATGCCATTATCATCTTAAGAATGATAGTCTGGAATATACAGACACTTTCAAAAGTCTGCAACATCAAAGTAACACAAATGTTCCTTAATGACTTCAGATTGGGACTCATGATTGGTTTTGTTGCAAATCCAGACACAGGAAGAGAAGTAGGATTTTTATATAAGTTATAAAACAAATTTGCTGTAACCTCTAATCTTTCCACCATCTTGGCAGATCTGCATAAAATAAGCTGTGCAAGAGACATGAGAAACCTAACCCTTCCTGGCAGTGAACCCCCACGTGAGATGTGTTCCTTCTCCCTTGAGTATGACCAAGGGACAATGACTAACATTCAAAGCAATAAAAGTGACACCCAACTCCATTAAATAATCAGATCAAGGTAGCTCTCAGCTTTTTAGCTCACAGTTAGATGCTGAAGCAAAACCTGCCCAAGTAATTTTGCCAGGGAATGATGCCAGGGAACTGCAAGAGTGGTTCTCCAAAATACCTGAATGACTAGAGGCAGTATGACACTTTCATCAGATCTACAGGAAATTGGGAAGTAAGAAAGTGCCAAATGTCTACAGAACACCAAGCCATGCACATGTTTTGGAGGAGTTTCAGGTCACCTTTGTTTGCTCACTGGCCAACACAAGAACTGAATTTATAATATAAGCTTCAGACTAGAACAAGCACAATTATTAATAATGAGATAGCTGCAAATCAGAGCTACAAAATCTAAGATAGCTGCAAATCTGATCAGAGAAAACCTCACCAGCCGACTCCCCAGGCACCCAAGAATATCCCACCAAAAAAAAAAACCCCAAACAAAACACTTCTGAAGTGTTAGGCCCAAAAAAGTTAGGCACTTCATAAGAAGTAAGAGACAACTAGCAAGAGGAATCAGCTGAGGTAAACAGTCATTGATTTATCAATTCATTACACATGACTGAAACACAGATGGACATTACAGCCTGTAAAGAAGAATTTTCCTCTGGCATGAAAGACTCTCCAGCCCAAATCCTACATTCAAGTTTCAAAGTTTTCATCAGCAAGTTATTAAAACCCCAAAGCAGCAAGAATTCACTTAAATCTCTATTCTATCTCTGCTTGAGGACATCCACTTACTTACCCTGCTTCATACTCAGACTGTCAGTTCTCTCTTCACAACTCGATATAACCAGGAAGAATAACTTAGTTCCTGACTATTCAGCTGTAATTGTTTCTCATAGGATGTTTTACAGCTGGAGGAGGAAAAGATACAAACAGGTGACCTCAGTTTTGACTTTAAATCAACCAACAAATGAAATGTTAGTAATAAGAGACATGAAACAGACACATTAGCCATAATAGGAAATACTAAATCTACAGCTGGACTTCAAAACAAAACCCTACAGTCCACTTTGCTGGGAATAAGAAGATACACAAAGCTTTGACTTGGGGTCAGGCCACAGGGTCAAATATTCAAAGGGGATATAAATCAGACTTTATTTCTAAAACTTACTTGCCAAAGGACAAGACAGTGAGTATGGAAATATTTATGAAAACCTATCAACACTGGAAAAAAGGCAAGTACAAGGGCGTGCAGATGTCAGCCAGTCACAGACGTGCTGCTTGCTTTAGCAGTAAGACCTAATCCCTGTCCCCAGCCAAGCTTGGGGACCTGGCTATCACATCCAGGTTTTAAAGCAGGGAAACTCCCCAGGACAGTGTATATATAACTGGGGAGTACCCCAGGAGCCACACCACTGACCAAGCTGGGTATTCAGGAAGGCTCAAGTCAAGACACCTTGGAGAACACGCACCAAAAACTTTTCCTAGAAACTACATTAAACCATTACTGTTGTTTATTAAATATACCTAATACTGGACCACAACAAAGTACAAGGAGTTTATTGCTTCTCTTTGTGACGTGTTCCAATACTACATTATCATCATTGATAGGAACAGTAAAACAGTATCACACTTGCAGGCAGAAAGAGTGCTGAATATAGGATATCAATGATTTAACTTTAATGAGGCTGTGGAAGGAGTCCTCGCATGGTGCCCAGAAGATGATGAAAAAAGGATGTCTTACCAAAAGCCTTTCTCCCTGGACAAAAAGGAGAGCCCATCTCCAGGCCATGGGCTCAGCACGTAGGATTACTCAGGAGATGGTCATGAAAGCAGGAATTAAGTGTAACATGCCAACTCTGCAAAAGCCTACCTTCATCAGAGGCATTTAATAATAACATTTTTGTGCTGCACACCACAATTTTGAGAAACAGAGAAGCAAACAGTAATGTAGTTACCAATGCAAGCTTGCAAGCAGGCAACTCTATGCAATTCTGTACAGAAGGAAAAAATACATAAGATGCCACAATTGATTACTTTTCTTTGTTTAAAGCTAGTTTAAAAAAAAATGTTTCACATTTATGCAAATTATTACTAACCAGAATTTCAGTGCAATGGCACAGCACTTCCATACCCCAGAGAAAGCAAATCCAGGACCCTGTTCATCTCCAAGTAGCAGGAAGCTGGCAAACAAGCAAGGGGCAAGCAGCCAAACCAACCACTACTGCTAAGAGCAGCATAAATCAACAGTTTGAACCAGAAGGCTTTACACTTCCTTTCTGAGGACGAAGCCACTTATTGCTTCTTTTAGAAACATTTATCAACCTTGTATCAGGTCACTATGGAAAAGCATGAAAGGGGCAACAGTTGCAGAGTACCTCCATGGGTTTGACCTTCATTTGGGCCACTTGACTGTCAAACGTAAAAACAGAAGTAAAACTTCAGAGACTACAATCGCATCCTATTCTGACATAAACATAACTCAGCACAGCATAAGATAATACAGAACTTTGAGACTTTTCTTATTCTTCATAAATAAAAATATCAAGCAGTCACATCATGTCACCAGATGCAGGACAAAAAGCCACGGACAGCCACATGCATTTGACAACTCTTGCCCCCAGTTAACAGCACTGAGTCCAGGGAAGAAGGAAAGAGCAGATAGCCTTTAAAAAAAAACAATTTTACAAAATGGAAACAGAATTCACAAAGTAGATAGCTACTTGGAAGCACCAATCATAAAAGGAAAAACGCATAGGAGCTTGCAGCTAGTCAGTCACATGCCATCAGTCCAAAAGCAAGGACTCTGTTCCACTCTGAAGCCAAAGGGCAACAGAGATTGTCCTATCCTGTCACCCACCCTGAAACTTCCTAGCAATTCTTTTTAAATAATGAGATGGACCACTAACACTTACACTGGTTATCCTTTGGAATCTCAAAAGAACCCACGGATAAGAAAATTATGCTGGTGATTACGGCAACAAAAAAAATCTCCAAAAAACACAAGGAACATTTTTCTATATCAAAACAGGTATTTTTCACTGGAGGCACCCACATATCCCCAAAGATGTGCATTTTGATGATTCCACCCGGCTAATAAAATGCTGATACGGCATTCTTCCTTGTAAAAGTTGACAGTATAGTAATACTGGAGAATTTTTTTATTATTTACATATTATTATGTAATAATAATAATTTATTATTATTTATTCTTAATTATTTACAAAGAGAGGCACCCAAACACATACTAAATCCCAGACATCCAATTTGAACATTCTGAAGGTCAGTATGAGGCATCTAAGGACATGCTTGTGAAACATACAAAATTAATCAAAATTATCAAAAGCACTATAGACAGAAGGAACAAACTTTAAAGTTCCAACATCTAAAGAGATACCTATCTTAATTTTTATTGCAGTACTATAATTTCTACTCCTACATTTGCATAGTGTACAAACAATGCACTTCAATGTCCAGTCATTACCACAGAACCAGAAGAGTTTGCACAGGAAGGGACCTCCAAGAGCCATCTAGTTCCAACCCTCTGCAATGAGAAAAGTAATTTTCAACTAGATCAGATTGCTCAGAGCTCCATTCGACCTGGCCTTGAATGCTTCCAGAGATGTGGCATCTACCACTGCTCTATAATCATAAAAAGGAGATAAATTTTCAGAAGCACACTTTCTTAGACCCTGCTGAGAAAGTGTTTCATATGATGCAATTCAAGCAGAATGTTTCAGTCTGCTTGACACAAACCAGATAATTATTTTATTATACTTTCAAGACAAAGTAGCGTACCAAAAGTCACCATTTGATCACTAACTAAAAACATTAAAATAAAATACGTGGGAAGTGAACAGAATTTGACAGGTATTCCTAAAATACATTTGACATTATTCTTTCATGTGTTTTATGTTTTTAATGATCTTGATAATCTTTGCTCGTTTTACATGCAAATAACTTACCTATGCAAGCTAACTTTTTAATCCAGGAAATTTCAAGTGAATTTCAACACTTTAAGAGTTGTTGAGCATAAACTTTCTTCGTATTGACAGTACTTTAACATTTACACTGCACAGCAATTTAATCAGGATGTTATCATTTGGTTCTGTGTGGGTGTCAACTGACTCGCTTCGAAGTCTGCTTCACATCCACAGAAGTTATTCACAAAGAAGATGCAATTATATTAATCACATGGGCTGACTACAATGTCTAAGGCTTCAGAACATCTCTCTTTGGGAAGTTAGGACCTGCAACTCCACATAGTGGAAGACTTCCCCTGAAAGCAGTAAATACATTTCTTGACTTGTTGCACAAACCCAGTTTTGCTGGTCCTGTAGTAGCACATAAACAGTCTCCTGTCCAGTCTCTCATAGATCCACAAGAGCTTGGGCAGGAACAGGAGAAAAGTAAAGTCAATACAGGAATCCTTAACACAAACATTTTAAATAAAAATTACCTTTTCTTCCTCAAGTCTACACTCTTTCATATAGCGCCAGACATCAAAATACAGACTAAAGTTCCGAATCCTAGTATTTGAAGGAAATACACTACATTTGAAGAAACAACTTCAAAATGCTAACACAGAGGGCATCTAAATTAACCCAATTTTTTGTCCATAGCTTACAAACAGAATGTTTATGAGAAGACTCTTATCTTGATTTACATAACTTGCAAATTGATGGAAAATTCATTACATTTCCCTGTATAAGTTATTCCATGATTAATTATCCTAATTTAACAATCTTTACTTTCAAAGTGACACAAAAGACTAAGATAAAATTAAAGGCTACATAAAACTATTTTCCCCAAGTTTGTTTAAACCTCTAATACAGTAGATTATCTGTGTAAGAGCCAAGAATTTATTCTTCCAGTTTAACAGCACTCTTCCCAATGTTTTCAGATTAGATATATAATACCAGGCCAAGTCACTGGTGCTGTGCAGCTAAACACACGGGGCAGTAGCTGCTGAGGAAGAAGAACAGGAAAGCTAGACAAGGCCAAGTAAGAGATTTCATGTTTTAGCATCACCCAATGAACTACAAGAATTCGCAAGCTTCCCATATTTATTTATTTTGTTGATGGTGATGTATGTTTTCAGGAGAACAAAAAAAAAAAAATCAGTCCTGTGGCCCATTTTGTTGTATCAATACCATAAGACTCTTTTGGGTAGAGTGTGGTCACATATGGGTCAGGAGGCTGGGCACGTGGCATGGAGCTGGACAGCAGGCAAGGGGAAATGCTATGAGTCCCAACCCCAAGCTTGGCCCCACACTAATAAACACAAAGAACAGGCTCTTGTGAGGCTCTGTGAGTCCTATCAGGAGCTGATGACGGAGCTGGGGTTGTTTAGTCTGCAGAAAAGAATGCTCATGGGGGACCTCACTGATGACTACTGCTACAGAGAAGAAGTTGTAGTCAGGTGGGGATCAGTCTCTTCTACCAAGTAACAAGTGACACGACAAGAGGAAATGGCCTCAAGGCTTCCATGTGAAGGAAGGTTTAGATTGGATAATAGAAAAAAAATCTTCACCAAAAGAGCTGTCAAGCATCAGAACAGTCTGCCCAAGGAAGTGATGGAGTCACCATACCTCTGGTGTAGATGTGGTGCTCAGTGACATGGTTGAGCCATGGACTCAGTTGACTGGTTAATGGTTGGACACAATGACCTTGGAGGTATTCTCAAAACTAAATGACACTATGATTCTAAGGTGATCATCTTAACACTCTGATGGAAAGGAAAATGGTTCCACCCATATTTGAGAGGAACAGTGCTTCCCCAGTGAGGAAGCTTTCTAGCCATGGAGGATAATTTTTGAGGAATAAAGGTTTACGTTATTAATAAGAACGAAATCTCTTGACCTAGATTTTCTCCAGCTTAAACAAAAACAAACCATATACACATACATCACAGCCTTCCTCTACAAACACAAACATATTACACTCATCATATGGCAGAGCACTTCAAAACAGATATTTCACAATGAAAACAAAAAAATAGGCTCTTAGTGCTCCTCCCTCACCCAGCTTTGTCTAAGAACATGAATACAGATGATGTTTGATTAAAATAGAAACTTGAACTCCAAGTTGCACGTATTTACTTTTCAAAAGCATTTTACTATTTGATTTTCTTCTTGCCTGCTGTGATAATTGATGAAAACTACACAGGGATTAAAATGAGCACAGGTGCGTGTCTACACAGTTCAAAGAGATTTGATCTTGAATGAAAAGAATAATAATATAAAAAAGCTTGAGTATTTTTAGGGGTGGATTTAACATAGCCTAACCAAATAAGCCTAGATTAAAAGTGGGATTTTACAGTCCAGATTTCATATTACTCAAATTTAAAATGTGTATTTCATAACGTATCAGAAACTCTTGCGAGCAGTACCTTATTTACTTGCATTTACAGCCCTCCATATCATACGTGTCAGAGCAGATTCAGAGAAAAAATAAAGGCAATATAAACAGTAAAGATCACTAAAACACAATACAAGGGCATATGTTACAAAAGACATTTGGCACTAAATCAACCTTATTTTTAAATTTGTGAGAGGTAAAAGGAAAGTTTATGAGCTGAGAATATCTTTCTGCCAATATACAAATCAGCACAAAACCTGTGCTTATTTTCTTTGCCAAATTTATCCTGCTACAGCTGAATCACAACTTCCTCGCACCCATGAAGTCAGGAACCATTTGAAAAGAAATGCACGATACAGCTAATCTTTGTGTCAGCTCATCATACCTAACGCAAAAAATACGATTTTCCCCATCCTTCTGTCCCAGCTTCCTCCAGCTAAGCTAACTAGCATGTTGTTAATCCCAAATTTGTTGCACTACTTTGTTAAAAACATATAAAAAGAGTTAAAAGACGAATGCACACAAATCACACAGGATAAAGAATTTATTCTATGGTCAAGGCTTACCACTGAGCTTCTATTAAGAACTGAAAAAAAACCCAAACCAACAGCACTCAGTCGTATAGAAAACAAATTTATTTGTCTCAAAGGAGGACTCTACACTTATGCAGGCATTTTTACACAACAGCTGCTTTCTTGCCTAAACTACCTAAAACACCATTCCTACAATAACGTGTATTCAATCTTCTTTCTGAAGCAGAATCCAATATATTTTTAGGCATCTGAATAACAGCAGGAGATTACAAATATATGGATCAGAGATGGAAGAATTCCCTATCCTCCCTTCCCTCCCCATGCAGGGGGGCAAGCTCCTGACTCTGTCATATGGGACACAAGAGCTAATCAGCACTTCCTCCCAACAGGCTTAATTTTCACTTAAGCACCTTTTTGAGTAGTGAGAATGAGGGAACACTGGCAATCATTTCACAGAAACACATCAGGGAAATTGTCAACATCTGAAATTTTCCCCAGTGGCCCCCTGTAACTTCATTTACCTCCATACATTTTCCTGTACACCTTAGACATGGATTTATACTTTTGTAGCACCAAAATATAAATTAACTCCAACTCCATGTCAAACATCTTATTGACTTAGCGGTTTTGAAACCCCTGAAATTTTTACTTCAGATCTTTACACAACCCTCAGAGGACTCACCACGGCACCAAGCCCAGTTTTGCAATAGTAAATGGTAAAGAAACTGAAATTAAGACATGAAAACCCGAAAAAAATTAACCCACCACTAACATATGCTTCTAGTATGTTTTCTTTAATCAAAAACCCATCCTATGCCATTACCACACAATTCAAAAATAGTCCTTTTAATTCTGTTAGAACACCAAGAAACCAATTTTCCTGTTACTTAAATCATCTTGTATGCTTGCTATTGATTTAACTTATAAAGACAGATGATTTAAATAGCTCCCTAAATGCAAAACTTTCAAGGATAAACAAAAAAGTGCATTAAGAGAAAACAGTCTTTTACCAATTTCTTGTCGATTAAGCATATTGCTGAACAAATTTAGTTGCAAGATCTTTTCCCAGCCAATATTAAATCTTAGATGCAATTCAGTTTCTGCATACCACATTCAAAACTGCAAAGATCATAAAAGTACAAAAATCGAGACCACTAAAAAAGTGAACAATTATTTTTCACATTTCACAAAATTCTGCAGGCCAGTTCAAGCCCTGAAGAAGACAAACATGGGTTGCTTTTTTTTTTTTTTTAATTATAGCATATAATTCTGTACATAAGAAACCATATATATTTACTATAGAGTTTGAAAATAACAAAGAGGGGACTAAGGCATGTATTGAAAAACATTTAAGACTTCAAATCCAAAATAATTTAGGTACTTTAAAATAACCTAAATATAAAATTGCTGTCATTTAGTTTTAATTAACACATACCCAATTTGTTTTCTGCATGAATTTGCATAGCACATGGCTAATTACTACCTTGCGAAGAGTCTGGGGGGAAAAACTGCCATAAATCTTTACAGAGTTCATCAACAATAAAAACCAAAATACCACAGTGAGTGCCTTTTTTTTTTTTTTTTTTTTNTTTTTTTTTTTTTTTGACAGTAAGTATAAATAAAAACATACATTTTAACACACAGACAACCAAACAGGAACAAGACTGTGAAGTGAATCAGTGCAGGAAACACAGGATTAAGGCTGAAACTTTATTCTAATCCTTCTGCTCACAGAAGTGGCCGTCACCAGGCAGCATGTGGTCTGGGTATGCAACTGCAATACACAGGCAGGATTTAAAAGCACTTACAAAGAGATCAAGTCTTCTCTGAGAAAAGTTCCTCTTTGGCTTAGGAAGTGGAGCATCCACCTTCTCCAAAAAAAAACCAAACAATAATCATGCACATCAGCTTGTCACTGATTTTGCCAGAATGATAACCTGGATGTGACACATGCACAACTCATCACTCCTGAGGATTGATTTGACAGTACAAAAAAGCTCAAGAAAAGAAAAAAAACCCCAAAAACAAAAACAAACAAACAACAACAAAAAAAACCAAAACAACAACAAAAAAACAACAAAAAAAACCAAAAAACCCCAAAAAACAACAAAAAAACAAAAAAAACCCAAACAAACAAACAAAAAAAACCCACAAACAAAAAAAACCCAAACCAAACCCAAAAAAACACACTAACAAACAAAAAAAAGCAAAAAACATATTAAACAGTTCAAGTTGACAGCCATACCGCACTACTACTCTGTGAACTTTGCATCACCTTTATGTAAATTCCTCTATTAATTGATTAAGTCTACCCACTTGGTAAAGGAGTTCCAGCTGTCTCTATCTGGTGCACCTGTGAACTAAATGAACATTCAAGTCCACAGATCCATTTTGTATCATGGAAAGATTGGGTCACTACTAAAAACTGCATGGGGAGGGGTTTTCAAATCCTGTGATTATAAGTTTAGCATAGAGTACATTAAAAAGAGTGTCAGAGACCAAAATACTTTCCAGTGCAGCAGCTTTGAGAAGCATCTGTTTGCCTCTGAGACTGAAGCTACTGCTTTCAGTCTTAAGTCATTTTGTTACAAAAGTTTAAATACTAACAGAGCAAGAGACATTTTGCTGATATTTGGTGCTGCTTCCCTTGAAGTGGAGTAGAACTGAATTTGGTGAACTATACCCATAAACTCAGTTCAACTCCTACCTCATTATTTAGCCAAATACTGCCAATAATAAAACCACAATTCAACACTGTGAAGTGGAAATGCTTGCAGGCTACTTTCTGACCCTTTCCCTCAAGCACACATGACCAGCTGCTTGCCATCAGGAGTGGTTTCATACTGCTTCATACTCTAGCACTAAGTTCTTCTATTGCCTGAAGAGTCAGCTGCAGTCCAGCAGCAGGTATCACAGAGCAAGGGACAACTTACCTATTCCCGTACACCATATGGATGCTTGTTCATTTGAACTCAAGCTACAGGATCACATCACTAAGCAAACAAAGAATTTTATGGCATTCATTATTATTATTTTAAAGCCGTCAGACATCCGCTGCCATATCTGACTAGGAAGAAACTGTCAGAGGCAAGTTAACAAGCTGCTAAAAACTGGAACTCACTGAGCTGATACTAAAAGATACTTGGAGAAATTAAATAGCATTTCAGCTTCCAAACTGAAGATGTTTACATAATTAAGAGATGCAAATAAGGATAAACAAAAAGAAAGGGAAAAAATCTTAAAAAGCTCTGACTATACCTGCAACCATTTTCCCACTTACAAAGCCACAGCCTTGACTGACAATCAAGTACTAATACTAATTGTTATTTAAAAGTTCATGGTAATTATATAACTTATCCTTTTTAAACAGTTTACTATATTCAATACTAAACAGCTTTATCCTGCATAAAATCAAGCCAAGATACAACAGAGCCCCTTCATTGCAATTCTCAGTTTTTCCTTTGAAAAGCAAACTCATTATGTTCTATAAAGAGAATAAAGTCTCTAAAGGAAGACTAAATTCTTTCTTTCTTTCTCAAAGGCAGGCTCTGAAGAGATTGCATAAAAAGAGATTTTATTCTTGGCTCAAATATGAACATTTGGGAATCACTACTTTTGAGCAAGGACTCACCCACTTAAAGGCAGAAGAATTTATTTTGAAAAGTAGTGTGAAATTTCAGGGGAAAAAAACCCCAAAACACATGTATTTTGCACTTCCCAGCTTTTGGTACTTTTCCAGTTAAGACAAAAATCTCAAAATAACCTCTTCCCCATATAACTATTTTCTCATAGATGCTGCCAAGCTCTCTTATACCACCAGCAAAAACTTCTACAATACAAATACAATACAATATAAACTATTTCCAGACAATCCAACTCAGAGGACTGACAGGAAGATAAAAGTAAGATCATTTCAGATATTTTAGGAGAGAACCTGGGAGAAGGTCCTGGGGAATGTGTTTCACTGGATGCCCACTGCAGTCTGCCTTGTCACCAGTGTGTTCAGCACCCTTCAGAAGATGTAGGGGAGCAATGCTGCAGCTCAGAATTCATGGACAACCTCTCAAAGCACAGGGCAGGGCAAGAGTTTGAGCCCAGCCCTCCTGCTGAGGACTACCTTCTTACCATAGCTAACAGTCCTCAGAGGAGCAACACTTCTCCTTTGGATGCAGACCATGTACTGGAACTGTTTCCCCAGATTCAGTCCAAACCAGCTGCAGAAAGGGAAGGCTCATCTAGAAGATTAGATCAGGTCCCTACAGAAACATTTTGGAGTTTTAAACAAAGGGTATTATTTGTATGTGGACACATGTGGACACTATCATGTTACAGAAAGAATACCTAGCGGTAGAGACGACTCAGTCTTCTGTCTCCAAGATAACTCAAGATTACCTGCAGACATCCACATAAAGTTTCTCAACTATTGAGGAATGTTGCAGATCCCACAGTTAATGGCACAAATCAGAAACCAGATCAACTCCTTTTCCCCATTTCATACATGCATGCTTTGCATGCTAGAAATGTTCTTTTGTGTATTCTCATACTGTTTAATGTGAAGGATTTGTTATTTCTCTCTAAGATACAAAATCTCAACTGTGACCTGCGAGTGCTCTGAGTGGCTGAATTCCTGGCACAGCATCCAAAGAATCATCTGTGGTTCTCCTGTTAAGTGCCTACCACAGAACCGAAGGTGAGAGACACCAAAGGACTCAGGAGGGATGGCCAGGTAGATCCTATGGTGCAACCCAGAGGCCAGCCATGCCCTAATCCAGTGGAGAGGCAGGCCAAGCTGTGTCCCATGTGCTTCTGTAGAAAACCTGAACTTGGGGCACAGCAGGGAGGCTCTGTGCTTTCTAGGGACTGCCTCTTCCCAAGGCCATCGGGAAGCACAGCTGCAAGGTGCACCCTGCTACCGGGACAACATGTGATCCTGCCATCGAGATGGAATGGAGGACTGAGGAATGACTCTGCCCAAGCCAGCCCTTGGCCTCTGCCTGCCTGCAGATGTGTCTCCATGAGCTGCCTTTACAGCAGGAATGGGAAAAACCAGCATCAAATAGTGGCTACTTTGATAACTGCCCTCCTATCACAAGTATCAGTCTCCAGCTAGAATTACTGTACCAGCTCATCTCTTCTTTTCCCTTTTTATTTACATACCCACACCCTGGAATGTACATAGGAGTAAATTAAGGCACTTGTATTATATCGGTCAAGTCCTGGCCTGTTCATCTACATATATTAGCATACAGGTAAAAGTACTACCGACATCAAAAATGAAACAATAATGGTTAGCTCAAATACATATCCTAGGCACTGTTAGAAGAAAAAAATCAACAAAAAAAATTAATACAACAGAAAAGTAACAACAGAGACAGTAAGGTGGTACTTCATTTGAATCTTTTTCCCAAGAAAATCTTCCTTTGAGAACACTTAGATGCATTTATGAGTAGACAACAAAATAAACCAGACATCTTAATTTTATTTCACTTTACATTTTGTATGTAGTCAGTCTGAAGACCACATATATAAATCAAGATAACTCTGATCTGTTTGAAATGGGCTTTTAAATCATCTGAAGACTTTGCACACAGTTTCCATGTAGAATACACCTCTTTTAATGAAGAGCATATCCTCTTTCATCCCAAGTCAGAAAAGAATTGGTTAAAACAAAAAACATCATGTAATTGAAAACATGTAAGTAGGTATGTTCTGTAATTTCCCATCAGAGAAAAGAAGTTCTCCTATACTTTAAGCTGACAAAGTCTGTGAATTTGTGATCAGAGCTATTATAATATTAAATAAAAAAAGAAACTGGACAACAACCCAATGGCACACTCCTTTCACTGGCAGAAGCCTTCAGAGGTACAAAGCACAGAAGCCACAATTAACTCAGCCATAGTCTAGCACTGTAATTCCCTCCTCCATATCCAAGCTCTGCGTCTTCCTCACCCTTGGAGAACAGTCATATAAGTGTCAGTGAAGCTTAAGAGGGCAGTGACCACAGTTTCTGACACCTTCATTTACACTTTTATTAATTACCATGTCAATGAGTTGGTTGATCATGGAAAAAAATTGTAAGAGCTCTTCAACTTGGTGAACACTGCAGCTCTGTTTATCTTCTTGTCAGACACCACAATCTTTGCAGTTATGAAAAAGTGAGTTCTGACATCAACTTGAGCAAAATCCCAGCCTAGGAAAATCTCTGCATTTCTGTGTAACTCTGCAAAACAACCTCAGAGAAAGAAGGAAAAAAGAACTTGTGCCCGTGCGACTCTTCTACAGAAGAACAAGAGGCCATTATCTCCACTCCTACATATCAGTTATTCTAAAAGCACGTAAAGTGAATTTTAAGAGTTTGTCATTCTATATATTGCCTGTTAAGAAGAGAAAGATATTAAGGAAACAATGGGAAATCCACAGTTGCAACTCCAGAACTGTAATGCAAAAAGGACTACATGGAGAACCGTTTTATTGCTTCTTTCAGCTTAGTATATTACAGTACTAAGTTACACTTCATTGAAGCCAGACTTCATGGGGATTGTCAGCACTCTTCTGTCTGATTCAATGTCAAGAACAACTAACATAATTTTCAAACATAACACGGCTTTCACAATTTGCACTAAGTTGAATGAAGTTTTCCATGAAAGCAAATCACACAGATTAAGGAACAGGTTTTTTTGCTTCTCATTAGAAGTTCAGCTTTAAATTAGTAGAAGTTCAAGACATGGGAAATACGTAGGAGAAAGACTGTAACCTCACAGCAGGCAGCTTTGCATTAGACAGTATCTGTATCCCAACTACCATAATACAAGCTGCCTCCTTGCCTTCATGTCCAAGTCACACAGCAATTCCTTCAGGCTTGAACCTGCAGCAACAGGTGACAGCCTCTGGCCTGCAGAGCTGCAATACTAACCACATCCACTGCAAGGGCTTTTTGGATACCTGTCTTCGTCTTTTCAGTCTGCACCTTGTTGTCCCAGCTCAGCTGCAGCACCTACAGGGTGTTTTCAGGGAAAGTGTTCTGGGCACACTGCAAACTTTAACAAAGGGTACTGCGAGAGTGAGCATGGATCTATCAGGTGGGCAGCTCTTCTACTCAGCATCTATGCTGATTTCCTCTGAGTAAAATATATAACACCATCGTGCTATTCATCAGCAAAGCAAGCTTTACTGTCACTAGCAGCATTTGATTAGCCTTGACCACAACAGCACAGGAGGCAAATATTCCTTTCTGCTCTTTGGCTCAGTAGCACAGCCCACACAATCTAGTAAAATATACGTAGGAGGTGGAGTGTGAGGATCTGATTTCATATAGGGGCAAGGCACCTTATAAAAACATCTTTTCAGTAACAGCCGTCCAGAAGTAATATAGAAATCAAATTAGTTGATTGCAACAATCTAAACAACATAACTTGATACGTTCATAGAGGTTCTTGGATAATGAAAGTTTAGAAGGAGAAATCCTGTATTTTATTAAATTCAGCATAGCTGGGGGACAGGCCTCTCCCTACAGCTTTTGCCTACTGCATTTTAGGCCAAGTAATGAAAACATTAATGCAGCTTAGCCAGCAAAGCACAAGTTAATTCAGCTTCTATCTCTCCAAAGCCTATAATTCTCTGGACTAGTCTTCACGAACAGCACTTTAAAATGTTTCAGATATAAGATGAACATCCATATAATCATCTCTGCACATGCCTGTTTATGAGAAGTATGGATGCTACTCCAGAAGGCACTGCAGAGCACACAGTTCTCTTCCCAGGCACTGGAAGCACAAGCAGGTGTACACCTGCAAGATTAGGATATAAAAAGTAAGCCCAGGAAATGGCATACAGGTTTCACCAGGATAAGCCAGTCCATGGATAAGCCAGTCATGAAGACACAGCTGTTTCACAGCTGCACAGTATCCAAATCACCATGATTGCACAGGCTGCACATACATGGAAGCCCAGCATGAGCTATAAAGTTGACATAGCACGGGCTTTGGGAACAGAAGGGGGACAGTAGCAATGCAGGGCACCAACAGAGGGAATGTCAAGCAAAATTCAAGAGCTGCTTAATATGTGAGGTGCCACTGGAACCTAGGGAAGCCACCATACTCCCACCTCTACATATAATGCATACAAAGGGGTCCTCTAGGACAGTCCTGTATCAATTCTTCTAGCCCAGCATCTGATTCCTCACTCCTACGAAGATAAGCCCTTACCTCCTGCTGTTAAGGGATGCCTCCTTATTTTTTCATTCACATTCAGCATTTACTCAGAAAATTTTTCTTCGTCCTTGATCCCTCCAGCCTGCATAATAATATACAGGTGATCAAGAACAGTAGGCCAATTTTGCATTTTTTTTATGTCTGGGAAAAAGTTTGCAATAATCCTATTCTAGCTCATCAGCACTTCTGTTCTTTAGTATATATTCTGGATAAAGCCCATGTAGACAAACTAGCAGGGTGATATTTCACATAATTCTTTGTCTTGCTGGTTCAATCTCTCATGGAACTCATATTTGCTGCCAGTTTTCAGGTTCCTAGGTCAGGAGACAGTGTTTCACACAACTGCCTAGTATGCCAGGATGGATGGCTTCACAACTGGGGCCACAGCATCAGAACAGCACAAAGGTGTAAAACCAAGAGATTTCCAGGAATAAATAGTATCAAAAAATAAAATAAAATCAGAAAGGCCAAAGAGCAGTTGATGGTCCTGCCTTTCAGAACTATGAAATACCCATTTAAAATTTCACTCCCAATAGCAACAATGCAAAGAAGCTCCCAGAAAGGCGTGCAGCAAATTATTGCCCTGAATACTACCAATTTTACGTTTGCTGAGTGAAAGCCATTTGTCTATTTGTGTGCATTTCTGCAATTGCACTTATCATTCATTAAGATGAGAAATTGCCTTTTTTATGCAATCTGCTACTATTCAGATAGCAAAACAAAGTAATGTCTGGTAGCAGGCTTGCTGTTTTTGGCTTTAGAAGGGTGGGGGGTTTTTTTCCTCTCTTCCTGTGAGAGGAAAGCTTTTCCCAAAGGATTCAAGCAATTTCATAAAACAAATGTAAAAACAAAGACACTTTTGTTTAAGGACTGAAGGGTTTGTTTTGGTTTAAGGCAGATTGAGAGGGAAGGAAGAGAGAAATGATACTGATCATCTTTCAATTAAACAGGGGAGAAAAAAATAGTTCTTACTCTTAAAAGAAGAAATTCGTGTGATAGCACAAACTTGCTATAATAAATAGGCCATCAGAAAACAAATAAAGATTTATTTTCTAAATAAACTAACTTGTTTATTTTAGTTACAAGTGAACACCTCAAATGACTACAGCAAAGATCAGAGGAAAATAACATTTCTCTCCAAATTAAAGAGAGCATTGTCCACTCCTATATGCTGTGTTTCATTAGAGTCAACGTCTCTTTTCTCACAGTCTATCAAACAGAAAGCAATGGGTGCAAGGGTGAAAGACCTGAAATCTGTGGTTTTAAATACACAAAGATTTGGGGGATTCACTTCAGCTAGAAGTTCTGAAGCTCAACCCAATAAGTATTATTTCACTTGCAGGAAATAGAACCCAAAATTACAACAGGAATAAACTCCAAACTTGCACAGAAAACAGTGCAAGATGGAGACCGCATAGGAACAAAAATGAAGACAAAATTAACTAGAACATCTGAAATCCTTCAGTAATGTATGGAGGCCTTGCAGGAAATCTGAATAAGCAGACATTTACAACTGTAATGCTCTCCAAGCATTTGTACAAACACATTGCAAAAATCACACATTATGGAACTGCAATTCTAGTTTCCAATTAGCAGATACTAATTAATAAAATTTACTGATTTATCAGTAAGTCCCTACATATTGTATCAAGTTTTATTATGTAGAGCGACAATCACAAGTGATCTTCAGTGATGAAACAATATCTATCCAAATGGAGCAAACCATGAAGTCCCATTCATACTGCCGACCATTTAAATTCATTCAGGATTGACATCCACTGCAATTATCATTCAACACCCAACTAACACACTGGGACAACCCAACAGGAATAACATTCAGTAATATTGCAGCTCAGAAAGACAAAATAACACAGATAATAAGAATCTTGGCATTAAATACAACATGCACAATGAATGTATCACATTACTTGTACTTACATGAGCAATTTACAAACGTTAGTAATAAATATTAATTTTTCAAAATATAATCTTGAAGTATGTGGCTGCATGAGAAGTGACAAAAGGTGCTAGAGGAAGATTTTAAAAATGGTCTAAACCCACTGGAGTTAGACAGAAGACAAATAACAGATTGACAAGCATTATCACAGCAACATTAAGTTTTAGATATATGAAATAAAGTACAAATAAAATGCATATTATCATCACCATTGTTTCAAAAGTGTTCTACCCAAGCATTACTTAAATGATTCTCCTCCATCCTAATTTAAACTGCTTACATCTATGTATGCACATGCATACATGAGAAACAGTTTCCTTGTGGTTGCTTGACCTCCCAAGTGGTAGTATGCACAGATTAACTTGTCAAATAGAGAGAGAGAACATACAAAGGTCAGCAGAAATCCAGAGGTCTGGGTCCACTCATGAATTTGGGTAGTTACTTAAAACAGACTTGTCTAATACTGTGGAGAGGCACTGGATGAAGAAGACGACTCAGACAATACTGGACTCTGTTATTATCTTCCCTGTCCAATAAAGTCTTAAAACATTTCCTCTCATTTCTTAATGCAGACTTTTCCAAGACCTCAAATTGTAACAGGAAATTATTTGAGTGATTTTTGTTTTTAAAGAACACAGCAAAGCATCAAGAGACAAGTGCTCTGCTCTTTGATTTGCTAAAGACTGTTTGAATTTAGGTTGAATCTCTCCTTTGTAAACATGAAATAACTTATCCACTTCATCCATTAATATTTGGGACTCGAAGGCTGTCAAGTAAAAGATGTTATAATGCCCAGCACAGCCCTAGTCTCACCTTTTTTAACTAAATACCCAACACTTGTATGATAGGGCAATAGCAGTAAATGAAAAATAACAGTAAGCAAACAGCCTAATAATGTGAGACATTCAATTTTCCCTGGGATTGTTTAAGTATTCTTCTGATGGCTCAACACAATCTTTCCAGAATTACTTCCTATGGGGCATGCTGACACGTTGAGTTCATTACATAGCTCCGCTTTAAAGCAAAAAACACACAGGCACTTAGAGCAAACACCTGAAATTCAATAGTTCAGATTTTTAATAAACTAAACCAGAAGGGAGTTTGCAACTGGATTATTTCTAAGGAAGTAAGACAACTTAGAAATTCAAAACAAATATCCATAAAGCAATATCAAGATATTGATCTTGCTTTGATGTTCAAACACACACAAAGCATCTTATTTTTGCAATGGTTCTTCTCAGAATACTTCACACAAGGGACATGTTCTTTTTCCTTTTTGAAGTCATCTCAAAACTTCCAGAAGTTCCACTGGGCATACACAGACCAGCCACAGGACAGCTTATAAACAGAGACTGATGCTATAGCAAAGATCAAACTAAGTCAGCATGGCATAGCCTTCAAACCACATGTGCCATCTTTACAGTTTCAATGGGCCACGTGTCTCTTCACTGTGTATCACTCAAGTCTTCAACATTGCCACTAGAGAAAGTGTGTCTAACTGGCACATACCTCATACCTCAATTTCTTCTCAGTGGTTAGGTTGCATTCGCCTTTGCATAGCTCAGCACCAACACCTGGGCCAGGTACTGCAAAAAGAAGCCCCAGACAAGCACACATCCCCCCAAGCTGGGAACCCCCACCATGGGTTCTGAACAGCTCTGCACTTCATCTACCGCACAAGGCTCTGCCCAAGTCCCTCCCCAGGCAGCCTCCTACTCCTACTCCCAGGAGCACAGTCCCCAGCAAGAGGATGCAGCCGGTGCCATGAAACACTCCTAAGACCAGAGAGCATGAAATCAGGCAGAGGATAAAGACGAGCACTCACGACAGGAGAGCCCTTTTATTTATTTATGGGTGCAAGTCAGCCAACCTAACCTCCAGCCTGCACGTCCATTTATGCATTTGCTGTCCCACACATATTAATTTGTGGTTATCTTTAATATTTTATGAGTTAAGCTTCATTCCACTCTATTATGCACCTAAAAGAGAACAAAACAGCTAATGTCATAGATAAGTGTTTTTATTGGCTATAAATTCCAGCCACCGTCATGTGACTAGACAACACACACTCCCCAAAAATAAATGCTTCTGCTCATCACAACTCCATCACACTTACTGAAGTGACTTCTATTTCTGTTGATTAATTGTGAACACCAAAGCATAAAATATGGCAGCTTCAGTTACCTAAACTGCTCAATTCCTGCACAGTCACTTCACAGCCAACTTCAATACTTAGCTGGGAGGCAGGATACAAACAGCTAGGAAAGTACCCAAAATCTAATGAAACTCCTTTTGAATTCCCCACATACTTTATTCTTGTATTTATTCATCAAATTACCCTCCTGTACATCAAGTTTTTAACCCAAAATCACAGGTGAATCTTCAGTTTATGACCCTTCCTCTCCTCCAAGAACTTGCCCCAGGGAATTCCTAAGCAGCTGCTATCTCCCATCTCTGCCATAACTAAGATACAAAAGCCAGAGTAGTTTAAGTTTTGGTCTCTCGTCTAACTCCAGACTGTTCACACTACATGTTCTTCGTAGCTTGGATGTCCATCTACATGTTCTACTAGGATTTAATATTTTCTGTACGTAAGTGCCCAGAACTATGTACAATATTTGACACAAAGTCACCATAATGCCTTGCCTAATAACCTGCCTATCTTCACTGAAGAGCTCTTCCTGAGCATCATGTTTGCGCCCATTTCATGGTCAGTATCAAATAAAAGTCATCCCCATTCGACTATGGCAGTCAGGCCTTTTCCTCCAAACCTGTTTTAAGGGATAACTTACCAGCTGATAGCAGATGTGTTGCTAATAATTACTCAGTAGATATCTTTGCTTCTAGAGCTATTTAACTTCCTGTCATTCCTATTGTTTCAGTCATCACAGACATTCAATTCTTCCTGTGCAATAATCCAACCCACCTCGGTGCTGACTATGGTTCCCAACTTTGCCTCATCAGCAATCATCCCTCTCATATAGTTATTTCAGCCAGTATGGTGAAGTAGAGACCAGCTCTTCACTAATACTGATGCAGGGCACGAATAATTCCTTTATTCAGGCAGGCAAACTCTTAATTTCTCCTTCAGAAGATACCTTTAGCTAAGCTTCACACTTCCAATTTAGTTATTTTTGGTGTATACACATGGAACTGAAGCCTTCTGCTCCTATTGTCTAGGACATTCAGTATTTAACCAGTAATAATATTATTTTAGTCTCCCATGACCTAATTGTGGCAAATACATGATGCATTTTATCCTGTTTTCCACTTAGCTTTATATACTTAATTACATTTTCCATTCCAAATTTATTCTAAATCCTTGAATTCTATTGTGACCAGAGTAAAAGGTGTGAAGATATCATTCTCTTCTCCTTTTAAAATAAATGGAATGAAACATCTTTTGCTATCACAACTGCTACCTTCAGCCTTACAGATAACACTCAATTATATTTTTTAACCTGGCCTCCAGGTTAAAACTTATATCTTTTAACCTCCAGTGCCCTGCACCAGCTCCTTCAGAGCCCAAAAGCAGAGACCCCTAGACTTATTTTGATGGGAAGCAGACATAAGACATTTATTCTAGTAATTTCCATTTGGCACCCTATCTTTCTCCAATGCATATCTAAACTAAACAACTAAAACAAGAACTGCTAATTTTAGAGGCATCAAGCATTTTTCATACAGCCTAGTCCTCACAACATCATAGCCAAATTCTCTTCTCCTGCTCTTTTTATTTTTTCCCCCTTCATCATCTTAAATTTCTTCATCCTCTTGCTTTTGGCAGTTCACATGCTATCCCTGCAGTTTCCTCTCCCAACAATCAATTCCCTCCTTTACTTCATTCCTTTTAGGTTTTCTGGTAACTTGCAGTATCTTATTCTCACAGCAAGGTCCACAGCCCCACTTGGCAAGCTTTTCCTCCTCCTTAAAACGCAGTTTCCAAGCAGATATTGTACCTGCCACTTAAGACAGTCCAAGCTTTTTTTTTTTTATCTCTTTTTAATTTAAACCTCCAACTCCTAAAGGCCTTCAGCTCCGTGGACAACACAAACTAGTTCTTCTAACTTCTCAGAACTTGCCCTACTAAAATAAAGCTTCCTTGAAAGAAAAACACTTTGTAGTTGACATATACTTACCCTTCAGTTTAATCCAAAATTATTAAATTGTGGCTGATCAACACATGTGCTTAAGGCCTTATGGAAGGGAGCCGTAATCTAGCAGCGGAAAACAAGACATATTGTCAGCCAGTGAGAGACCAGAGATGTTCCAGAATTTAAAGATACACCCTCTAGTTCTAGGCAGGCTGTAAATATAAGCTTTCATTACTTTGCATTGCACTACAATTAATGGCCAAAATCTACCCTATGATAATTCAGTGTACTGACTTCTAAATTAACTAGTCAGCACTGGGAAACATACCTACAAAAGCACATTTGAGAAACACCTTCCTTTACACACTAGCACACTATCCAAAATGAGCTCTGTAGCTCCAAGCAATCAAAACATGCTTGCAAAGTTGCATCCTATAATTTGACTCAGTTTCGCCTCAGTAAATCAACCTCAGACCTCTAGATTTTGAAACAGAAGCATGAACCTTTAACAGAAAACTATCTCCCATCCAGTGGAAGACTGCATGTATATTAAGTGCAGCAACAACTGGATCTTCAGCATGATCACCACAAGCCTAAGAGGGACAGAGAAGGAGGGCGCAGGTGTCCAACTGCTACAACACAGAAAGAGCCTCTGTAGCAAAGCAAGAGTGAAAGATCTCCAAGTGAATCTGGAAAACATGGTTTCCCTCTTAACTTTAACTTGTGATACAATTTCCTTAACATGGATGCATTGGCATGAAGGCAGTCCAGGCCTTTTGTGCAGCAGAGTGAACTTGCTGGCACAGGCTATCAGTCCCATCGAGGCAGTAAATCACACTTACCACCACATTCCTGGTATGTCTGCACCTACAGGGCAGCACACAGGCACCTGCCTGCTGCCTCCTGAAACCCAGAGGGAAAACTCAGTACCGCAGCATGAAATATCAGCTGACATGCTAAGTTACTAACCCATACGAAATGGGGGCCCTGAGAGGGCACACAGCTCTGTCAGCTCCACACCACAGTGGGGGCTGCTCACCATCCATGAGGGATTGATGGTGGTCTCTGCATCCACCTCCCTTGGCCACCAACACCAGCACGTTCATCTCCCCATGGAGCACCTCCAGGCGGCTGGTGCCTTCTGCTCTCATGACCAGTCTCATCAGTTTAAGACAAGCCTTTCCAGCAGCAGGGTGGGTGTTCTGCCACCCTCCAAACTGGGGAGCATGGCACTGGACACCTTGAAAAAGCAAGTCATTGTTAGCCATGCACAAGGTAATAGCATACTACCTTTCACTCCAGAAGTGCTTAAAAGTGTTTTATCCTGTTAATTCTAAGTCAGTTGAGTGCATGTATGGTATGGATTACACTGACCCTTTTAGAACTCTCAACATTTTTAAATAAGTAGGACACCTATCATTAGATGCCCATAAAGCTGCATACCTCCTGTACACCACACACCAAGATCTGCCAGTAGTCTTTAAGGCACAACTAAGGAATAGCTACTTTTTAAAGCATGGCTCTCACAGCACACTTGAAATAATTTATAAATGGCAAGTCTGACCCTGTACCACATTAAATCAATACAGGCATTTTACAAAAAATGCCTGTATTGGATGAACTGAAGTGACCTTTGCAAAGCCACCCAACAAATCAGCATCAGATTTACAAACAGTACAAGTATTTAGTAGAGTTCAGTGCAGCTGAGTGATAAAAAAGATAAAAGTTGTCCTGATGTCTACAAAATGCAACAACATTATCATCACAAGCACAAAGAACGTGTTTCATCCTTAAATAGCTGAGTATCTAGAGACTTTAAACATGAAGAATGACCAACGTGCAAAGGACCGTGAAATTCAAGCTTAGAAAGTTAACACTACGATTCACTGGAGATGTTAATCTGCCAGTGCCAAGTCTTTGCAAGTTTCTACCTTCTCTGCACTATCAGCTGCTATACATATCGGACCCTCAAACACAAATAATCCCACTGCTTTCCCTCCTTTTCACAGATGCCTGGTCTGAGAGAGGGAAGGAGGACGAGCAGGAAAAAAAGCCAACACGTTTAAACCCAACAGGCTCCTTCCCTCGGCCAGCTGAAGTTTTCTAGAGGTCAGATTAGCACTCCGAAAGGAGAGCAGGCGCCGGCAGGCCCCTTGGCAGGCGGTGCTGTGACAGACGCGGGGCAGACCCAAGGGAGGCAGCCATGTGCTCAGCCCCGCATCCCCCCGAAAGGGCATCCCGGGAGGAAGTTCTCACCACGCACCGACTCGGGGAAATAACTCGGAGGAGTCCAGCAGCTATCGCTTCCAGCGGCTTTCTCCTGGGCCATATGTTTTCCCCTGCCATTCAGCGAGGCAATTCAGAGGAGCCAAACCGCCCTACCCGCTCCGCCGCGAACCCACTTGCGGGCTGGGGGTTGGAGCCGCCGCCCCGGACGCGGGGGGCGAAGCCAGCTGGGCCGGTGGGGCACCGCCCGCGGCACCCACCCCACGGGGAAGCGCTGCGACCCCGCCGGGAGCCCCCGCCCGCCGACCCCCGGCAGCGTGGCTGGGCTGGGCAGGGCTGGGCGGCTCCTGCTGCAGCCCCCGGCGGGACGAGCCCTCTCCCCGCCCCGGGGCAGCGCGGCGCCCCAGCCCCGCNGCCGCCCGCCCGCCGCGCAGCCGGCGCTTCTTCCAGGCGTGCTGCCGGGCCGGGCCGAGCCGGGCTGGCGGGGTGGGGAGCGGAGAGGAGCTCCGGGCGGGCGCTGCGCTCGCCCCTTCGCCCGCCCGAGCCGCACAAAGGGGACCCGCCGCTGCCGCCTTTGTTCGGCCGGGCGGCACGCCGGGCGCTTCTCCCACACGGAGATTGTTCCTCCGGCGCTGGCAGGCGCGGAGCAACTTCAGCCGAGTAAATTCGTGTATGTGATGAAAACTCCTCCACCTGTGCCAAACGCAGCTCGGCACCCAGCACTAAAGTCAGCCTACGCGCAGTGCTTCAGCTGCCTGTTTATGCCTCGGGAGCTGACTGGTGACTCCTGTTAAATTAAGGGTGGGATTTTTATTGCTCAGGGTAGATGCCATCGCGAAGATTGGTATCTTAGTATTTTGTGCTTGGCAGCAACCAAGAAGCTTTGAAAAAACGAATTTCAAATACACCTTTGCCCCATTGTCTGTAGTAGGTCACAGATCTTTCAAACGTAGCTACTCATTTGCCTATTGATCTACATGTCCAATTAAGGTACTTTTCTCAAAGCTTTATTTTTTCTTTTTCACAGTGCTTTAGTGCTCATCCTATAAATCTCCTCAAGCTTACTGATTTTGTCATTCAGTTCAGGTACCTGAGGTCAGCACATGCAGTCCTATCATGCCAGTTAAAACAGTAGAAGGGGGAGAATTTCCGCTTATTCACATCTAATTTAGAAGAAACTGACAGAAATACCCTTGTATGAGGCCTTCTCTGAAGGATAGTTAGACTTCAGTCGTTTGCGTAGAAGTGGAATGAGCAGTCACTGTGGGCTTTTAAGAAGGCAGCAACAAAACTAGACTACCCTAGGGTTGTTAAAACCAGGAATAAACTCTAAGCAGCCTCCTTTAAAAGGTCTTTTCACATAATGTTCATTAAGCCCCGGCAGTTAAAAGATCCCACCTGGGAGCTCTCACTATGCAGAGTTCTGCTTCCCAGACTGAGAGGGACAGAGTAGCACAGGGCTTTAGATGCTAATCCAGCTCCTCAGGTTTAGTACTAGACCATGTTGCATTTTTGTGCTCCAAAGAAGCAGATGATTTATCAGTTCCCATAGCTATTAGCAAGAAATTTTCTGCATGGTCCATGGTATGTGAGGAAGGAGGGGAACCTGTGGCATGTGAGCTCTTCCACATTACCCATGCAGACCTTCTGTTTCCTGCACGTGTTAACATAGCTGCATCAGAAAAAGGGAATGAAAAGTATGTGAATTTGAACCTTTACTCCTGTAGCTGTGTTGTAGGGGGCATATTTTTTTGTTTTATCTTAAAATTTAAGAATTATGTGCTTGGGGATAAAAAGTCTGAAAATGTAAAACAGTGTAGTAAGCATGAAGAAACCTGCCTAAGACATCAGTCAACCTTAAATAAAGCCAGTGTGTAAAATACTTCCTAGGTGCTATTGAGATCTGCTTGCTGCATTATGCACTGGGGCCAGAAGCCAACCATCAGCCCTGCGGTGTGTGCAGAATGGAGCCTCTGCCACACAATGGCATAGACATTTGTCACATGTTCAATCCACAGGCAGCCCACCTCTTGTGGCCAACTTTTACAGGATGTGCATTGTGCCCTTTGTTCTTTAGGCTGCATGTACATAGTAAGGGGAGGAGTAGGTAAACGCAACTGTAATCTGAAATTAGATTACCTATTCTGACCAGAGCATTTCCCAATTCCTAGTCAAAACAGAAGCTTATCAATAGTTTAACTTCAGATCAATATACTAACGTTTGCTAAAGCCTAGGTGTATGTATAGCAGTTCTGTTGTGCCCTTTCTGACAAAGCAAGAACTATGGAGTTGTTTCTTACGCTATTACCTTTTACTTCTTACACACTTACCTGTGTATGTTTTTCACACCCAGGCATCAGATGACAGATAGCTTTATTAAATTATGGCACGCTGTGCAGCAGCTGCCTCTGGGAAGAAGTATGGAATAATACAATTAATGCATCACATTTTAATACAGCTACTAAAATATGATCTTTGTTCTCACTGTCAAGACTAGTGACAGAAGCCTCAGACGGATGACCAACCCATTGAAGCAGTAGTGAGAGGTCCTCCCACTGCAAGGCAAGCTGCAGCCTTGAGCTCATGAACACCCATGGATTTTATCATGTGTCAGGTCCCTTTAATGAAACCAGCACCCTGGCCCTAAAATGAGATTTAACGGTGCATTAAATGATTATCCTCGTACACAAACCTTTGTGTTTTAAAACACTATAACCCCTGATTTATAAATCATATCAAAGACAAGAAACTAATTTTATAAACATGCATGTACCTAATTAAACTCACTCAATAAGGCTGCTAAATAGGAGTAAAAATTGTGCATAAGAAATTATGTTATCTGGAACTAAGTTAGGAACCCCTGGAAATTAACATAAAATTATCACATTCCAGACTTATTTCTTCTTTGTTCTTTCCAAATAACAGATTATTAAAAAACACATTAATCCTCTCAGTCCATTAAAATATTTCACAACTTTCAAAAGATTTTGAGATAAAAAAATTAAAACCCCGCCTATTGATCATAACTCTCTTCCTAAATCTATACTGTTATAAGACCAAGAATAAAGCATTTGTTGCTCTAATCAATAGGTTTACTCAGAGACAGCTGACACCACTTAAAATCGTGTTAATTAACGTAGGTGCTCAAGGTCCGGTTCTAATGCAGACAAGCTGTGTCCACCTTAAACAGAGCCTCGTTATTGTTCACGCTATTTGAATCTGCCATTAATAGTAAGTCTCCATCTCACAGCTGCTGTTAAACCTAAGGCCTGCTTGCATTCAAAGAGGATTTCAGTTCTAGTTTGGCACAGTATATCCTATTCACAAAGTCACCTGTAACTGTAAGAATGACTGAGAACAAAGCCACTCATTTTCCACTTGTTAGCTCTAAAATCCCTGCTGTGGAAAGTCTGGGGTTTTGATATGTCTTCCTTGTGCAGACTTATGTGTAATGCTCAAATACATTAAAAAATGCAGACTGCTGCCTGAATTACTGCAGCGCTCAGGCTGAATAAGCCACAGTAACTCCGGTACTGAGTGATGCAGCCTTCCTAGCTGCCCCTACCCCTGTAAGGGTGTATAATATTTATCCTTGTAAATAGTCTCTCCAGTCTACTGACCAGGAGGTGTGAGCTGGGGTTGGCCACAAGCTCAGCTGACCAAGCTGTAAGCTGCAGCAGCTACCCCCTCACCAAGTATTTTAGTGTACTCGGCCTCGGTTAAATCCATTAGTGAGGCATATGCATGATCTCTGATGGTCAGCCTTGTCTGCCTGCTCAGACTATGCAGCCGTCACCTCAGCTGTGCCTGCTGAGGTGGGAGTGAGATGGCCAGACAAAACACTACTTTAGCCATCACAGCTGGATCAGCCCACGTCTGCACATTACTGAGTTGCATGTACACATTCAACAAAGCTCAGTGAGCAATATTTAACAAAAACATAGCTGAATTATCTAATCCTGTATTTGCTCTGGAGAGTATTTATATAAGTTTTGGGGTTTTTTTTACATCGATCATAAGCTTTGTAAGAAAACTCGTGAGCAACATGTTACTCAGGCTATAAATGGTACAGGTATTTAGGAGTGCTGGGAAAAGTGTTTTCTCAGTATTGTTTGAAGCAGGAGGCTGATGACAAAGGAGAAGTGTTAGTCATGTTAACCCATGCTTCTGGTGCTCAGTAAGAGGGAGAAACAAGCTGGAAGCCTCCTCCTCAGCTTCTTGAATGTATCAGCACTACCTGGAATCATATAATAGTTTATGTTGTAAGAGACCTTTAAGGTCATTCAGTTCCAGCTCCACTGCCATAAGCAGGGACACCTTCCAGTAAACAAGGTTGCTCAGAGCCCAGTTCAGCCTGATCTTGAAAATTTTCAGGGATAGGAACCTGTTCCAGTGTTTCACCACCCTCATAGTGAAGAATTTCTTCCTTATGTAATTTAAACCTACTCTCTTTCTGTTTAAACCCATTACTCTTGTGCTATCTTTAGGACTGTTTATTTTCCAGTTTTGGAAGGTGTGTGGAGGTAGCACCAGCCAAAATGAAGGAACTAAAAGATGTGAGGCCATGACTCTGTCACTTGACATCCTGCCTCAACCCATGCAAGCAGAGAAATAAAGACACGTCTGCTCCTGTTTCCTACATACACCTACTTAGAGAACACAGACCCATTAAAGCTGAGCCAGACAGATATCTTTTCTTTAATTAGCTTGTCCTTTTAAGAGACCCAGAAAAATTATTATAAGAAATACCATATGATTGCCCAAGAACAAATGAGATATGCTTTTAAACACCCTTTATTACTAACATTGCATAAGCATTCCAACAATCAAATCTAACAGTTTGTTATCAAAGTTGCAATCCCTTTGGCTTAGTAACAGCAAGATGAATAGCATGTCATATCTCTTATCAGCAAATAGCTGCCTGCCTTTGTAAACAAAACTGTCAAGACTGATTCTCCATACACATTTGCAAATTATACTCATTGGTTATGTGTCTTGCGGCATATTTAGTGTGCTGCCAAGGGAATGCTACCCTCACATCAGTTTTATATGTTACCAACATCTTAATATTGTCAATAATTGATTTCACCAATGTCTCCTGATGAAAAACTTCCTTATTATCTAGTTTAGAAGCATTCAAACCTAGGACATAAATGAGAAATAAATGTGATATCCTGATATTCAGCCTGCTCCAAAGAGCCCTGTGTCCTCATCCCAGCACCAGCATTTTACTTACTGCCTGACCAGAAAGAATTCAATTACTTGTCTCAGTTTAACTGGATGCAATATGATAATAATATCACTTATTCAGTGGTGGAGGAGAGTAAATTAGTTGTAATGTCTACCCTGTGCTCTAAGGATATAGAGCAAAATATGAATTTATAGTATAAGTTCAGCTCCCCCCACCCTTTGACATTTAATGTTTTTTGAATTTTATTTAATCTGCATAATAAATGCAGAGGACAAAATTGATAGTCACTGACATTTTTTAAAGGAAGAATTCCCTTTTTGTGATTTTTATATGGGAAAACCTCTGACCATATCACATTAACTATAATATATATTAAAATACTGATACTAAAATTGCTGTAATTTTGTTGCTTTCACTTACAGAAGTAGGCTCAATTTTTGTATGAAAGCAACTATCATGCTAGTTTTGACATTTTATGTTAATGATGTGTAATAAAGTAATGTCATTTCAACAGAGAACTCTAATCAGTTGCCGGTAACACAATATAGTCCTGTATAATTACAAATTTTGTGTGTGAGGAGAACTGCCTTGTTCTCATTACAGGAACTAAAGCCACAGAGCATCACATTTCTCAGTATTGTACCAGAGGAATGTAGGAACACACTCATGACCACATTAGGGAATGACAATAACAAGAGAATCGGTAACAGATAGAAAATGTGATGACATAAACTGCCGATCTTAATTCATCCGTGGAAAAAGCTCCCACCCTACTCCTGTGCTCACGTCAGCCTGCAGCACTGTGACTGTTGCACAGCTCTCAAACACTGGGGCAGTCGTTTCTTCTCTTCAGCTCATCAAGCCAGCATGGGAAGTGATGCTATCAGGGAAATCTGAATCAGAAGGGGAGATGAGAAAGATCTAGCAGATCCTATAGCATACAGCAAACATTGGCAGAGAGTGACTCCTGGAGTCATTGCCTGTTGAATGGCTTTCTCCCTTAAATCCCAGGAGCTAGAAAATTTGAGAGGGGTCAAAATTACTGAGTGTGACTGAGTATCATCCAAGATGAGTTGCAGCGTGGATGTTTGAGTGTGAACAAATCCAAAAGTGGCAAGTCTGATTTCATGGTCTCTCTATTATTTAAGTGTTGTGTGAGGTACAGAAGTAGCTCAGAATAGCAGGAGGAAAATGGCAAAAAAACCACACCAAGTTCTCAAGAACTAAACATGTTTTGGATTGGTAAATCATTAATCCAGAAAGTGGTGTTTGAAAGAAAGGTTGATTTAGCCCTTTTTAAAGATGTAGTTACTTGTTGTTTTCCTCAGAAAAGAGGGTTAGCTTTACAAGGCTCTTGAGAACAGTTAAGGAAAAAAAGAAGGAATATTAAAAGATGAGCATGAACTGAGTTATATGTAGAAATTAATAACTTGTTGTTTAAACAACTATGATATATCAAGATAAAGATTAATTAATCATAATGTTTCTTTCATGGTATGTATTATATCTGTACTAATTCCTAAGCATGAGGGCAGTCTGCTTGTACTGAAGTACTTTGCAATTACAGTAACCCAATAATGTGACAAGCAAAAATCTTAGCCGAAGTCTGAAATACAAGGTTAGCACATGAAACCTTCTATGCCTTTACAGTTATGTGCATCTTTCTTCTCTTCTTCAGTAAAGCTTTCCACTTGAAGGAACAGATGCCTCTTTCTCCAGAACTTCAGCTGCAAGAATTACTTCCCTGAACCAGCTCTTTCTCAATTTTTTTTCCCAGTCTTCATCAAGAAGGGTCCAGAAGACTGATGGTTTTAAGGTGCATGAGAGGTTTCACTTCCCCTTTGGCTTAGAGATGGAAGCAATGCTCTGTCCCTATCTCTGCACCCCAGCTGGTGTAGGATTCTACCAGGGCACAGGTTGAGTTGCACGAATGTCTCTCTGTGGTGTGGTGTCAGAAGGGGATGGGGGGTTATTTAAAGCAGTTCTGCAGAACATGAAACTACCCCACTTTCCAAGCCTTGCTTGTTCTTTCTCACTTAGCTTCATCAAGCAGCACAACAGGCAGCTCAACATGGACTTATACATTGTCTAACCCCAAAAATACAATGCCACCCTGGCACTCACCCACAGCGTTCCTCCAGCAGAGCTGCAGCTGCATCCCAGGCACTTCTACTCCCAGGCCCTGCTTTGAAGAATGCGTCAAATACCCCAGCAAGGGCAGCTTGGAAAAAAAAAGGGGAAAAAAGTCAATCCGTGTTGTTGCATTGAAGCTCTTCAGAAAGGGCTTACCACCCCCCAGAGTTATCAGCTCTTGCTGCTAGTAGGTATTTGATCATATATATTGTGTGTGTGGGTAGTGGCTGTGTCCCTTTCTATGCTGGCTATTCCAAGAGCTTCTTTTGACAGCTCAGACATGAAAAGATTTGTTATTTTTTGAAATGTAATGGTAGAGGTTTTATACTTTGGGCCAGAGTGTCAGTGGAGGCTCTTTGGTGATGTGTGCATTGGAAGTGACAAGCAGTGAATAACTGACATCAGGCATAAGTAATATTTGTAGTCTGACTTTGATATGTTATTCTTTAAAAAATCCAGTCTGTAAATACAGTCTACATGTGTTAGCTTGAAAGGAAGGGAAGGGGATGAGTGCAAATACAGAGGAGAGAAATGAATAACCATGACAAGGAGAAAAAGCAAGCAGAAATAAGCTGATAAAGATAAAAAGGAGTGGGATTATTAAAAGAGAGAATATAGACATACAAATGGATCAAAACTAATATAAAATTTCTAAAAAGAGGGAGAAAAATTGAAGATTAAAGGAATCTCAGTGTAACAGATCAGAAAAAAGAAGAAAGTGTTTATAAACTCTAATCTGAATTCCTATACACAGCCAATAATAACTTCAGCACCCTATTAAATAAATGTGTTTTTTGTAAAACAGGTATGTGATGAAGTCCCATTGATTGTGAGACACTGGTTTGCAAGTGAAAAAGATTCTGTAAAGGTATTAAAAATATACAGCAGGATCCGGTGGGATGATGGGTATGTGTAGAAGCAAATTGGATGGTGATGAAGTCACATCATAAAACAAATATTATTATTAACCCCCATAAGAACAATGCAGTTTTTCAGCAACAAATTACTTATTCCAGGGAAGACATTTGAATGAACTTGTGGGGCTCTTACAGACACTCCAGTGAAGCCCCTGACTGTATTTTCGTTCAGACTTTTTGTTTTTCTTTGATAATTATCTGTAGACAGGAAATGGCAATGAGACCAATAAGCTATAAGATGCTATGTACTTTTCCTGAGTTCTTTATTCAACACTGCAAATTATTTTCTTCGAAAGCAGTAGCAGGTATAATCTAGCAGGGAACAAATTTTTGAAGTCATTGAAGTATCTTGCAAAAGGAAATATTTTACATCAGAAAAAGAGAAGAGAGAGACATATGGGGTTTCCAGGGCAGGTCAATGGCTGGAGCAGAGTATCAGCTCCCATGTGGTGGTGGTCTCATTTTCACTTCCAAACAGCACTTTAAGATATAGAAGAGTTGTTAGATAAAACTTCATATCAGTCAGTACACTTTTTCAATTTACTGAACACAATAACAAGAAAAGTATGCAAATCTGCTTGTTTAAATAGCATAAATCATGGAAGAGACACATTGTATATCCACATTAAAAAATAACAGCAGGATTTTAATATTGTGTTAAGGAAATGGAGCATCAACTGCCTCTTTTCTGTACTTGGCTGCTTATAAGACTTAGTTGCAGCAGAAAAGCCATACATTAAGCTTTTACAAAGGCATGGAGCCAAGACTGGGTATGGCAGGGTAGTGACTGCACTCAGCTCCACTTCCAGAGCAGCTGCAGGTGCTAAACAGCCTCCAAATGTTTGCCTTTCCACAGCTGGGAAAGGAGATGCCACTTTTGAAAACATCCTTTCTGTGATTCTGTTCCAGGAACTGAATAAATATTTGTTATTTTTTCATTTCACAGGCCCTCTGCAAAATGATATTATAAAGTGTGTAAATTATCAAAAAATCTTGGCTAGAAGGTCCTAACAAAACTAGGTACGTAGTACCTTATTTAATAGATTAATTAAAGGAGTTATATATTCCTTATTTGTTTGCTGAGTGCAGCAATGCAGGTATTTATTTCACGCCAAACAGATCTGTTGTAATGTTTCTAAAAATGGCAGTGTCTTCTAAACTTATCTTTTAAAGGGTATACAATATAACTATAAAAGAGTGGGGTATTTTTATGAGGAAAACAGCAGTCTGCAAAGATATGGAGTAACATTATAGTAACGTTACAGAACCTGAAAGTATAATTTGCAATAAAACTTGTCCATAAAAAATTTATTTATTCTTTCAGTACTTTTTAAAAAATTTTTACTTATTCTTTCTTTTCCAGAATTTCTAAAATTACTCCTGAAATCATTCCCAGTTGTCCAAATAGCAGATGTTTTATTAAAGGTACCATGTACTGGGATATATCCTACTTCACTCATCAGACATTTTTCACTATCAACAAGAGATTTTATGTGAATGAAATGATGGGAACTATTGGTGCATGTGAAGAAAGATTGGATTCTTGTGTTTTATGTGCCATTAAAACAGCCCTGATACAATTCACAGCTGCAGGAAAACCACTGTGAAATATTTAATGGTATATTGTCACAAACTATATGTAGAATTTTACTTGCAATCATAATTCCTAATTGTACAATATTTAATAAAGATAAAAAGCACAATCTGATTTCAGAAACATAAAACATCCTTTTTCAGATATGCCTCCAAATTAATTTGGTTTTAGTTCATATTTTTAGTAGTAGAATTTGGCTACCACTCATGCATTTTCTTTATGTTTGACCAGGTGTATGTAATATTCATAATCTATTAAAAAAACATGGAGAGAACACTATCAACCTTTGGGAAAATATTTATTTGTTGTTAATGCTGCAGATTTAAATTTAAGCATACATTTAAAATGTACATTCAGCTTCAAATAGGTTCAGTTCTACATGAAATGAAGTTTCTTCAGAGATATGTAAAATAGTTAAGAAGGCTGCATACAGCTGATTTCAAGGAGAAACATACATGAATAGTCTTGTCTACTAAAGTTTCCAACTTTTATTTATTGTCTGCCTCAGTATATTATAAAATATACTCAGTATATTTTAAAACCTTACTTGGTTTTGCAAAGCTGTTATTAATGTGTTTTATTCATAGAAGAAAGTGGCAAAGCCATGTTGCTAATCCTCTTGACTTCATAATATATCATTGCTTGTTTGCTGTACTCTAATATGTATTTTCAATAATGCAGAAGCAAGCTTAGGTCCTTGGGTAATAAAAATCTCCATATAAAAC
Source organism: Rhabdornis inornatus (assembly GCA_013397075.1). Taxonomy (NCBI): domain Eukaryota; kingdom Metazoa; phylum Chordata; class Aves; order Passeriformes; family Rhabdornithidae; genus Rhabdornis; species Rhabdornis inornatus. Next base: position 97,863 of record VWZS01006244.1, on the reverse strand, counting down.
AACTGCTCTTTCACAAAAAAAAAAAAAAAAAGGGATCTTATCTCTCTAAAATCCCTTGCACTTTGAAAACTTTTGGGGCTTTCATGTGTGAGGTTTGCAGGTGCCAAGCTGTTTCACTTCATACTCTGTGCATTGCTGTGCAGGGTCATTAAACCAGCCAGGGACAGCTTGGTTTGGTACCCACAAAGTGAAGGATAGGGAGAGTAATACATGCTGTCCTTTGCCTTTTTGTTAAATTTGAGGTTGATTTGTAGCAACATCTACTTCCTTTTGCTGAAAGTAATTTAAATATACCAGGCAGAAAAGATTGTACAACTGTTGAGTATATTGTACTTAGTCCCATTCATAAGAAGTATGAAACACATTTTAATAGACTGATAATGACTAAGACTTCCTCTTTTTTTGTTTCTAAAATTTTATTCTTTTGTTGTTATTGTTGTTATTTTATTGTACATATGGAGAGTGTTAAACTCAATGTGTACCCTTGCCAAAATACCCAATGTTCAAAATAGTCTGAAGTTAGAACCGCTCATGTCAGAAATCTATGTTATGCTACAAATTGCTACTGTTCATAAAAAATCTTGTATTATAAACAACTATCTTCCTAGACCTCAGGTGTCTTTTAATGAAAGCATGTATTCCCTTTGTGTATTCCCTCAAATTGCTTGCCAGGTGTTAATCTTGCCATTTTGAAAGATTCCATTTTTAAAACTTCGAGGTATTTTGCAACATTGGCTGTATAAGAATGCTTGCTAACTTTAAATATTCCATATTTCAAATATTAAGTCTTTGTCATTGCATGTGCCGCTAGTAGGAGTAATGGAAACTCTCCACCTGAATTAAGTTCAGTCACAAGAAGGTGCTAAATCTCACTTGACCAAAATGGGCCACAGAGCACATTTTCCTGCACAAGTCCAGGTCTGCCTTGGCATATCACTTGAGTTTTTCTTGAAGGAAGAAACAGAACAAACATCTCTAGGAACACAGTGAATCAGATATAAACTGACTCTGCCCTCGAGGGACTCACGTTCAGTAATTACCAGCAAGATTTCTAACGCTAAAAAGACTTTCTGAGTTGAAACTCCTGTCATTTTGCATTTTACCCAGGAAGCACCTGGGTGTTGCAATATGGATGCAATAGTTTCTACCTCTTTAGTCAAGTCCACTAGAAACACTGTAGAAACTTTGATTTCCTCTTCTTTGTTTCCTCTCTCCTAAGGGTGTCCCCCTTAAGAAAACCCATAAGGAGCTTCCCGCATTCCCCCAGCAGCAGAGCACTCCTGCACTGGCTAAACCTGTGTCCTCAAGAATCTGCATGCACCAGTCCTTTGCAATTCATGGTGTGGCTGAACAAAGTGACACCACAAAGACAGCTGCTGGCCTCACCAGAGACCTTATTGCTGTGGCACCCCACAACAAAGAAAAACAATGGAAGGGGGAAAAGAGTTTTCAGCCACCTTCCCTCTGTAGAGATATTAGGAAAGTTACACCTGTGGTTAAGGCAAGAGAAACCACCAAAACATTACACTTTCCTTCTGAAAAATCACAATTGCACCATGGCAGAAAAATCAGAGAATGAGAGAAGTCCTCCATTGTGTGTCTTTTCTCCATACAGAATTTATTATCTTTCAAAGCTTGAAGAATTTTTTTTTTCAGAAACTTCCATGTGAACCCAAGTCTCACCATTTTCTTGGTGCTTAAGGAGACTACATAATAAATCTTTTACTTGGGGATAAAAAAAATGGTTATTAGGAGATACGCGTCTGAGTAACATAACAACTTCTGAAAAATCTACCATGAAACAAAGAATACATATTTATGAGATTAGTTCAGTTCTCTTAACATAGTATAGTTCTCCTGGGATATCATAAGAAATATGAATGCCATAAGGTTGTGAACAACAGAAACTGCAATTACTGTAGAGCTTAATAAATTCTTCATATATGTGTTTACTTCCAACATAATATGCAGTATAGCTGGTTTTTAAGTAAACAAAAATGATGCATGTGTGTGTGATGATTCATATGTACAGCTAGATTAAAAGAAACATGAAATATGCTAATACTGCAGGAAAATATTTGCTAACAGGAATTTTTTTTTCTCATCTATGGAATAAATGTATTGTATATTGATCATCATTAACAATTCACTGTTAAATAATGGAAAACAAAAACAAAAACAAAACCAAACAAAACTAAAACAACAACAAAATAAAGCCACAAGAAAAAGTCAACATATCATAATGAAACCATACTTGCATGTTTCATTTGTGACTTTTATTTCAATAGACAATCCTGGGAGTTAATGAATATGCTTTCTTCTTATCTGAAACATTAATCTGATACTTGTTTTAGAAGTATTTGGGGGGAAATTACTCCATAATAATAAAGCTGTTGCTAGGAGGCTTGGAGAAACCTAGACCGATTTGGCTTGGAGAAACAGATAATCAGTGTCTTAGTGCTTTCTTTCTAACGTGCCCCTCGTGCTTTTACCCGAGAGCAGGAAATCAGTGAGTGGAGAATAAATCTCCATTCTGATTGTTTACAGAGCATAATGAGGGCCTCGAGCAAAGAAATGCATCATTTGCTTTGTACCTGCAGCTGAACTGCAACGCATCCCATTTAATACCCGCCGAATACCCTGCTGGACGTGGAACAAAAAGCCATCATTTTAGATGAACACATCATGACTCTGCAAGGGTATAATTATTTGGAGGAAAGTTTAAAATAGTCCATCCCAGAAGGTGTTTCTGGTCCTTTCAGTTTTTATAGCAGTGGCCTCGAATTGCAGTTCTCTCATTTTAATTTCTCTCATTTTCTTCCTCATTAGCATCTGATCCTGACATAATTTGCAATCTTTATTTCTCTTGTCTCCCCCTTTTCCCAAATCCTGCTTCTTTTACTTTTTCTTCAATGCATGTCTCATTCTGAAGAGGAAGACAGATTTTGACAGCATTCTCCTTCCTCCCTACTCCATTAAAAAATATACTTCCTATGCTTTCAGCTGTGATCACTCTATGAGTGTGTTTTACAAGATGAAGCCTCTCTTTGGGCTTCAGTGGCTCCCTGGGCATCTCCAGATTCCCACCCTGTATTGCTCACCATGCCTTGCCTGTAGCATGGCTTATTCTCTTTCTCTTTCTTGCTTCAGTGCCTCTGACCCTGGAATCCAAAACCTCATTTTTGTCTCTGAGCACGTTGTATCTCTATCTGTTTCTCTAGTACTCCCTCTTGGATCTCCTGTTGTTTCTCAAGGTCAAGCAGCTGTAAAATGGAACTTCTCTTACTTCTTCCTAAAATGCCTTCCCTCACCCATTGCTCTATCACCAGTTTTCTCTGACATGTCAAAGCTCAGCGTTAGGTTTGATCTTTCTCACTTCATTCTCTTCACATTAAGACTTTCACTAACTCTTTTTGCTTAATCTAGAATATTCAAAACAGCAGCCTATTTTTAGTGGGTATGTGATAAAAAATAACTAAATCTGATCCTCTCATAATTAGTTTTAACCCCTTCCTATTACCTTTCTTTTTTAACCTTTACAATGTATGTCATTTCAAATAAACTTTACCCAAGCTAAGGGTCACTCACCACAGCCCCCATAGGTCTTGCTCACAGAATTCAGACTGCCTTGCCCTCATTTTTAGGATTCTTTGCAGCTTCTATCTGACAATATCTCATCTGACAATACCTCATTGCCTCTACTGTCCTCATCTCTCTCTAGATGATACTTAAGATTTCTCTTCATCCCTCTTTTTCATGGTAGTCTTCCCTCTCCAAGCAAGTTTACTTTTCCTTCCTTTCTTGCTGTATTCCTTTTTTTCACCTCAATCCTCTAAACACATAAAAATTACTTTAAATTAGAATCAACTATTAAGAACAAAAAACCCCAAAACAACCCCAAAACTGGTCAGAGCATGCTTTTGAATTCTGATATTTACAAGTCAAAAGGATGGCAAGACAGACATTTGTTGCATTTCAAAGCAAGAAAGTACATTGCTGTTTGTCTGTCGGTGTATGAGGTACCACAAAGGGTTCCTGTAAGTGGTATTACTTATGCTAAATTTCCTGCAGTCAAACCCCATCAGTGAGACTTTAATTTTTCTGTTGCAACAGTAATTTTCTTAAAGACTTGATCTGACAAAGTACTTAAACACTTGTTTGTGTTCAGACTTGTGAGTGACCTCACTGTAGATACCAGAATTGCACACCTCATATACTTGCAATTAAGCACACAAACAATTGTTCTACTCAAATTGTGCTTTAAGTTAGCTTAGTGGTTTATTACATTCATTTTGCTTTCAGGACACAAAAGAAATAATTTAAAGAAACATATATTGCAAGAAGCTGTGCTAAAGCAGATTTTTCAGGTTTTAAAATATTTTTAGCTGAGACATTAACTTTATTTTATTATACAGACTGAGACTTTAGTCTTCTATTCTCATGGAAGTTCACAGATAAAACAAAGAGTATGTTAAAAAAATGTGAAATCGACTTATACTAACACCTGGGAATGAAAATTCTTGCAATTTCTTCTCTTCCTCATGTGAAAAATGCCTTGCCATAATGATACATTTTAAAAGTGTATTCTTTTTAATGAATACTGACTTCCTCATAAATAAAGATGTGGATAAATGGATATTGAAATGTAGAAACATGTGCCATAGAGCATTTATTGATAAAAAAAGGCTTGGTGCTCTTTCACAGAAACTACTGCAAGCTATTGTAACATTGACAGTGGTTCAAGTCCTTCAAAGTCTAATTGCATTGTGTCTGGTGCCAAACCAAAAGGTCCAACTGCATAGAGAAGAGAAAAAAAAAGACATAATATATGTTCGGTACTAAAAAATGGATATATCCTTAAAATACCAGGCAGCATAGAAGGAGTATTTAGAATACTGAGTAGCGTTTATATAACATAGTAAATTTTAAGCTTACAAAGGAAAGAAACTTTTCTTTATAGTTAAAAGCAACGTTTTTACATTTTTAAACATTTGCAAGTCAGTATTTCCCATTATAGTGAATAAACCTTCAAAATTTTGCGGTGATCATAAATACTTACCCCTTCCTCAGGGAAGGGAAATTTCATGAGTTGATCATAAAATGAGTGTTCAACAAACTCACAGTGAAGCTCTGAATGCAGCTGAAACAGCTTGGCTGAGTCTTTTGGATTTTAACCATTTTTTTCCTCCCAGAAGTTACCCCTTTTTGGATACCTTCCTCCAACAAATGCCACCCTTTCAGATCTTCACTACCCTTCCACATATCCTTTCCCAGAAATTACTGCATTAAAGCATCACCCCACTACTTCAAAATATAAATCACACTGTGACAATAGCTCTGAAGGTCACTTCCCAGAATCTTTTCTATTGATTAGCATTAAAAACTATTAGATGTCTGGCTGGATGAGTGCCTGTTAGGCTACTGCTAGCAACTCCTGAGGTTTTAGTCTGTTTTATGGAGGAGCACGTGTATAAATTTGGATCTTTTTCTTCCAGGTATCCTATTGCTACCTTTAAATATTACGTAAGGTATGGGCTGGGAGCAAACCAGGGGATTTTCTCTCGTGATACACTGTTGAAGAAGAGCACAAAAAGCTGAGCTCTGCATACCCTGAGTGTGCTGGATGGGAGTCAGCACAGCTCTGTGCAGCAGAGTTAGTCCCTTTCATCTGTGGGATCAGAGGTTCAGCCTCTGCACCCTTCACACCACTGCAGCTTTTAGCAGGGAACTTTGGATTTATGTTCCCGTTTTTAAATATCTTTATCTGTGCTTGCTGCTGGCTCAGGAGAAGCTCTGGGCATTGGGAGGATGAGTGTTAAAGAAAGGTGTTGGCTTGTCACCTGTGTGGGGAGAGTTGCTGGTGTGCGTCTTCTGCCCAGTGCAGGGAAAAGCACTGAGGACAGTGCTGTGAGAGCTGATCAGCTCCCTGGCCAAATGCTGTCTGCCTAGAGATCCTCTTCTTCCAAAACTGTTATGAAACCAGTTTCCCTCTTGCTGTGGTGGTGGACAATGTGCTGTTTGGAATTTCTCAGTTTTTTTAGAGCAGACATTTCTGTGGTGTTACTGTATTCAGGTTTTGGGTGGCTCATATTTCTGAAGAAGAGCTGTGTTTGATTCCAAAGTTCTTCTCTGTTCCTATCACATAGGGGAAAAAAATGCTGTGTGTTAGTTTTTCAATGCAAGGGTTAAAAGCTGCTGACTCTGTTTTCTGAGCTGGGGCCCCTGTTCCATCTATACACGTGCAAGTGACACTCATACCCACAAAACTCACTTAATTGAGGACTGAGTCATTCCCTCCTACATTCAAACCCATGCTCCCAACAGCTGGTACACAGAGTCTTTTGCAGCTTTTGGAGTTTTGGGAGAGTTTTGGTGGAATTTTCTTGTATATACTATATAGTTCCTGTTAAATCATCGTCACAGTCTTCCCTAACCCTAACATTCCCAGTTTCTACTGGCAGGGCATCAATAGTTTTTCTTCCTGTTGTCAGTTCTGCTGCTGTTGCTCTTATAAAGATGCTTCTGGGAGTTTTGAGAGGTTTGATTCCTTTAGACAAAGACACCGGCATCAGCCTTGTTCCCATGGCTACAGCTCTTCAATCTCTACTCAATACAGACTTTTCAGCCACTCTTATTCAAAAAAAAAGTAAAATAAAAATCCTTCCCTTATCTTTGGACACTGCAAGTTGAATTACCTACAGAAACACATGAGTGTAAAGACTCACTGTGACTGTTCCATTCAAGGCTAATACTGTCACAAATACATCATGCAATCCTGTACATAAATCTGCCAGGATTCATTATGAAATAACTCCTAGTTTTTTTTTTCTCTTATCTTTTTCAGCTAGAGGATTGAGTGGATAACTCATTTTTCTGGTTTCCTTGAATAAATTTGATTGAATTTTTGGCATTTTCAAATCAAATGAGTAAAATGAACTGTTTTAACCACACTGAGAGCATTTTGTTCCCTGTTTTCACACTGAAGAACAAGGCAAGCCAAAATAAAAACATTTCATTTTCCATGAGGCCAGTTTTAACAAATGTTAAAAAAACCCACAGATATTGCTCTGACAACCATACACAGAATAAAGTGAGAAATTTAATTTCTGTTCTCTCTTTTCAGGCAAGCCAAGGTCCACTTCCCTGACTGACCTAGAGTTTTTTGTCTTATTTTACTAAGTCTTTAAGGGCTTTGCACAAAACCTGACTTAGCTTTAACAGTTTTCTTCCTGCATCATATCCTATTCTCTAGAGGAGTAGTTAAAGCAGTGTCCTAAAGTGCCTTTATATTGGGAGACAATATCAAATTCAGACTTTTCAGGTCCAGAAAGCATCCCAGCCCATTAATGGTCAGTGAGGATTTCTTTACTTCTCATTTCTAAATTAGTCATACACATGGGCAAAATTCACTGAAGTGCACAACTGTCATTAGGATGAAGAAACTTACACTGCTATAATTTAATAAACTGCTTTAGAGTTTTGCCAAAACAGCATGTGGAATTTCAGAGGAGTACCAGTTAATACCTTACTGTCATGTGTTAACATGCCATACAACATCTGATGGCCCAAAATACTTGATTTGTGTGCAATTTAACTAAGAAGAAGTCTAGAATGTCTGAAGGTTTCACACTGATTTACCACTGTATACGTTGCCCAAACTGCACAAAACTCTAGAAAAGAGAAAATCTTCTGGTAGCACAGTATCAGTGAAGCTGGTTGAAACATTGCTTGAAACTTGAAAACCATTTTGCAAAAAATAGAAGCCTTGTTTTGAACTATGAAAAAAATAGTCACACTGTATATAAAATACTATGCCTTGATTTATTTTTCTCAGAATTGATGAAAAATATCAGCTGAACCAAGGAGAAGCAGCCAGATTTAGATACTAAAAATTGACTAGCTAACAGAAAATACATTTAAATTCAATTATAGTGGCAGACCTTTCTAAAGACACAGTTGCTTTTGGGACAAATAGAGGTGAAATTTCAGTGTGTAGGATTCCTATACAATTTTCAGTTTGCTCTTTGTTGGGAGCCTGGATTAAATCGACCCTCAAAGTACTTCTCCTGCAATGACACAGCTCTGCTCCACCAAGTGTCTGCTGTCATGGTAGTTTAGCTCACTGATCCCTCTGAGGGATTGTTCTCCTACTGACAGCAATGGTAGGGCTGTCTAGTGGCTGGGTTCCCCCACATACCTCCCACTGGCTCTCCAAAAGGGAATGGTGGCATGTAAGGAATGTATACATTTGACTGGGATTTACGGATAACAAAGGACCGAGGAATAGTTTCTTGGTCACAAGCTACTGCTATTTGAGAATCAACTTTTCACCATGTATGCAACAAAGCTGATGTTTTTGGAAAGCTCCAAATCTCCCACATACGTGTGGTACAAATGGTCTCTGTGCACGTTAAATACACAATCAGGGTCACTGTGGACCATCTGTGCACCACACATGGGGAATCTGACACTCTCTATCATCATTAAGCATGATATTCATGCAATGCTCAGCACAGGCTTAAATAATGGTCAGGGCAACTAAAATGAAATCAACCCACAGCTGTCCAGACTCCTTCTGTGCTCCTCCTCAGAAATCTCTTCTTCCCAAAGCTGTGAATAAAAGCAGGTTTAATTTGACTATTTGACAAGGTTATCTGACCAGAAATATGCACTTCTGGGCAAGTAAACCCCTCCTCAGCAGCACATTAGAATAGGTCAGATGAACTGCTGCTTAAGACTGCCTATTTCTCTCTCTTTGGTAGAGAGCCTAAAATGAAAACCTAAGCAGTGAACACCCACCTGCCAAAGGCCATTACAGCTGGGTGAGAAGCATCGCACTAAGTGTCTTTCAAAAAGCTTTTAGCTAAATCTAGGTCCTTTTAAAACGTTCTGTGCCTTTCCAGGGCTGCCTGCCATTGCATCTGTCCTGCCTTCAATCTGTTGCCACTTGCAGGAGGACTTTTGGGCAAGCCCGAGGCCAACAGCAGGAGCTAAGTCCACTTCCACAGTTTCCCTACACATCCACTATCTGGCTCATGGACTTCTGTGGATATACACCCAGACCCTGTGTACCTCTAAAGGTCTCCTCAGCAAGTCTTCCCTCCCCAAACTTAATTGCTTAATTAACAATTCCCTTGTAACCCCTGCTACCTGCATCTTGATCTGGCTGCTTGGGCACTGACATTCCTGGGCAGAGTTATGGGAGAGTGGATGCAGTAAGAAGCTAAATGAGGTGATGAGTCTGGGTTTTGCTCTTGAAACAAGGAAACTAAAAACTGTGCCTACTAGTGCTGAAATACATCCCACATTCATTTTAAACCACAATTTTTATTTCCAAAATTTCCCAAAATTAAAAGGAATTTATCTTGGGGGAATTATTTTGCCTGCTGTCAAATTCATGGATTTGGACCTTGGCTTGAATGTAAAAATCGTGCCCAAGGCTCTTCCACCAGCTTTTTTCTGGGAGAAGCGGAAGTGAAATTTCTCTCAAAAGTCAAGCATGCATTTACATGCAACTTAAAATTTAACTACTCTCTCAAAATGACCATTTACTTTTTTCAAATCATTAACATCCCCTTGGATACCAATTGCAGTAAATATTTAAAATGACAGCTTTTCTCTGAATTTTCATTACTATAAGAAGTAAGTCAAAGTGAAACTGCCTGTAATTTCAGGCAGATCAATGAAATCCACCTTAGGCTGATCTATTCAAGAATGTACTCATTGAGTATAACTGAGGAAAAAACCTGCTAATTCTCCAGAATTAAGCTTCTTAAACACTTCCAGGTACTGCAAGTTAAATTTTGTTTAGTGCTGAAGAACAGACCTATTTCCTGCTATATTTCTGAAACTCTGCAATAGCCTTTCATCTTGCAAGTGTGCAACTGAAGTTTCAGTTAGGACTATTATGTACAGCCTAATCCCTGTGCAGCATGACAAGAACTTTTCAATGATCTCCATGGCAAAAGAAGTACTAAGAAATCAGCACAAGAACTACTCACTACATTTCTGAAGTATCTTTTGCTATCAAAGGTATGTTAAGCATAGTCTGTTAAATCTGTTAACAACTTACTTCCCATTTAATTGTTCCCTCAAGAGTCATTGTTCTTTCATATGGTCTCTTAATAAAAATAATATACCAATAAAGTAATTAACATATCTCATATAGTGTTTATTCATAAGATGTTCTCTCTACAGTAAGCCATCCTGACATACTCCCCTCTCTGAAGGTCTCATGAATTAGTAATTAAGGAAGCCTTCTTTTTAGAGTATGTCATTGGAATAACACTTTCAGGCATGTGAAATTCATTCTTGGTGTGTCCTACACAGGACCAGGAGTTGGATTTGATGATTCTGATGGGTCCCTTCCAACTCAACATATTCTATGATTCTGTACTAATAATTTTCCCTCATCTCACAAGCTTGACTGTGATGAAAGAGTGTCCTGTAGCATGAAACAGTCATGAGAAACTAAACCTAAGAAGCTGCCGGCTTCAAAGGGCAAACCTTCTCCTTTCACTGACAAATGGGATGTCAAGGCTGCTCCCCATCAAAGCTGAACACACGTGCATGAAAAGCCAAGAGAACAATCCAAGGGGGTGGTAACTCTCCATGCTCTTCAGTAGATACAGATGCTCTAGGAGACATTTTATTTTGTATCTTCCAGCTGCCTCTATCTTTCATAGGGATGAGCAATCCTTCTTTATTCTTGAATCCTGGTCAGCCCCTGAACATCATGTCACTTTGGCTGGAGTGAACACTGCTTCTGTGAGAGCCTTGGGTGAAAGCGGAAGGGCTCATAAGAGCTTGGTTAGTACTCTGATATTTTTATGGTTCCCGATCTATTCCTCTGAAACAACATTGAGGCTACTCATAAATATTCAGAAATCATTTATGCACTCAAATTTTTAGTCTTCTTCAACTAAGTGAGATATACCATCAAGTTTAGTATGGTAACTTAGGGGAATCCACTTTTTTTCCCCCAGCCTTTTTCTCTATAAGGCTGGAATACATCACTCATCTGTATTACCCTACAGCTCCATGGTGTTTTGGTGCTGATTCAAGATCAACATCCTATCTTGAAGTTTTGCCTTAAAAGAGAGCTGACACAGAAGTGTTGAACATCCCTACCACCTGGATTGCAAACACCGGGCTTTAGGGGGTGTCTATGGTATAGAGACTGACTCTCTCTTTCTCCATTGGATAGTATATGCCCATTTGTGCTTTGATAGGTTGAAAAAATAGTGGGATTGCTCAAGAGATTTGTAAATGACAGGTAACACCTCCAGAACTGAGCTTACATCGCTCACCACCACTACCACACAACCCTAGTGTTGTTTTACAGACATTCACACGTTTTTCTTTCTCTATTCACCATGCTTCCATGCTGGCCTATTGGCTTATTTCGCCAATGAAAAACATGTTAAAAACCTGAAAAACATGTTAAAAAACATGTTTTCAAAACTGAAAAGATTCTGTGTGGACAACTCTTGTTTTGATCAAACTTTTCTGGACTCCAAGAATACAAGAGATTAATTTGGTTGGGGTAGTAGTGGGAAAGGATTTCGCATCTCTCACATTTTTAAGATTTTTTGTGATTGTTGCTTTTTATTAGAATGCAAGTGTTATAAAAATGTTTGTTGAAAAAGCATTTTGCCTTCTGCCTCATTGATCTGATGGTACCTTCCACTGTGTAAAGTTGCATCATATCCACTGAAAGACATAAATGGAGCATGAACTAATATAGCAATGACTAAAGAGCCAGGATGTGGATGCTTGAGAGATCCCATCACATATGCCCTTCTTGAGTCACTGACATGGTTACAGTCAGGCAAGATGCTGATATTTGACCTCCATTTCACAGGACAGGGTGAACTGCTGACAGATGTTGACCTTACAGGCTTGCACATCTGCAGTGCTTCCCTTCCATTTGCACAAAATAGCTTTGATTAGCTCATTTTCAGATTGTGCTTCAGTGCCCATTTGTTTTGCCTGGTTCTTGACAAAACACAGTACAATCAATCTGAGTACAAAAAATGTGATCAGTTTTCGGTTAAGTAATTGGGAAAGTACTGGATTTTACACACTTTTTAACATAGCACGTCAGAATAAGAAAAACAAACATATCACAATGTTATTTTTTATATGTTCTGCATTTTTAATAATCTTTGAACTGAGTCTCCCTCTTTTATTCCATGATTGTAATAATCTGGATTTATTTTGTTCCTGGTAATGAAAGGAAATTGTGTGCAAATTCTATTCCCAGACCAGCCAGATTAACAACTGTAAAACCCTTCAACCCTCTAGTTGGCAAATGATTTATTGACATGACATTCAAATGTGTTTTGCTTCAGCATTAATGACAGGAGTTCCAGAACTTGTCACTAAGGTGATAAATGGATCCTTATATGTACAGCCTTGAAAAACTGGGAATGGTGCCATTTTCCCCTTCAATTTATTGAAAATCACCTCTCTTTACATTTACAGGAAGTAACAACTTTTTTTTTCCGTGCTGTAGTTATAATATATCACCATTTTGTTTATGAACAGTTAATTACTTTATTTGACCTTGTGTTATTGGGAGGGTATGGGTTAGTACACAGGAAAAGCACTCTGAAAACAGCTGTTGCAGGGATGATATTTTTTTTGACCTTGAAGAAGATAACTGGAATGAATAAAGCAGCCTAATCAAATATAATAGTAGTAAAAATGCTATGGTCATGAAATGCACTGACGGCACATTTCCTAATGTGTCTGGTTTAAGTATATCTACACAAGCTTATAAAAATGAGGAAAAGAGGTTCCCAAGGACAAGTTGTTCTGATATTGAGAAAAAAACATTGACACTGCAGTTGCTGAAATATTTATGCAGATAAAAAAAAAATAACAGATTTAATCATGTTGTTATAAAAGTTGGGGCTCTCTGATATTTGCAAAAGAAATATGTGAGAAATTGTAAGTTTTACTCAAGGTGCAGAGAGAAATTCCATTTATTTTATATCAAAAGCTTTTACTCTGAAGATTCATACGTATTTGTGAAAAAGAACCGATTTTAGTGGATTTCTTATCTGGGATTTGGTTTCACAAAAATACTGTAAATTCAACAAAATGAGTTCGATTTCTAAACCAAAGGATTCAGACTGTTCATTCTATGATGGCTGTTATTTCAGCAAACTGATTTAACTTGTAGAAAAGATAAATAGAAAAGAGAAAAGAATTCTACAATATTCAAAAAAAATGAAACACTTTTGTGCTGAAAGGTTTCAATAATTTCCATTCTTTCTTTTTATTAACAGTGACCAAGTTGAGAAAATTTTCCTGATTGACGTGGTTTGGGTGAGAAAAATTACTTTTTAAAAAAACTCAGCAGTTTCCCAGGACACAAAGACCTTTTTCATTCTTGTGTATTAACAAAATTTCATAATAAACTTGATCTGTTTGTGTGGGTCATTTGGTATTTTGAAAATACTCTGCATTCAGATGTCCCTGATAGGTTCATACCTTTTGCTGGTGTGGGTAGGCAGTATGACACCAATTATTTCACAGCTCAGACACTGCACAGCTATGCAGGCATGCTGGAAGGACACAGGTGTCAGACTACAAGGGAGGGAGAAGGCAGGAGTGAGAATCAGTGTTGACTGCCCCAAATTCACTTCCTTGCAGCAGGGATCATGCCAGCCTCCTCAACTCACTGCTTTAAGGTGCCTAAACTGAACTGCTGTTATTCAGATGAAAATTAGGACTCTCTGCCAAAGAAAGCAGGAGTAAGCTCAGTGTGGGTGGATCAATTGCTCTGATATAAAGCTCAGTACCAAATAGAACCCGGACTAGGAACAGCTTCTTCATCTCTAGCACAGACCATCCATTACAAACCTAACAGCCCAGACACTGTAATTAATACAATGCCAGTAGTTTTTAAATGCGAGTGTACTTTGTCACAATTCTAATGTGAAAAATTGGATTGGAATTCCTGGGAGAACAAACTTCCCTTCTCCAGTGAATCTGCAGCTCTTGTGCGTAGCAATCCTCCAGAATTCATGCATCTGGAAAAAGGATAAGATGAAAGCAGAAAGTGCCCTTGTATGTAAAAAGCTTAAAAGTAACAAGGAATTTACTGAACTTTGATGTACACTGAAAGTGTTTAAATATTTAAATGTCTCAGAGAATTTTTTTATTAAAATTTTTTCCCCATCCTTCCTAACAGTAGTACACAAATAGCTCTATTATTGACTGTTCTATAAAAATTTATCTTCATCTTGGACAAACTCAGTCAGATTCATAGCTGGTATATTTCTGAATGGTGTTTGTTCTGGAAAATGAGGCCTGTTCCTTAGCCAATTAGATTTCCATGTAAAACTATCTGCTGTGATTCCCCAGAGCTTTACTCCATGTGAAAAGTTAAAGGTAGGTTTCCCAAGACTTATAGGAAACACTCCTACTGTTCAATAGTGCAGGATGCAATTTAAGGTCAACATTAGTTAAGAGGAAAATATGAGCTGTTTATACTTGAACAGAAACCGTAGACCTTGCAAAATACCAGTATGGTTTCACTGCTGTGAGAAAAATAGTGATGCATTTTTTGTTATTATGAAATTCCTGATAAATGTTGAAATAGCTTTCATAGCAGAGATTTAAATAAAGTTTCTATTACACTGCTTCCTGGCATTTTATCAAATCAGATGGATGTAGACAACATATAATATTATCAACATCAATTCCACATTCAGACTCTCCAAAGCATCTGAAGACATCTTTAGGGGTGTATGGGGTTATTTTTGCTTATTTGTCAATACCTATGGTGTAAACTGGAGACATAATGATGCTGTGAAGTAGCTCATTCTGATAACAGGTAACACCTTGCATTGCTTTTAGCCTGTGTTGCTCATTGTTGGCTCCTTTCAGGCTGACTTGCATTGAGGTGTCTGTGAAGTGCTGGCGACTCAGTGTGGTCCCCAGCAAAGTTGGCTGTTGTCTTCTGTAGCCTCCTGTGACCTGTTTTCAAAAAGAAGGGCAGGTGGAGAAGCTGTGATAAAGAAAATGGTTAAGATTAAGATATGATACATCAGCTTGTTTAGGTGTATAGTGCTTATTATATGCACTCATATATGACTTGGAAGGAGGGGTGATCGCTGTGGAAAAGATGAGTCAAGGTGACTGAGAAGTACCAGAGGGCTGAGGAGGAATTCAGATCTCAGTTACCCAGATGAATGATGGTGAGTGAATTTCATGCCTGTTGATGAGGAAAGTATGAACTACCCAAACATTAGAGAATTCTCAATTAACCTTATCAGGCCAGCAGAGAGGACAGGTTCTCACCATAGCACCATTAGGGCTCTGCTGAATGCGGTCAATAAAAGACAGGATATGATGCAGAGATAAGAATGGGATGATAAACTCTGCAGAAGGTATAATGCTGTAGCCAAGTGTGCCTCCCCATCAAAAAGACAAAGAAAGCACTGGAAAGAGGAAAACATCAAGTTCAGGAAAGAATGGTGGAAAAATCACCCTGCAAAGTGGAACTCCCTACAACAGGAAGTCAATGGAATCAGGAATTTAAAAATAATTTTAAAGTGATTATAAACAATGACAACAGTTTTGGGAAATAGCTTGAAAATTTAATGCATAGGCTAATCTTTATTGGGTCAGGAGAAAACAACAATGATGAGGGACAACTAACCCACTTGTACTTACTGAGAAGTTGTAACATCTGCTGGGCACAGGTTGAGAGTACAGGATGGCATTTTAAGTGTAGCAGTTCTGAACTCATATATTGCTTGAACATTAAAGAGGAAATAATGGTACAAAGTCACTAATATAGTTGCTCATAACTTTATCCCTAAAACACCTAAAATTATTTTTCAGAGCTCCTTTGAATTTCTGTGAAAAGTTACTGTTAATATGCCTTCTTTGTGCTTGTTCAGACATAAATCAAAAAAGAATCTTTCCATCAAAAGATCAGCATGAGACCAACCTCTGAATGCTGACCTCAGAAAAGTAGTCTTGTGCTTCTGCAAAATTAGACACTTCTGTGTCTGTGCTCTGAATAAGTTGTTAACCTTCACCCTTTTCCCAGCATTAGCAGAAATAATCATTGCTACTTATCATTGTTACTCATTGTTTTCAAAACACATGTGTTTTGAAATCTTCGCCTTGAGAAGATTTTGCAAAAATTGCAAACGTACAATTAAAACTACTGGGATATGAATAAACTGTAGCTAACAAGCCACAAAGACCCATTTGAAACAGGACTTTAAAGATGTGATTTGACCAATGTGATAGAGAGCACCTGATGGGTGAAAATCCTAGACTGAAGAAAAGGCATGAAATGATAGACCATTAGAGAGGGAAGAACAGATACATTTGTTCTATAGATGTACTTATATTTACTTATCTTTTAATTCTACTCCTACTGTAAGCCAAAGCCAAACTTCATACATTTTCAATTTATTTTCCTTCATGGTCCACTGGACTTGTCACACCTTGTATTCAGTGCAAGGTTTGGAAAGTGCTCGCATTCACAGTGTTACCTATTGTCTATACTGGGCTGGGGTTGAACCCGTGTGCCAGGATATGAATACCTGTGCATGGCCAAGTGTCCTCTGACAGGGAATTGCTGAAGGTGAGCAGAACTGACAGTTTCTTTGGATTTAAGGGCCAGGGTGACCCTAGCTTTCTAATCTAAGAGCAGGTTTTGTTCTGTAAGTCCAGAGGTAGCACTGGTTATTCCCTTGCATCTTCAATACTAGAGCAAACAGAGGGAAAAATAAACATGTCTCTCAGCATTGTCTAAGAGCAAGTTTAGACCTCTGCCCACTTGTTGTGCTGTCTGTTCTGAATCTCACCTGAGGCAGCTGGCACTTCTTGTGCACTGCAGGGTGAGCTGCAGTGTCCAAACCAGGATAGCAGATTCCTCCTGAGGAGGAGGGGGACACTGGGCATTGCAACACCCCCCTCTAACTCAGCTGTGGAGAGCCTAAGGGTATTCTGGCACTTACTCAGGCTTTTGAGAACCCTCTTAATAAATAGCAACACAAGTAGAACAAAGAGTCAACATAGCATCACTTGCATGCTTTTACCAATCTGGTATACAAAGATCATGTAGCCTGTAAATAGTCTGATAGAACAGAAGGAATTATAAAAGTCATGTGGTCCAATGTTCAGGGCAATACATGTCAGAAAAACCTCAGTCATTTCTGCATAGAGATCCAAACTTGTATTTGGATAGAGGAGACAGATCTGACCTTGGGTGAAGACTTAATGTCTTCACCACATACAGCGGCACACTGTTCCAGTGGCTAATTATTCATCCTTGCTGCTGGGAATGTGCTATTTCTGGATCAATTTTGTTTAGCTTCTGCTCCTATTTTAGCTTTTTTTTTTTGGTTGTTTTGTCTTTCTTGTCTTATTCTCTCTGCAAAATTAAAGAGGCTGCCACAGCCAGTGATCTTTTTCTTTTGTTGGCACTATTAGACTGTAACTGAATCACTGCTTACCCAAATTCAGGCTGAGCACTTCAGATTTCAGTATCTTTGTGTTAGAGTTTCCATAGCACAAATTATTTCAGTTGTTCTTTCTGATCCTCCTTTTGTTTACCCTTTTCTCTGGCACCAGGATCAAACTGTTCCTGTGCCAGACTTTATTGCCTTGTACACAGAGGTAATACCTCTCTCTCTGCTCTAGCTGCCTATCAAACCAAAGACACCATTTGGCAGGATGATATTTTCTCTTTAGCCTATGCTGAGTTTGTTGGACTGGTGCAACTGTGGACAGGGAAGGAAGGGATGGAAATTGCTTCAGAGCAATACAGAAAAATGAGCTGCTGCTCCTTCTGGAATAAGGTTGGGGGTAATCCCCTATGTTCTTGGGACAAGTGTGGCTGGGCACCTACTGTTACTGTGCCACAGGATCTGCTGCCGGTGGAAACCTGGGGCAGGAGATCAAGACAGCACTGAGGCTGCAGACAGCCAGCTTTTCACTGGGTGAACGTCTGTGAACTTTGATAATTCTACTGAATTGTGAATGTCAGGGTTGTAAAATACACACAGTGTTTTAAGTATGTGACTCCGGGTTAGTACCTAAAACGGTTTTCTATCAGAATTGAGAGAACTTTTATGGTTATAGTCCTTTCACTTTGTATGCATTATGTCAGCTATATTTTTAAACAAGTGTATTCAAAATTGTTCAACAGACATTTTCTTCACATACATTTCAAACTACTGCTTATCTAAAAGAGAATTTAAAATATGAGATCTATGCTGTCACTTATCTGCAGGTTGCTTAAGTAAGCTGCTATTGCTTCTACTCCAGGATCGAATGAATCACATTTTTATAAGCAGAAGAAAACATAACCAAAAGATTTCCAGATAGTCTCTGTGGTACCTGGTAACATTAATAATTTCACTGTGTGTTATCTGAATCTTTAGGCTTTGAATCATCTCTCAGTTTGGTTGTGTGTTCCTGAGCCAATTTTGAAAAAGGAAATTAGGTTCCTGATTTTGAAAGCTGAATGGCATCAGAGTGAATTAGGCTCCAAAATCTGGCTTGATTCTGTTCACTATCTGTGCCATGACTGCAAGGCACTATAAGTCAGCCATGCCTTTGCAGTAATTTGTGGTTGCTTATTTTACACTGAAAAAGTTATCCTAAATGCACAATATATTCAGCCATGAAATTTGCTAATGTATTTATATGCCGTTATGACTAACACAGGCATTCTTAATTAATAAGTCACAATTTCTTATTAGGTCCCTACTCACTAAGTAGCATGTGACTCAGTTAAAAGGAAATCATCGGGCAAAGCTCTGGTGAGTGCTTTAGAAATACTGTAATGGCTGCACTGCAATTAATGAAGTGTTAGAGATAATCCATTGCCATCTGTCTTTATTTTGCTAAGCCACTCAAGCAGAGACCATATTTGAAGGGAGAAAAGAAAATCCAGATCTAGAAGAATACTGCAAATGAGTATTCACCAACATTTGTTCCAGCTCTGTGCAGCTGTTCAGTTGTGATCGTGTTCATACCTCCTTTTATTCTCTATTCATGATTATTCTCACAAATGAGGTTTTTCTTCACACAAATACCTAATTGCGAAGGAGCACGTTGCTATTCTTCTATTCACAGTGCTTTTGCCTCTCAGCCAGGGACCCAAATCAAACTGTCTGACTCTGCTGGTCGACAGCCGGCTGCTCACAACAACCTGGGAGCGGTTCTGAGGTGAGACTTGCACAAAGGGCTTTGGTACAAAAGTCCCCAGGACTCCCCACTTCTGAGCCTCGATTAAAAGAGAGAACAAATGCAGAAATGACTGAGATTGTCAGGAATATGGCTCACTAAACCTTTTGGCCAGCTGCAGAGTTTCCTAAGCTCTAAGCTGGGCTGCAGCCCCAGGGGCTTGGAAAGGCTGGTCTGAAGGTAGGCAGCTCTTTTTCTTCTTTTTAAGAGTGAGATACAATGAGGGCAACAATCTTTTCAAACAGCCGTGCTCATATGCATACTTATATGAACATATGTGGTGGCAGTGCTGCATGGGGATACAGATGGAATTCCCTTTTATCTGTGCATCTCAGAAATCTTAAATGATGGGGTTTTTTTCTGATTCTGGTTCTGCTTTCCTCCCTTCATCGTAGAGACTCACCTCTCTGTCCTACTTACCCACCTTGTGTTCACCAAATACAGATCCAGTTCAATCATTAGTGTACTTGCACCCTCTGAAGACGACTAAGTCTCTTTCTAAAAAAGTTTAATTAGTCTTTGTCTGGAACACTGACCTACTATTCGGCTCTTTTAAACCAAACAGAAAATACATGCTAATAATTATGAGTCTGTAGCTCTCTCCAGGCAATGATTTTTGTGATAATGAAGGCAAAAACTGTGATAAAATCAGAAAACGATTGGTGAGCATCTTTAAAACAGTGTGAAAAGCACTGACCTTTATGACTGTTTATTCCACTCAGTAAAATTGTCCAAATGAAACACTGACAGTTTTATTATCTAGTGGACTGTAATAAACCAAAATTCAATATTCTTTTTTCACTACAACTATTATTTTGGAGCATCTTGAAAGATTGTTCTTCATGTCCAGAAACATAAAAAGCAGTAATTCAAGATATACTGAACAGTTTGCCAAATAGATTTTGACAAAGGTTCTTCATCAATATTTTACTGAGAATGAAAAATGAACATCTCCTTTTTATTTATTCTCTCAGGAGCCTACCAACCTCTCACTGTACTTCAGGGGAAAACTCCGTGCTTCTGAAATGATAAAGTCTTTCAAGCAATCTTTTAAGAAGGTTCCAGTGCCACACATCCATAACTTTTCATTTACTTTTTAATGGGATCTTTTTCTCAAATTCATATATGGCATACTTTGAGTAGTGTTCATAGCAAAGCAACAGCTTGTCTGCGTAGGTATTTATTCCTGCAGAGATCTGCGTTTTGATTTTACCTGTGTGTGAAATGAATTCTGACAGCTCAGCTTATCAGTAAAAATGAAGGCTGCTTTTACAAAGTCAGTCTGCTCATGCACTCCCCTGCTAAACAGGCTACAAAAGTCTAGCAGTTTCATCTGGGTGAGGAAGCCTCTAAGCCTGTTGGTTTCCACTTCATGACTTAATTCTAATGCTATGTAGGATGAAGTAGTCCAAAAAGCTGAAGAAAGAATGAAGACCTCTCCTTACTTGTTGATAGCCAAATATTCCCATTTTTACCAGTCATGAGCATTTAATCCATGTTTGATTCCATTAAGGGAAATATGAACGTGTGGCAGAGGGACAGATATTGCGTTTTACAGGCCACTGAGTGCCTAAGTGCTAACCTAAGTGCTCTAATGGCTCCTTGGCAGTTCCTGCCTCCTTTCACTGAGAAGCTGGGGGAGAGGTCACTTCTCCCATTTTATTGAAGTTGGAGGTTCCTAAAGGAGACAGGGTGGAAACTTTCCACAGTGCCAGGAAATGGGCCCTTCTTTGGAAATCCCTTGCCTCCCTACTCAGGGAATGCCAGGGCAGTGAGGTCTTCTCTTCTTTACTGGCATGGGTCTCTTGGAAAAGGTGCC
Source organism: Rhabdornis inornatus (assembly GCA_013397075.1). Lineage (NCBI taxonomy): Eukaryota > Metazoa > Chordata > Aves > Passeriformes > Rhabdornithidae > Rhabdornis > Rhabdornis inornatus. The sequence goes on along the minus strand of VWZS01006244.1, from coordinate 76,814 downwards.
AGTGTGGACAGACAATCACATTTCCTCAGCTGACACTCAGCCCTTGGCTGTCAAGTGATCCATGCCTTGGGTGCCAGCTAGCACTGGTTATGCTATTTTGGGGTCATCTATTTTGTGATGGCAGAAGGTAGGACTTAGAGTATACCTTCCTTTCTGATGGCCAGAAAATATCCTTTGATTGGCCTCAGTCCCATTACTGTGAGTGATTTGAATTATAATGATGCCTCTAATATTTTTCATAGGAATATGTGCAGTATGTCATAGACCTCTGGAAAAGATGGAAAACCCATGGCCCAGAATGATCAAAAGCAGCTTTTGGTGCATCATTCTGCAATGGAGATTTGCCTGCAGCCTCTTTTTCTGTGGCATTTCTCTTCAAACATTTTCTCAGCATCAATCTGTTGGCCATTCCATCACAGAAAAGAATCCTCCTTTGCAACACATGATAAAGCTGCAAGCACACATAAAACATCTTAGATCATAGAGATTTTCTCAGAAGTGACTGATAATCAGAGAGATAAACTGACAGGGAGATAGTTCATGTGGAAGTAAGGCTTTGACATAAATCTTTCTAAGGAAAGGGAATAGCTGGTAAAGAAAATGAAAAATAGAATGTCAAATATTCAGGAAGTTGGATAGAAGTGTCTAGGTTACAGTGCACTTGCACATCCAGAATACCTACTCTGAGAGGACAGTAAAAGTAAATCAGAGCATCTGTTCTCCCAGCATTCATGTTTCAGCATTGTTTCGGTGTATGGTCCTGGTTTGATGGGGTCAGCAGTTCGTTGCATCTAAATGCATGTTTGTCTCCTTAAATGATCTTTCAGATCATATTTACTTGTTTACTTCAGTCCTCAGACAGGGATGTACCCAGTGAAAACAGGCTACTGTGCATTTTGATGTTACAAGATGCAGAGCACTGCACATCTCTGAATCTGAGGGCACAGTTAAGCCCTCAGAACAGCTGAATTGTGTCTTTGTACAGCAGGGGATTTGATAATTGGGCAGATGAAGCATGAAGGAATGAAGCTAGAGAGCTGGTGGCCCAAATTCCAGGCTGAATCCAACAAATTGCATTGTAAGAATGATTTTCTGTCTTTAAAACATCTTTATAGCAGGGCTGTAATGGAGATAAAGGAAATGTTATTTACTGCTGTAGAATCATTCAAATGCCATTCTTTTAGAAGCATGCTATGCTGCTCATAAGCAGGCACAGGGCAGCAGTTGAGTCACGGTGCTGTCTGCATTTGTAGCTGTTCCCACTGAGCAAAATCCTAAGGCCATTCAGTGCCTGCATGTCATGGAGCAGGGGCATGTCAGAAACATATCCTGTTATGTTTGGGGTGCAGTTAGAGATAATAATAAGTTGGCTTACAGTTTTAATCAGCAATGATTAGATGCATCTCTGCCAGATATGTAGTAAAAACATCTGTAGTATTCATGTCAGTATTGCATCCAGATTCCTCAGTCAGTTGTGCATGAGAAAAGGAAGTATTTTGAAATATGGCCAACACACGGATATTAGGTTATTACTTTAATTGACTGCATCAGCAAATGCACAGAGGTATCACTTACCAGACAAGTTTCTCTTGGTTAGTCTCTGATAGTGGATTTCTGTTCACCTAAATGGAGTTTCTAGAGCTTCCTAAGGAAAGAAATATGAGGAACAGACATCCCATTTATCATCCTCAGGCCGGTGGGGACATTGAATATTTTAACTGAGTTTTGACAAATTGTGTGTAAGTCGGTGATCTAGGAGTGAAGTTCTGGAAACCATTGGCTATGCATTTGTAAAAACAAGTAGGAAATTTAATATGTTAGGAGCCAGAGGGAAGGAGTATGCCAGTGTCGTGCAGAAAGAAACTTACGCTTGAGACGGGGAATACTGTAGTTATAATTACAGAAAAAAAATTTGTCTGCACTGAAGGATGTTTTGTCATCAATTTCAGAGAGAATAGAATTTCATCCAGAGCATGTAGGAGTAAACAGTATTTGTTAGGATCATATCTTTAAGACAGATACAGGTATGAACTAAAGGACAGATGGTCCCGAGAGAACAGTAACAATTAAGAATAAAATTACTTTTTCCCCTGAACAATGAAGTTTGTGTATGGTTTTGTAATGGAATTTTTTTTTTGCTCTGCAGGGCAATTTGAGAAAATATGTTTTGTTCCTTCTCCTTCTTTAAATTTGATGCTTTCAAGCTGGTTTATGTGAAAAGGAAAAAGAATTCAATCCTTAGGTAAGCACTTGCTGCTCCAGGAGGAAAGCTTTTGACGTTTGCCTTATGCATGAGTGTAGTGGCACTGAGTGCCAATCCCTAGAAAAGAAGTTTCACATCAGTGCAGAAATTGACAGTAGCTGTGTATGTGGATGCCAGCTTTGTGCAGGGCTGTGATCTCTCACTGGCTCTGTAGAAGTGCCATACTGTCCCTTCTTTCCAGACATGTCAAGCGGGTCCTAAGAGCACATTTCTGTTAGCTGAGCGTTCCCATGGCACACTGCTAGAAAAAACTGCTACTAGTTCCTGACCTGAGATCTCAATGCAATACAAAATGCTTTCTCACAATACCTCTGGCTTAAAACTTGTAGGAAGCATTCTTATTTTACTTGTTGTGCAGAAAGCAAGGCTGCAAGAGGAACTATGTGGACACAGAACATATTCTGCCGGTGGCAAAACAGGCATTATGAACTTCACTGAAGTATGAACCGAAGTTTGTTTTTAGCAGTAGGGAAAGCACTAAGGGTACATTCTATTCATTCCAGATCTACCTGGGGTCCCAGAGCTCCAAAGGGATGAAATTACAACAGTTCTATGATGCCAGTGCTTAAGGGACTGTCTTTGCCCTGGGTGACACCTCATGAAGAGGATGTTATTTTAGCTGGACATTATCAGCAGTGTAAACTCAAGACTTGAAAAATTCCCTCTTCTAAGTGCATCATTAAAAATTGAGGAAATCTGGCATCTCCTGAAACACTTTGGCAAGCCTGCAAAGTTTTTAACTTCCCTGCTTCCATTTCCATGCTGGAAAATCAAGAGTGGGGGAAAAGAGTTTTAATTTTTTTTTTTAACTTTATGGTATAGTGTTTTGAATGCAGAAATTCAAGGAACATGGAATATAAATGTGCAATGAAAGAACTGATCTGACTGCCAGAACCTCAGCCAAGATTCAGTGCAGCTGTGGCTCAGCAAGGGGAGATAGGTCAGGATGTCTCTGTATCATCCATATTGGTCTGGCTGTTCAGAATATCAATTCTGCTCATTGCTGTTGGATTATACACTGAGGAGAAGAGGAAAATTAACTTGCTCTCTGGAATGCAAGATGAGAAATAGTTTTGCTGCCCAGCCTTACATTTTTGAACTACGATTCTGCTATCAGCAGCTGTCTGCTGAATCATCTTTCTCCTTTGCTGTTGCCTTGGTCCTTTTAAAGGAAGAATAACCACAGTGAAATAAGATAGAATAAAATACAGCTGAGCTTCAAAGGGATTACTGCAGCAGGGACTGGAGATCCACAAAAAGACACAGTAAATATAAAATGAACATAAACAAATTCTGCTGTACCAAAATGTGAGTTTCAATTGTTTTGATACAAATATTCCAACCAAATATAGAAACGGAAACTCCAGAATAGCACAAAAATGATAACACAGATGCACACATACAAACACACACAAATACTTGCAAGCTTTCTGTTACAGTGCCAGACCTTGGCAGCAGGAGATTATTAGCCTGTTTTTCGGAGTTTCAGGTCTAATTTTTGTCTCTTTTCTAACAGAATAATTTATCTGACTTTAAGAGATACTTTCCTCACTATTCCAAGAAGGATACCACATATAGACTGGAGGAACACATGTAACTTACCCAGACAAATAAATTTCCAGATGCTTTTTTGCCTTCAGTGAAAAACTGGGGGTTTAGTCTTGCCTGTCTAAACATAACAGTAAAGATTTGTTTGCTTTCACAAATGAATAATATTCCAGATTATCTTCTGTGCATGTCAGTTGCTATTTCTGCAAATATATATATATTTTCATTTGTCCTAAATTTGCTACTTTTTTCCAATAAATAACAAACTACAATAAATGTTAATGGCACTGTTTATTAAAGTATACAAAAGGGTTTAATCCATATCATAGTTTTAAGATAAATTTTCCATTTAGAATAACTGAAAACTGATAACAAAGTATAATGTCTAGAGCTGCTGTGTAAATATCACAACTGAGGAAGTACACTTCCATATTATCACTTCAATGAATTAGCACTTCTCCTAATGGAAAATTCATTTTTAAAAAAAAAGTCTTCTCTTGTTTTGTTTTTTGTTTGTATGTTTTGCTTTATTTTGGTTTGTGTGGTTTTTTTGTTGTTGTTGTTTTTGTTGTTGTTGTTGTTGTTTGGGGTTTTTTGTGGATTATTTTAGATAAAATGTCTGTATTTTAGGATTTTGGGTCCAATCATCTTCCCCCAGCCTTTGATAATACCACTTGGGTGGCAGGAGAAGTACTCATGGCTAGGGTTTGTTTAGTGCTTTGTGTGAGCACTTAGCCCTGAGCCTCCCTGGAACATATGTTTCTCCAAAAGCTGATTGAGGAAGGCAAATTTGGACTTCTGCTCTGAATCTCTCTCCCAAAAGCCCATCCTCCTCTACTGATACCAAGATAATTTCAGCTGCAGTTTCTAGGGGAATATTCCCAAATGGATAAGGAAATGGAGAAGCTGTTTAATATTCATGTGTTTTAGGGTCGTGTCTTGGTCAACTTGTGGAATGTAATAAGGTGGTGCACAAAAGCTCTAGAAAGCCCTGGCTGATGACTGCAGGACAGAGAGGAACAATTCTGGTGGGATGGCCCCAGGGTGACCCAGGGCAGCTCACTAAGCCAGCAAAACCCTACCCTGTTTTTTCCCTTAGTTTTCTGCTGATTCAGGGAGTTGAATCATCTCTCAGCAAGGTCAAAGCAAGGTGAGAACGGCGAGGAGAAGGAAGAAGAGGAAGAGCCTGGCCCCTTCAGCAACACCACTCTTCCAACAGGGCTCAGCCCAGCTTAGCTGATCAACTTTTAGCTCAATTCACATGAAATATAGAGATTAATGTAGAAAAACTGTTTGACACTCAATACCTACTCATTCACCACCTCTACATATCAGTGAAGAACAGTTTATGCATGCAGAATTTCCAATCACTTCATATGTATTTCAACAATAATATTCACGTGTCTGCATGTTGGGTTTAGCCCAGCACAACAAGAAACAGACTCTCAGTCCCTGTCAGGTATTCAATTTTTCTGTGTGGGTATGCTGTCCAGTGTGGTCCATTCAGCAGGAACTAGTTAATTTACTTGTGAGTTAATCCGGAAAACCTCTGTGGCAGTCTGAAACAAAGAGGGATTGATGAAAAAACAGACACAACAGTCATTTATTTGGTGATGTGGTCTGAATAAGAGAAGAACAGTAATGGGTTATTTAAACAAGCCTGCTTTATTGTCTTTGTGCTAACAAGATTCTGTGACATTACAGAGGGAGATCATCAAAAGGTCCAGTAAAGTTCCCTGCCCTTTAGTGTAAAATTTCTCCAATTTCCTCCAGGCGGAAACAATCTGCTGACTAGTGGCATCTGCCCTGTGCTGCAAAGGCTCTTTTAGAGTGAATGAAGTTGTGCTTCCTTCCATATTTAACTAAGGGAAGTGAAGGAAGAATTGCTTGCCGGATGTATACATACATGTGCTTATATATAACACTACAAATACGTGCACGTACTTGTATGTGTATGTGTACTGGGATATGTGTATGTGTGTGTGATTGAATGTACTATATATATATATGTATATATGTATATATACATATATGTGGAGAGAGATATATATGATTATAAGTATTACAAGTACATATAGGCAAAAAAATTTAAACTAGACCTGCAAAAGTATGGTTTAGGGTTGATCAAAAACAGCAAGGGAGGAAGTGAGTTGATACATTGCTGCTGCTGTAATCTCTCTTTAGGTCAAATACACTGGCAGTAGGAGAAGCATCCCCTTGTCAGCCTTTATCTGCAAAAAACAAATACATTCTGGTCGATGCCATCTGCCCCTTTAATGTGACTTAGGCACACAGGGTGGGTAATGCCAGAATGTTTTAGCGGGGCTGTCCTGTCTAAGGTGAGTGAAGATGTTCAGTATTTGATATGTGGAACAGTTGAGATCCAGAAAACATGACCTATGAGGAAAGATTAAAAGACATGAACTTGTATATCCTAAAGAAGAAAAGATTAGAGGAAGACAAAATAATTGATTTCAAGAAAGATGAAAAGAGAAAAAGGAATAAATTGTCTCTATAACCATGATGAATCAGATAAGGGGGAATAAAATCAGATTGTATCAAGGAAGATTTAGGTCAGAGTCTAGGAAAAGTTTCTGCAGGGACCAAGTACATGTATACACACAGAGGAGATGTGACTGCCAGCACTGAGGTCTTCAAGAATAGAGCAGAAGAGAAACTATCTTGAGGGGCCTGGATTATGGTTTTCTGCAGAGAGCTGGAATTCTTAAGGCTCCTGCCAGGCTCGTTTTCTGACTTTTCAGTAATTTTCAAGCTATTTTATCTGGTCCAGTGATTTCTGACTAGAAAATTGAATCAGTATGTATCAGGGACCCTTGGGATATGCTAGGAAGAGAAGAAGACATCTGATGATCGTGCATCTGCTACACAAGTGTGATATGCCCAGACAAGGAGAACACAGACTGCAAATGAATCTTTTTGGTATGTTATATATGATAGTTGGAGACACTGAAATTGGATTTCTGTGCACATGCAATGGAGACAAATGCTCCTTTATTTCCCAAAACACAGAGAAATGCATTAAAACAAATGTTCTGGATTTGGATTAAGCTTGACAAATCCAGGAAACTGAGAGTTAAACTTCTCGCTCTTTCCCACAACTCAAAGCTGTTGTGCTTGGTCCTTGATGCATAACTTGAATTTTTGCATAGTTTAGTCAATTTAGAGGATTTAGGAAGGCTTGCTATAAATATTATGTAACAGTAACAGTGTGTTGTGTTAAGAATGAATACCAAGGACTCTATCAGAGAGAGACAAGAGATGAAGTTTGAATCATGGCAAGGGTGTATGTAGAAAATGATGTTAAAATAGATGTAGAAGCAGTTCAAGCATACTAATATATGCTAATTTTTTTTTTATCTTCAATTCAGCTTCCTTTCTCCTGACCCCATTTTCCAAAGGACCAAACTATGTTGCAAAACCAGAAAACCCAGTACTGCATAATACTTTCTGGACTTTCTTGGATGCATTAACTCAAATACTGCTTATGACTTCAGTGGATTTGAATCTTATGAATGCCTGATAGCAGTGTGTGGTGATAATGTAACCAGCAACATAATTTATGTTCATAGTTTTGGAGAAGGGAGACAAATCATAGAATATGCTACTTTGAATAGTAGTACATTATTTTATCATAGCATTTCACCCTTTCAGCACCACCATCTGTCATGTTTTGGAAAACCCAGATAAAGTAGAGTAGGGGAAGAGGCTTATACACAAAAATGACAATACCCATCAACTCTTTTCCCCCAGCATGCCCACAGGTTGCTCATGAGTTTAGGCTGCTACCCCTGGAACCTTCTAGTCAGAGATTTTGCAGAAAAAAAAAATCATTAGAAATAAAAGCAAGTAAGGAATGTGAACAGAGAGAAAGGGAGCAAGGGAGAAAGTGACTTTTAAGAGCAAGACTGCAAGCAGCAGGACAGGTGGAGCCGGTGGAAGCCAGTGAGCATTAGAAGTGCTCTCCACACACAGAGCAGTATTTGCAGATTGTCTGTGGTCACACTGATTGTGTGACCCAGGCCTGGTGAGCCTGTGAGGTGCTGGAGGTGTTAGCCTGCAGGGAAGGAATGGTTTGCCATCAGCAGAGGGATTAGCCAGAAGCTGAGGCCAGCCCCAAAGTACACAGTGTCCTCACTGACTTTCCTCTAGCAGGCAGAGCTGGGTGCTGGTAACAGGGTCCCTCAACAGCATCTTCTCCCCCAATAAGTGAAAATCCAGAATCCATCCAGGGATGCCAGTTGCGAGTGGTAGAAGAAGGGACCAAAGACAGGACTGGAAACAAGGCTGCTACAGAGATCCAGGCCTTTCCATGAGTCTGGGTGAAATGGAAGACCAACCTGAGCTGAAAGAGGGTTCCAGGGCCCAAGAAAAAATGTGGGATAGTACCTTAATGGTCCCCAGTCCATATGGTACTGTGAGATGGCAACCAAAATTCAGGATTTTATACAGCATTGTTCTGCACAATCAGGGGGCTTTATAGCCCAGTCTTGAGGAAAGTTAGCAAAATGAAAATCGGCCAGTTTGGAATAATACAATTTCCAGGTGGACTTTATTAGTCCTTTGATTATCCATCATTTAAAACCACTTCCTTTCCTAAGGAGCACACTTTCAATGGTCATATTAGATAATGTCACTTATTATATCCTCCTTCTGGGACTCAAATCTTGCCCAATTACCAAAACAGACAAGTTTGTATTGGCAGAAGCCTGTTACTGTGCAGTGTAAAAAGGGAGGGCATGGAGTACTAGAAAGGTTAATATGTAAGTAAGAAGCAGTTCCTGCTGCTTCAAATTGCTTGCCCCAGTTCTGACCTGAGAGAATGGCAGAGAAAGGAAAATACCATTAAAAGCTACAGGTACTGGATTTTGAGTTGCATCTGGACTAAACATATCCAGACAATGTTTTCTTAGCTCTTTCCACCTGTTTGAAGTAAGCTGCGTTCCTGTGAACTTCTCTGAGCATCAAATGTCAAGCCAAATCCAAGATTACTAAGTGATATGCATATCCTTTAACCTGACAGAGTAAAATTAGGTTTGGATTGGCTACTTAACACTGTGAATCAAGCTAAAACAAGCATTGCTTTGTTTCCTAGTTTCAGAAGTCAGAAGGTAGCACATGCTCTTGCACAGAAAGCCAAGAGAGGGCTTTGCACCAATCCTGCCTTTCGGTTTATGGAGCCAGTTGATGCTAAGCAGGCACTGGTCCTTACCTTTGCAAAATTCACATCTTGGTGAAAATCCATAAGACAATCCAAGAGCCATTCTCCTGTGATTACAAGAGTCACAAAAGTGATTCTCCAAACTATGGATAGGTTGGTAGAAAAGATGTCATCTGAATTCTGAGTAAAAAGAACTGAGCTAGGGTTTGGTGCATCCTATGCAATAAATATTTACATAGCTAATTCTGTTTTCATCCAGGAAGTTGAATGCTGTGGCCCAGGTTGTTTACAGTGACAAAACACCCACAGAGTGGGTTTTATGACAATTTTGGGCACTGCTGAGACCCCAGAAATCTGCCAAGGGTCTTGCTGAAGGCGTGAGTTCAGCAGTTGGAAATTTCTAATAAATTCTATATATTATATGTCTGGTTGGTATAAACCTTCCATCTCCAATGAAATGTGGCTAACAACATAAAATTAGATGGAAAATCTTATATTGTCGATATTCCATGGAGAAGGCTTAGCAGGGCTGTAGCTCCTGGTTCTGCAATCTCCTCCTGTCTCTAGCACTGTAGCAGAAACCTTCTGCCATGTCACAGAGCCTAGCTTTGGTCATCACAGCCTTGAGGACCATGAAGAGACACAGGTAAGGGAGTTGTAGGGGATCTAGCATCTTCAGAGAGTCCCTTCTGCTGGAATTCCCCAAGAGACCAAAAGGGAACAGCATGTCATCTGGTCCTCCTCCACATCCAAGCCTTCCTCTACTTTGGTCAGAAGGTGGAAGAATGGAGTCCTGTTGTAATATAAAAACAATATTTCAGGAATAACTGAGCCCTTTTTATTCCAAAGAAAGATCTGTAGGGAGGAAAGTTTCTTTCAACACGCAGGATGGGATGTTGCATTTCTGGCATTCTCCATACAGATACATATTTCTGATTCAGCTAAAAGTGTCCGGTACACATTTCATCAGAATTCTGCCTTAAATAAATCACAGGAAGAAAACCTCTGAAGAACAAGCATAAACTGTCAGCACTTCTCTAACACTGAGACATTACTACGTGTTCCACTCTTTCTTGTCTATAGTAGACTGTAAATGAATAAGGAGCAAGCATTTGGAGCAGGTTCAGAAACATGCCTTATGAAAAAAGGTACCTGCAAGATCACAGGGCTCTTTGTTTGTGCTGAAGGAGGTGGAAACAACATGTGTCTCTAAGAAAGCAAGAAATCTGTTTCACACCACTGGCAACAGCTGTCACCTCCCCAAGTAGGTGACAGCACCTAGAGATGATACAGGACAGCAGCCTGTTCACACCTCCTGGGTTGCAGCTCTATGCTGCTGACAGAGTGCCTGCTGGAAAATCAGCAGCTCCCACTGTCTGTTTTCATGCTGGTTTTCCTCACTGCTTGTTCCTTGGCTTTCCAGCAGGCTCCATGGGCATCAGAGCACATGCTTGCCTGGCACTCACCAGCCGTGTCTGCAAACAGGGTGCTGACCTACAGTGAAGCTGGTTGGTTGCTGGCTGGCTCCTGGACTCAGCAGCCACTGCCATTGAACTCCAAGCTTCCTGGCCCTCAATCCTCGTCACCTGGATGGGATTATGCACAGTGTTCCCGGTACTTCATGTATTACTCTCTGGGTTGTGTCTCCAGCTCTTCTGATGGCAGCTGAAGAATTTACTGACAGGAAGACTGGGGTGGCAGAAGGGGCAGGGAGAAATGGTGTTTATTTCCAGTGTCCCAGGCCATTCTCCTCTTTCTTCCCTAATCTCATGCTCAGCATACATTTTGTGGCCAAGTGTAGTAGTTTTTTATTACCCTTTGTTTTAATTTCATATTGGGCTGGGGTGGAAGTCACTTCCTCTGCAGACATTTCTTATTCCTGCATTTCTGCAGTGGCTCTGAACACAGCACCTATTGCTATTACCATCACCAGAAACCCTGGGGAAAAGTTTCCAGTCTTAAAATTCCTGAGGCAAGCATTAGTCTATAATTAGAGAGTAAGTGGTGCAGTCCAGAGTATAAAAGTATTGACAGAGACTATGACTCAAGGCTTAGATTTGAAGCTCACTTTGATGACCTAGAGCAAGTCTCTGGCCTCATTTTTTTTCACCTCTTGAGATGTGTAAACTTTATAGTCTCTTACAGTATGTTTGCCCAGACAGACTCTACCAGATCTTCTTTTCTCTTTGGGAAACCATCTAAGTATCATTATAATGCAAAACCAAATAGTTTTATAAAGCCAGAAGAGACCCCACAACCAACAGGTTAACATACACAGTAATAAAGAAAAGAATAAATATTTGAAGAAGATGAAAAATGTTAAGTTTAATTTTCCACCATTTTTACTTCTCCCTTTGGACTGTGTGATACGAGACTCTTGCTCCTTACTTAAAAAGGTAGAATATTTTAGGGAGTTTGAATACAAAAAGCTGACTTACTGGTACTACACTTTAAATGTCACCTCAGGATCTGACACTGTTCAGCCATGAGTAGTTACAGCTGGAATATTTCACAGCACAGCAGCCATGAAGTTATTCCTTAATTCTTGAAAGTTGGATGAATGAAAACATTTAAAAATATTAATGTGCCTGCATATTGTAGATCCCTCTGTCCTATGGCTGAAGGCAAGGTAAGAACAAATAAGAACATATGCTAGTATTTCTTCTTTGAATTTATTTTACCAATGTCCTTTAAAAAGCCTAGTCATTTCCAAGAAGATCTTAGATGGAACTCAGGACAGAAATCAAAATTGCTTTGACATTTTAGAAAAATCCTTTTGAAGTATCCAATTTTCCCCATGTTTTTAATGCTGCTTTCACAGTTCTTTACAGGCCTTATAACCTTGTGGTACCTTGCTGATATCTCCATGAGTGGATAATTAAAAGGCCATCAAGTTCTCATTGCCTGTGACTGACAGATATCCTTTTAAACACATGATTGCTGGGTAACAAGACCTTACACTGCATTCCTTCCTTGAAATATTTGTCCTATTTTTTATATATTCCTGCCAGTAAGTGTGTCAGCATTCAGCTGGTGTGCTGGAGGGCAAAATGCTAGCTTGAGCTTTTTTTGTATCATGTGGTGCCTCCTAAAAGGAAAAATAGCCAGAACAACAGAAGAGCTTGCATACATTGTGTGGTGAAGGGGTGTATCAACTTGACTTTCACTTTCATACCATAATTTTCTGGCCAAATTGTTCTTTGAACAGAAATGCTTAAGGACTTTTACTCCCATTTAGCAGTTTATCCTCTTGAAAAGCCACTGAAATCTAAAGCACAACTAGATATACAACAATGTGGCCCAACATGACCTGAATGGCCCTTTTAATCATAATAAAGGATATTTAAAAGTTCCAATTTCTTTTGATGGTGACCAATGTATTGTGAAAACAAGAAAAAAAGGAAGAAAGAAGGTGAAATCAAATGGCGACCATTTGGAGTTTAGCAAGGATTCTGCAAAGACTGCTTAAAGTTTCTTGGGTACACTCCAAAAGCCCTTGAAATACTCCCACGTTCCCCCACTCCATCTTAACAGCCTGCTGTAGTGCTCTTTGTGTGCATATCTTATGATAGCCTCTATTTGGCTGACTTTTCAGAAAACTTTGGTCCACTTACTGAAAAAAAAGAACAACAAACAAGCACAGAGAAAACTGAGAAAGCCCAGAGAGTAAAAGGCATTTGGGGACAGACTCTGGACTTTTTCAAATAATTGGGAATTAAAAAAAATTAAAAAGAGGTAGAGCTTTGTCATGAAATGCTGCACTTACAAGGATTAAGCAGCTCACTGTACATCTTTATACCAGTAAAGAAGAGAAAGAAAGAAGCACAGTATTTGTTCCAGTAATTCCCCCATGACTTTGTCTTTCATAGATGTTTTGCTCTTAAGGATTGTTTTTCTGTTTTTTGCTCTATCACTCAGCCACTAAATGAACTTGTGGGAACAAACTAAGCAGTGAATAAAGGCTGGGTACTGAATCTGTTAAAGCGTCCAGCAGATAACAGGATGGGATAGAATTCCAGCTTCAACTGCATCATTATGAAAATCATAACAAAGTGGTAGCTTATTTCTTGCATTTTCTGTTTTAGAGGAATTCAACTTTGTGACTTTGATGCTAACAGTCTATTTGATTTAAATAATAATATGGAAATAAACATCATATTGAGAGGGAGAATGGGTAGGAGATCAAATGTATTTGCATACAAGGCGTATCTAGTGTAGTCATAATCATTTGATATATACTGTGAGCTAAATTCTCTCCTCAGATACAATGGCACAAATCCAGATGAATTTTATTGACTTTGATAGAAGTAATCTGGATTCCATAATGAATGAGGGAGGGAGGATATTTCTATGCAACAGCTTCTTATGAAAATTGCCGCTAAGTTTGTGTTATTTAATCAAGATTTTCTGTGAACGAACAAATTCCAAGCCATTTCTATCAAAAGCCTTTAAAAGACTTGTTGCTTATTTGCTTGTAAATCAAATAATTTGTCAGGAAACTAGAAGATAATGAGAAAACCTACTGCAGGAGGAAAAAATATTTTACAGCACGGATTTGGGGAATATATCTTACTGAGGACTGTGCCTGCTCTGAATACTTGCCATGATCCTCAGGGACAGTTGCTCTAGAGCTGGGTATTGTGCAGCACTCTGAAAAACATGTTCTTCCTCCATATCTACAGTATTTTTTTGCTCTCCCTCCCCGTGGAACTGGTCTCAGATACCATTTGTGATGCTTCAAGTGCTGCAAAAACAGCTCAGGCATTTCTCTGACTTTCCAGGGAGGGGTCTTCCAGCATACTGCAATAATTTTAGCCCTCCAGATGTTCTCAGGTCCAGATGAACATGCAGGCAGGTCTTGCCTGGTACTAGCTAATAGGGGCTGAAGGGGGAATGGATGCCTGAAGTAGGGAGAGCAGATAACAACATTCACAGCTGCTGTCCAGATCCAGGGTGAGGAAAGTGAGGGATGAACAAGAGATGAGATGAAGGGGGTGCTGAAACCAACTCTGCTCTGATCTTGATGGTGATAAAATGCGATCTGAATTCAAACACTGATTGTCTTTTGTCATTTCTGTATTTCTTGGTCACTAGGGGAAAGTTTGCACGTGAAAATGCAGTTTACTAGAATTTGCAAAGGGCTTCAGATTAGTAAATAAGCTCTGTATGTGCTTATTTAATTTATGTCATGAACATGAACTAAGAGATGGTGTTTAGAAAATCAGTAATTAATGTTGTGGGTATAAGGGTAAATGATGTAATTGATTCCGGATTAAGATTTTCAAGTGAAAATTTCAGTATTTGTGAACATTTCAGTATTTGTGAACAGACCCACTGTTTCCTCATGTAACTTTAGTAAGGAAAAGATTAGATGAGGGAACAAACTATCTTTGTAGTTACTAAGACTGTGCTTATTTTACCTTCTGCTGACCCAGGGTGCAAAAGAACAAATTTAAATCCCCTCTCAGCTTTAAAGGAAGTGAGCTTGTATCTCTTATAAAAGTGATCTAATCCCAGCATTACTTGTGTTCTGCTGAGAAACTCCCTGGATTGTCATCCTTTCTGTTCCTAAGGTGCTCAGATAACCCAAGAATTGTACTACTGTTGTAATCCAGGAGGAAAAAAAAAAGGAGAACAGGAGGTAAGGTTGCAGAGTAGAATTAGATGATAGTCCATTAGTGGAGCAGTGGTTCGGGGTTTTTCTGACTAAAGAAGTAACAGTCTTCAGGATACTAGAGAATTTCTTCATATTAAAACACCTAAGCTACTGAGATGGAGGTTGTAATGTTCTCTGTTTACAAACCTAGGCTTTATTAAGAGTTAAAGGCCATCTGGTTTAACCTGAAAAAATGCTAATTGTTTAACACGTTTTGGCTTGTAATTACGTTTTTGGCTTTTTTTTTCTATGAGAAATGACCCTTCTAAGAAAAAGATTTTCAATCTTTTTGTTCCTGGATTTACTTTGCCAATTAATTGAACAAAAGATTCTAAAATCACCAGGATACACAGCCAAAATCTCATTTCTGGTAGCTGTTTTTTCCCTTCTGCTGGCAAGGAAGACCAATGAATTTTTCCTTTTCCCCCTTTCATTCTTGTCCTTACTTGTCCTCTCTTACCCCTTTTCAGCTGTATTATTTGAGGGTTATTCACCCTCTATTTTCCTTGCTCAGTAAGAGTCTTCATGCTTTTTGGGCTGCCAACATCAAAGAGGTTGCAGCAGCTCAGCAGAGCCTTGGGAGAGCAGAACAAAGATGTTAGGATGAATGTCTTGGGCCAGCTCCAGTGCATTAAGCATGGGAGCAAGGATGAAAAGGATGCTTGCTTCCCAGGGACCAACCAGGGCTCAGCTTGCACCTGACTAAAGTACACAATTATTCTGAGAATAAAATATTCTGGATTTATACAACTCTCTTACTTTTGTTTTCTTTCTGGTTCATCCCCTTATAGATTATTTTCCAATTACTGCCTTGGAAGCTTTTCTCATGTTCTACAGTCAGTGGAAAACAAGATAATAAACATTGGTTATTGTATAGCATAATAAACTGTTGGGTTTACTCCATTGTGTTTATTTAATAATGTGACTCCAAATGATCCAGTCCTTTGGGGTAGGCTTTAAGGGATCCATGTTTAAAAAAAGTTACTGATTTCATTTTCTGTCCTTCCTATGGAAAAACAGGCACTCTTTCCATAGGAAATGGAGTATGAGCTATGTCCCAAATGATGGTGGGTAACAGAAGAAAGTCTTAAGGACAATGCCTTCTACTCTGCATAAGGCATTAGAAGACCCTGGGTGGGTCTTTAAGGTTTACCATGAAGATCTGCAGAAGTATGGGCTCATCATTATGGGAAGCTTTGAAAGGGGACAGATAGCAGGGACTTCATAACTCCCAGTGTCTCTTTCCATGTCTCTGTAGGTGTGGTCCTTGGGGGGGAAAAAAGCACTGAAATTTCACTGTTTCCCATATATATAATGTCAATAGGCCTACGAGAGCCAAAAGGAGTTCCTGTTTTCTCCTCAGACTCTCCGACTCAACAGGTTCTAGTTCTCCAAGGTGAGTGTGCCAAGACCTCAATGGGAGCAGGAGAAGGAAATGAAGTGCCATGTCCCACCTTCTCCTCACTAGGGGCCATGGGAAGGATTTGTACATAGAAGCTCTCTACGAGAGAAGGAGTAGAAGGTGGGAATCACAGTCAGCTAAAACAGAGAACTGTGTTTTAAATAGCTTCTTATTCAACCATCATCCAGCATAAATCTCAGGTATAACCTAGGGTAGATTTCACTATATTGTGGAATAAACAACATTGAAAACAATTGCTTCTGCAGAGAAAGTGAGATTAAATATTTATTCTTTTAAAAAATAGTAGAAAAGAAATAATTTTCAAAGATTTAGTGAACTCGACAAAATTGAGGAACCTTTATGAAATTACAATATTCCTTCAGTGTATGCTGTTCTTCTGCAGCTTTCTTTTCTCGTATTTGACCCAGAAAGCCTTAGAGACTCATAATTTAGTGGGTGTTTCCTACAGTATTCTAGATGCAACCACAATGCAGAACTGTGACAGAGTAAGAGGCTGTAGGGTTTAATAGAAGTTAAGAGATTCATTTAAGTTGACAGGGATACAAGTAACCCAGATTTGATCTGGCCTGTATACAGATTCAGCCTCTCAGAAGATAAGATAGCTACATTTTTTTCAGATAATAATCACTAAAAAAAGAACAGTTAATGGCTGTACTCTTCATTCTTCCTGACAAAAAATTGCCATGAAATCTCACCATAAATCAGAGAGTACAAAACATGTACAGAAATAACAACAAAACAGTAAGGATAACAGGACAAATTCAGATTTCTAATTATTAGGTAATAATATTTTATTTGATGTACAGATAGAAGTGTGTCCAGCTCTAGGCACCCCAGTACAAGGGATACATAGAGCTGCTGGAGAGAATCCAGTGAACGGCTGCAGAGGTGATTAAGGGGCTGGAGCATCTCCCCTGGGAGGAAAGGCTGAGAGAGCTGGGGCTGTTCAGCCTCAAGAAGAGATGGCTCAGGGGGTCTCATCAAAGTGTGCAAATACCTGACAAAGGGATGAAAGGAGGATGGAGCCAGACTCTTCTCAGTGGTGCCCAGCAACAGGACCAGAGGTGATGGGCACAAATGGAAGCTCAGGAGAGTCTCTCTGAATGTCAGGAAATGCTTTTTCACTCTGAGTGTGACTGAGCACTGGCATAGGTTGTCCAGAGAGACTGTGGAATCTCTACCCTTGGAGATGGTTGAAACCTGTATGAATATGGTCCTGGGAAACTGCTTGTAGGTGCCCCTGCTTGATCAGAGAGATTAGACCCCATGGCCTCTAGAGTCCCATCCATCCTGAACCCTTCTGTGATTCTGTGAAGGGAATTATAGCCCTGCAGCTCATCGGAGCTGAACTGCAGACAGAGTGGTGGTTCAGTGAATGAGTGGAATGCTATGAAAAATACAAGGCTCATTTTCCAGTGAAGTCAAGCACATCTTTTCCAGCCTTTTCTTCACTGGAACTAAGATTGTTTAGCAAAGACCAATCTGTAAAGCACATTTTCTCCAAAGCTGAAGAGTAACAATAGAGTGACAGATGAGGATGGCACTACTTGTAGAAGATTACACTTCACACAGATGAGAAATTTTCTACCCTGGAACATCATATTTTGTATTGCAAGGAATTTCTACCATTGTTGCTTCCATAGTGAAAGATTTGCAAGGGAAATGTTGAAGCAGGACACCTACCATTTTGTGGTGTAGCCTGCAAAAAGATTCCAAGCTGTTAGGCGATGGCTCCCAGCTCTGCCTTGCACACAGACAGCACTTCATCCATTCTTCCTGCTCTCGAGGGTATCATTTGCATAACCATTGGTTTCACTGCATTAACTTGCTCTTGCATCTGTAGATTATAAAAGTCTGTAAGTGGAGGTGGAAACCCTGGAAATAAGGGAAGATGGTGGGATTTTCCTTAGAAGCATTGATTGCCTTATGCAGGCTGTAAAAGAGAGACACGGGCCATACATACTCTAAGTTGTCTGAGGGATGTCATGGTCCAGTCTTCTCTGCACTTCTGCTGGGAAAGCACCATCCAAACAGCCTGTAAACTGTCCTGAGTTTTACTCTTATTTTTGGAGACTTTTTATTGTTTAGGAAAGCACTCCAAAGATTTCCTCAGCCTCCATGTGCTATATTCCTGCAGTAATATAAAAGACAATTATTCCACACCCAGGATGGGTCAGAGGCCAGGGTAAAGGGGCCTGGATGAATGTTGGAGATGCATTTTTACAGGAAAAAGAAGGATCCAAATTTAAGGATCCAAATTTCTGATCACTCCAATCATCTAACCCCACTATGTGCATGCCAGGATCTCTGTCTGCTAGTATCTGCTTAATGGGTTTCATAAGGAATGCCAGAATATTCAGGAAAATTATCTTTGTTGAGTACCATATAATCACAGCAATGAGGAAGAACAAGCTGAAATTTTAAACACAAGATTCCCAAGTTCTTTAAAAATCAGATTTTTCTTTTCATCCAGCTGTCTGCTGGATTTTGCCTTTATTTGAATTGGAAGCAGCAGAGGTGTGATTCTCTACACTGTGGGGTTGCAATTGCAGGATGCTGTGGAATGAAACCCTATGGCCAAGAACAGACTGTGCTGTGTGAAGGACTGAGGATGTTGGCAGTTCTCACAAATGAAGAAATTGTGACTGGATTCCATTCAGGTGGTGGTGCATGGCTTTGGTAATATTTTTAAAGTATGATGCTTTAAACAGAAACCTACAGGCTTTTACCTGGAGTGAACTGTAAATTTATACACTGAAAAACAAATCATTAGTCTTGTACCATGATAAATAGCAAAAAGAAACAGTGTCAAATCTTTGACATTTTGGGCAATATTTTGCCCTTAAATTACTGTCCAAAGGTGCTCTTCCTGCATCTACAAGAGCACCAATTAGCACATTAAGAAGTGCATATTATGGATTTTTGTTTCACAGAAGCCTATTTTCCTCTTGATCACAAAAGCATGTTTAAGAAGCATAATGCCACACAACAGAAACGGGCATCTTATGAACAGCACCTGGAAATTAAACATAGGCAAGGGAGAGTAGGCACACAAGGATATTGAGTGGGATATATAATACCTGGTGGTGTACAGCCTGAAGGTTGATCTAGCTCCTTATGTTTTGAACATAAGCTGTTTTGAAATATGTAAATTAAAATGACATAAACAATACAAAATAAAAAAAACCCCTCTCATTTAATAATGGTCAGATAAAAGATTTTGTTAGCAATTTGATTGAATAAAATGTTGCTTTCATGCATTTTCTCTGTCTGGTTTCCACCTGACATACCAGCATGTTTTACACAGAAGGTCTGATAGCACAAGTTGGTCTCATTTGATGTATTGGCTTGGGTTATGGCAGACTTCAAATCACTTCCTGATTCAGTTCTAGTTTTCCATAATCACTGCATGCCTGAGTTCTCCAACGGATACTTTGAAGTGATAGTGCAATAGCACTGCCTTTGTCTGATGTGTCTGACAGTATTTGGCACTCTTCTCTATCTCACACACAGTCTGGTCTTGCTAATAAAAATAACAGCCAACAAATCTGTCATGTTCTTAATGCTGATGAAGAATATCTCTGATGCCATTGTAACTGAAGATAAATTATGACCATTATAAAGAACAGAACAGAATTCCCTTCTGCTTCCCCTGCCCCCAACAAAATGCATTTTAGGTTCACCAAAGCTGCATTTCAGTGGATCACAATATAGGGTCCATTCAGTCTGGAATGAGTGTTTGTTGCAAATCCTCTAAAGCTCCAGAGTGGCATTTGCCCTGCAGGCAAAGACTATGGACATCAGAGACAGTGCAGGCCCTGTACTGGCATTTGCAAAAATAATAGGCTATCCATCAGAACAGTAATTTTCCTCACTCCAGGGTCCCAGGCTGAGAAAAGGTTAGTCCTACAGGCCTAAGGGAAACTGCAGAGCACAATAGAGTTCACACGGCCGCATGGTTGTTATAATTCCATGAGCTGATAAACACTGTTGTTGTTGATAACCATCTCAGTTTCTGAAGAAATATAAAGTGAGCTCAAGGCTTGGCACTGAAAAAGTTATTTATTTTTGCAGAGGTACTACACAGCTTTATCTGTTTTGCTTTTGCAAGTGCTAAATTAAACATGATAAAGGCAGAATCTGGAACCCTCAGGCATCTATGACAAAATGCAAATTTCCTGCTCCTTAGCTACAGCACCACAAACTCTTTGTTGGGAGCTCTTCACTCTGTAGAGAATACAAAACTTTTGATCCTCTTTCCCTTGATGTCAATGGGGCTTTAACTTCACAGACAGCAGAGGCAGGCCCACAATAACCTTGTTTGATCAAGTTATTCCTAACAAATTTTAGCATGGTGTGATGAGGTTTCTCTGCCCCTGGAATAACCCAGATGTTCAGGAGCTCTCCCCAAGGCTGAGGCATTGGTTATGGACATAGCTGCAAGGCTGGTCAATTAAATGCATAACAAAGAGCTCAAACTCCAGAAGCAGCACACTAAATTGCTCTTACATCCTAAGTGCATCATCATCACTGCTTCTTGCCTTTGCTCCATCTAGCTGCTTTTTCTCTGTCCTCAGGAGAGAACAGAGGGTTAAAGGAGTGGGTGTGGCAATCAAGTCACAGATTCATAGTTTTAGGTACAGAAAGACGAGAGCAATTTCCTTCTTTTTACTATCAAAACTGAATGTTCAGGTCGTGTCTTTCATCGTGGTCAAGTGGCACTACAGGATATCAAGCCCATGGGTTTTTGGTTTATTTTTTTCCAAAATTTATTCATGATCTTTATGCATGTTTAAATTATTTATCTTGATTATAGCTCTGCATGAATCCTGGGCATCTTTTCTAATTACTCGTGTACTGAAACATTTGGAATTGCAATTTTTATTTTTTTTTGCTTTGGGTTTAAAAGTTATATTTGGGCAATATTCCAATAACAGCATTTAGTGATAAAACCCATAACCCTTTGAGTTCTAAAACAATTTAGCTATTACTATTTGCTGAGTTGATATCAGTTTGCAAAAAGTTTAGCTCCAGTGAGACAGGCTCTTTGCTTGTTTGGAATGACTGTGGCTTATTAGTTCTGGGCAGCTCTATTTCCTGAAAGTTATAACCCAATAGATTTATATTGGTCTATTTGTTAAAGATGGTGAAAAGAAAAATATGCTTTTTTTTTTGTTCAAAGGTTTTTTCCTTTTTTCGGCAGTTTCTTGCTTCTTGTATGACTCTTATTATGTGATTTAAAAGCTCATCAGCATCATGTGGCCATAAATGTCTTCAGCAAATCCATATCTTCTGTGTTTCATGGTTGCTGAGCTGTGGCAGATGTTTATCCAAAGCAAATACTGAGAACATAAAGAAGACATGTCACAAACAAGAAGTTATTTGTGCTGCAGAAAGTGTCATTTTTATTTTACTCCAACATGTTGGAGGAGATAGAGACACACTAAACCAGAATGTACTTGGTCAGCAAAGGTGATGAAAACATTTGTTGTCCATTCCTGTTTAGATCCAATAGTTTACACCATGCTACGTGCATTAAAGAAGATCTGTTTCAGTGTGCATTGGAATTCCAGTGTACGTTGGATATCCATGATCCTATAGGCTTTCCAGTAATAATACAGTAGACTGGTTTTTTTTTTCTTTTGGTTTGTTTTGTGTCTTTCTATTTGTTAATATTTTGATGAAAACAAATTTTGGGTGAACAAGTGTTTGGATTAGTCTAGTTTGCTGTCCAAACTTAGCAGTTACTTTCCAGTGTGTGCATCCAGGATAAATATTCTTTCTGTATCACAAGGAACAGCACAGAATGCAACCATTGCAAAAAGCAAGAAACTGTACCTAAACCTTACGTGTGAGCATTTACCATACGTGCTATTAGAGCAGGGGTTGTATCTTCAGAGCTGCCCTTGCTCATGATGTTCACTTTTTGCAGAAGGGGAAGGGGAGCACAACTTACACAGCCGAGGTGGCTTCTTCCTGTGACCTCCTGTGGCCAACCACCATGGATTCACAGCCAGGTTTTCCACAGCAAATCCTGCCAATCAAATCCCAGCTTATTTAATCATGTATTCAAGAGGCCTTCATCCTTCTTTTATAACCAAATATTTCTAGTCTGACCTTCTAAAGAGAAGTTCAAAGCTCAACGCTGCTAGAATTGTTGAAGTTTTAAAACTAGAAAGCAAGTAAAAAAGATGAGCAAAGAGTTTGCCTCATAGTTATAGGTGTTTGGAATTGCCAGTGTTTACAGCTTTTTGTTATTCTTTTGAGAATAATGATGTCTAAAGAAATAGCTGAACACCTTGAGATTCTGAAACCAGAAAGATTCACACAGCTGCGTGTGCCCCTTTAGCTGTGTTAATTTCAATGCCTTCAGCTTCAGTCTGGCAATCCATTTACGTTTCTCGTTGCTCCTGGGTCTCCTGCCACATTGTCCTTATTCCCAATAGCCTTTACTGCAGTAATGAATGTTCACATAAATGCCATTAGTCTCCTTCTGCTAAGGGTATGAGGAAGGAGATATGCAAACATAGGAACCGCCTCAAAACAATCAGTAGGACTCCTATGGTTTCCTTCCAGTATCTAAAAGCTCTTGGCCAAGCATAGGTGGAAGAGCAACAGGAATGTGGCAATTGCATCATAAAATGTGTTTCTGGCCTATTTCCCCTATTGAGTCCACCAACCCCAGAAGGCTTGATGTGATTCTTGCCTTTCTTCTTCATGTTTTTGGTTTTTAGAGGAATCAAGTGGCATATTTCTTACAAGAGGTCAAAAGGACAAGGAAGGGAATGCAAGTGATGCCAGCAAAGAAGCCACCAATAATCAGGGGAAATGATCTTGCAAAGAGATTGTCTCCTGTCTGTCACCCCTGTCTGTGAGGAAGAAAGCAGCACTAGCAGAAAACGACCTGCTAGATTGTTTCTGCTTCTAGATCGATAAATAAAGTCTCTACAGTTCCCCTGAAAGATATCCTGCTGTCATTGTGGTCTGACTAACACATTCAAGTCAAAGTGAGATTAATATCTAACAGCAGCTACTTAATCATGAGCAACAACAACAGTCACCCTGGCTACCTTTAGATCAGGTTTTTAAATCATGGAGCAGATAGAGCTGCTGAGCTTTTCACCCAGAATGCAAATTAAAGGCAATTTATTAACATGGAGTCAGACCTAGAAAAACAAAGAGTTATCAGATTTTTTTTCCATTGTAATGCAGATTTCTGCTTAACAGAGATCCTTCATTGGACAAGGTGGGGAAAGGCAATTGTTCAATGCCCTGAACTTAGAATCACGTATAGTAAAATCCACAATTAAACGAAGTCCTCAGTGTCCTGTGCAGCAAATCTTGAAGGAAAAAGAAGGAAGGAAGGAAGGAAGGAAGGNAAAGAAAGAAAGAAAGAAAGAAAGAAAGAAAGAAAGAAAGAAAGAAAGAAAGAAAGAAAGAAAGAAAGAAAGAAAGAAAGAAAGAAAGAAAGAAAGAAAGAAAGAAAGAAAGAAAGAAAGAAAGAAAGAAAGAAAGAAAGAAAGAGGAAGGAAGGAAGGAAGGAAAAAAGGAAGGAAGGAAGGAAGGAAGGAAAAGAAAGGAAGAAAGAAAGAAAGAAAGAAAGAAAGAAGAAACAAATTCATAATTATTCAAATCTGCAGATAATCAGGATTTTATGTGGTTGCCTATGTGGAAAAAACAGTTTTGGAATCTTCTGGCTGTTGACTTTTGTTTCTTTGTTTAAGGTTTGAATCTCAGAGAGATCTGAGATTCTTTGGTATCTCAAATCTTATTAATGCAAAATTTCCAGGAGAGCTGCTCTGACAGTTTTGTAGAAGTATTTAAATAAAAAAGCTGAGAACTTGTCTTTTTAAGCTTGTGCAGAGATTTGTATCTCTCACTGCTGAAGAAGGTTGATGCCAAATGAACACAGACTAGGCTCCACAAACACAATTTAAATCTCTCTGGGGAGTATGAATATTTGGCACCTAATTTGGTCAAGATATCTATTTCTGGTTCCTCCTAAGAGGGATTAATATCTTCAAAGTCACAAGTTTACTCTGACTCACTCTACAAACCCTGTCTCTTCTCACTACACTGGAAGATCATCAATAGAGAATAACCTAGTTTTTGTGTCCAAGTAATGTGCGCAGCATGAGGACAGTCAGATGATATACTTCTTCTCTTACTCAATGTCCATTTTTTTTTTTTAATTTTAAATTTTATCCTGTGTAATGGTTGGGTAGTATTATAACCACTTTCTCAATCAGAAAATGGGTGGCCTATTCAAACTTGTTTTATTGGCCAGTAACCTACCTTTATTTTCAGTGGAAAAATGACAGTTTGGACACGTGGGAGCACCTGGGCCATCACTGCATCAAGTAGACACATCAGGGAAAAGCTGTAGAACAATTTACCAAATAAATGATTGCTAAGGATATTATCTTTTTTCTAAATAATGTAAAAGAACAAAAACTGATCCAGAAGCATTTTTATTTTTTTTTGTCTTTACTCTTAGTAAGTAGTTATTTTGGCATATTTACATGGCAATGACTTGTTTAGTATATTCTTTCACATCTTATTCTGGTTTTGTGGTTCTTTGGCAAGCTGTTAATCCCTTTTTTACATCCAGCACAAGTTTCAGTTGCCACCTACCCCATCAGTTGAGTTCATGGAAATGAAACTGGAGAATTTGATAAGATACTCATAGACTGTAAAAAGCATTACATCAAGCTGGAAGTTAAGCACTAAATTAAGAAATACAAGATGCTTTCACAGACTGAGGAGAATTAAAACCTGGAAAGAAAGAACTGATTAGAGAGCAAATCGCAATCAGAATGTTCTAAGACTAATATCAGCATTAAAATTCACTATGGGGTAGACTCAAATTCAGAATTGATCCCAGACAAGGCAAGATGATTCTAATGATCTTGTAATAGAGAGTTCTCTCTACATCTGGACAGATCCCATGCGTTCTTGCAACCCTAGAAATCTGAGTAATAAAGGATGCACAATGTTTAATTGGAGTTGGCAGTTAAACAAAACATAGCAATGCTGTCATATTTAAATTGATGTCATTTTAAATGATTACATGGTAAAAGATTTCCCACTGTTTATGTGCAGATATTTTGCAAAAATAAAGAAAAATAATGACTCCCATGGCCATGGGGCATAGATTGCTATTTTTTCCTTCTATTTACAACACAGACCATAGGAGGGAAATTATGCAAGAAAAGCAGCTCATCAGTTCTCAAGCCAGGGGTTTCAATTGCAAATGCAGTGTGACAGCAGACATTTTCCTCTGTCAAAAATTAACAAAATAACTGAAAGGGAAGGAAAATGGGGCCTGCAAACAAATTGGTGAATCAGGAAAAAAGAACAAACAACAGAAGTAGGAGTCAGTGGCAGGAAGGCTGAGATGCTGCTTTGTGAGATGAGTACATACAAAATAGGAGGGCTTGGCCAATGTCATGCTTTTGGCTTTAATTTGTTGACCAAATGGATGTTTGGGGAGTGGTACAGATGCACTCATTTCAAATGGTCTGCATCCATCCAGTCCACATCGCCTCTAATTGCTCTTAGGTGATGCAGGTTTTTAGAGACACAAGAGCTTCAAACTATCAGGGTGCCAGAAGGGAAGGGCAGCTTCTCATCTATACTGACATGCTGGGATTGTGTATATGGCACCTGCCTGGCTGAAGGACTGTCTGGGAACAATACTCTGAAATTCAGTCTTCTATTTCAAATTACTCCTCAAGGGTTTCTAAAAATGTTTTTGTGAGGTTCTAGAATCTCCTCAGTAATGTTTGCATTCTCTTCAGTTGCTTTCTTATTTGTGAATAATATATGGCTCACCATCAGTATAAGTAATTACCTAGGAACCCAAAACATCTATTTCTATCCAGATGATCTATTAGTTTCATTGTTTCTTTTCATTAGCATCCTGCATACATCTGAAAAGTTTATACATAGGCAGAAAAAACTTACTGTTGAGCCAATTATGATGCAAATAATTGTTACTGGGTTGAGCAAACTCATGATTCAGACAGCCAAAAGAAAAAAGGGAAATATCTTTGCTATTAGTCATTTACTTCTAGCAAGTGATAGCATTATAATATCTTTTCAATGAAGATAATTAATGTTCTAAGTTCTCCTTCAACAATATACTGTCAAAATGTGCCTCTGAAACATAAGTCTCATCAAGAAGCTCAAATGCATCATAGAGGAACTAGATTTCAGTCCAGGTAAACAATGTCACTTCTAGAACTTGACATCTGATGCCCAATTGATTTGTACTTCAAAACATTAGCACAGTGCAGTAACGATGGCAAAGCCAAACATCTGATCATCTCCACGGCTTTTTTCAATTACAGAACTAAGAAAAAGAGCTGCTTCTCCTTGCCAATGGACAAATTACTCAGTTGCCAAATTTTTTGAAAGATCTGGTTATTCTCAAAGATCTGAGGGGGGAAAAGTCATCAAGAAAGAGGTCAAGTTTTATCTTCATCTACCTAGACAGGCCTGGGTAAGTAAGCTCCCTGCCTTGATCTGTTGCTTTGCCTACCTGGTACAGGACAACATTCAACAGACTTCTTTTGTAATGTCACACTCTAATATTCCAGCTGGTCTTTTAACAAGTTGCAGAGGAAGAAGGTAAACATCAAGCCTTTCCCACGTCTGTGACAAAATTAGAAGCGTTCTGTAAGGGTTTACAAACAAAGTGTGTTGACCTAGTTCTCGCTTTGCTCACTGTGAGACTGCAGTGGCTTAGTTTACCTGAATATGTGAAGGGAAAAAAAGACCAGAAAAACAAGCAGAAAGACAAGAATGGACTGAGATAAGCCACTTCTCAGCAAACACTTAACAGTTGTTAAAAGACAATACCAGGACAGGAAAATGCCTGGGGATTCAAAGATCTAAATAATAAAGTTAAAAAAAAAAAAACCTGGCAGACTTTAAAAGGGAGTTTTTTCCAAAATAAATATTCTTCAGTTTTAAAAAAGCTTTTTAGCTATCGAATACCCCTTACTTCTAACTTTCAAAAGAAGAATAGCCAGGGCAAACATGGTCCAATGTGCTGTGTAAACACATGAGATAAACAAGACACTAAAGTAGAAAGAGATTTGAGAATCTCATCTTGGCTTGAAATGTAAGTGCCTGGTAAAAGAGAGTCCAGTAAAAAAACAGAAGAGGTGCAACTGAACAACAACGGCCTATAAAAAGACTTGATTTGTTGGAAAACTACTTACTGCTTTCAAAGAAATGCTCTGTGCTAGTCAATAGAGTGAAAAGGGATGATCTTTTACTTCATGACTTGTATCTGAAAAACTGGTATATACAAACACAAATAATAACAAACCAATTGCTTGTATTTCACAAGAGCCTTCCAACAAGGAATAATCATAATCACAACCTTCATCTCCCACCCAAGCCACCTCAGGCATGACTCAGTCCAATTTAACCCTCCTCTTCCTCTCCATTGTCTGCTCAAACAAAGGAAATTTACAGTGGGCAGTCATATGAGCCTGAAATAACCTGATATTCCTCCTTTGCTGCCTGTCTTCTCCTTGTACTCTATCTTGAAATGAAGTCATAGCGCTACATTTGTGACATCCCATTCATTTCCATGGAAACAGATTACCAGTTCACAGGCGTTTATGGCTTCACTGCCACATAAAGAGAAGGAACTGATCTCTGTGAAAAAAAGCCCTCCCTGAAAACAGCAGCAATAGACACGGTTTCTGATAGAAATAGACATATTATCACATTTCTCATTTCCCTTTAAATTCCAATTGACATGCCTGAGACTGGATGCATGGCTGCACTTACATCCTTGTAATTAGTGATACATTATTCATAGCGAATCATACCTGCTCTGAAAGATGTTATTTCAAGGCTCCATTCTACCTTACTTCCTCTTACTTCTGGATTTTCATTTTTCCCTCTTACACAAGATATTCAAGTCAGAAAGCAAGCATCCTTCCCCACCTTCCATCTTATTTTTTCTCCCATCATCCATCTTAGCTTTCAGAATCTGCTTCAGCATTATTCATCCCTTATGTCTTTCAAGGATCCTTTACAGGTGTCTATTCCAATTTTGCATCTTATGTCATTTAACCTAGTTTACTAAAAAGCAATAGGACATTCAGAAGGAGGCAGAGGCAACAAAATGAACACAGCAACTGAAACGAACTAGATTCTGCCTAGTTCAGTAGTTTGGAGTTTGACCTAAATCTTTTAGTCCCGGGGATTTTCACCAGCATTTTTGTTGTATTTCTCTTTCCATATTTCCATCACTTGGTAACATTGCTGTAAATTAGGGCTGCCCTCAGGCTGTTCTGATTTGCACTCAAGCTGCCATTTGCCCATTGAGCTGTTTGGAAACGTTGATGTTGGCTGCAGCACAGCCTCACTCCAACTGTTCATCCACATCTTTTCATCTAGAAGCCACAGGACACTGAATGGGAACAAATGTAAGGTAATTTGTCTTCATAATTGCTTATAAAGGACCTTGGTGGTCCCATGCAAGTGTTTCAAAAATATCTCCCCTTCCCTAGTGACTCCGAACCAAATGGCCTGGTGTGAGCTACACCTGTGCTCTCCGTGTGCCTCAGGGCTATAAGAAGTTTTTTGGTTTTTTTCCATTTTCTTTGCTGCAGCTGTTCATGTTGCTGATGAGAAGTTTGGCAGGGCAGGATCTGCTGCTGTTTAAAAGGAGACCATAAGTGACCTGCCCTCACAGTCAGGCTGTAGACAGGATGAACACTTTTTCTGAGGTCTGACAGAGATTGCAGAAGCAAGGGACAAGAAAGCATTGATCTAATGAGTCTTTCATCTGAGGAAAGCTGCCCAGTGGGGAGACAGTGTGGGATGACACAGAATCAAACGAGTGTCTGAGCTCCAGTCGAAAGCAAGGGAAAGGGGATGTTTATAAACCAGGAGAAGCTGCACAGCAGTCCCTCTGTCCTGGAGCTCAGCACACCTGCCCCTGAGTCATTCAGCAGGATGTAAATCCAGGTGATACTCTGTGATATTAAGTTCTAGGCAAGAGTGAAGTCTGGCTGTTGTACTACATGCCTTTTAGATGGCAACCTGCAAACAGCTCACAGACACAGTGAATGCATCCGAAGAAAAGCAGGGGAGTGGATGAGGAGTCTGGAGTACAAGTCATATGAGGAGTGGCTGGGTGAGCTGAGGTTGTTTTATCTGGAGAAAAGGAGACTCAGGTGGGACCTTATTGCTCTCTGCAACTACCTGAAAGGAGATTGTACTGAAGTGGGGATTGGTTTCTTCTCCCAGGTTAGAAGAAATTGTCTGTAGTTGTGCCAGGGAAGGTTTAGATTAGATATTAGGATAAAATTCTTCACTGAAAGGGTGGTCAAGAATTGGAACAGGCTTCCCAGGGAAGTGGTTGAGTCATTATCCCCAGAGGTATTCAAAAATCACGTATGCGTGATGCTTAGGGACATGGTTGACTGGTGACCTTGGCAGTACTTGTCTAACTGCTGGGTTCAGTGATCTTAAAGATCCTTTCCAACCTGAATGATTCTATGGTTGTATGTGATAGACTCAAGGGTAAAGGGGTAAGAATAGAAAAAGTGGAAGAGCAAAGAAAGTCAGATATGAATGATCCACCCATATCTCCATTTGTTTCTCCCAGGAATATGTATTTTAGTGCACTCAGTACCAAAGATATGAAGATCTGCTCTAAGTCAGAACACATTAAAATATGACCATCTATAGATTTTGGAAAACAACTTTAAACAGAAGATGAAATATATACTAAATTAGTATATAGACAGAAAATATGATAGCAAAATAAGAGACCATTTTGTTGGTATAGTATATATTAATATACTATTGAGTGGTCTTCAGTGTAAAAGAGTGGCCTCTGATCATAAAAGTGTTCCTAGGGAGGGCCATGGCACTCCTATCTGACTAATGATAGCACGTTTGTGCTGTACTTCGGTAGCACTATCAGAAACCTTTGTTTGTTTTATTGACTAATTCATTATAACTTATTTTCATGGATGTAACATGAAAAGTGCATTTTCATTTTGCTGGGCATCATGGAAATTTCTCATGACATCTTTTCACCTTACATCTTTTATTAGACATTTCCATCAGCTGTTTTCACAGATGTCGTAAATAAGGTGTGTAGCTTTGGTTCATCATAAAGCCCTGTTTTGAGGCTGCATGCCCATGCTATATCCCATATACCTGTAGTTTCTCTATCTGAGGGGTTAGGTGAGTGGGGCAGAGTTTACACCATACCTAAAAGTACCTAACATGCCGGTTATACCAGTGTTCAGACCACCACTGACAGTCTCCTGACACACATAACTTTTGGCATTATGTTATTTCTGAGAAAAAATCCAGAGCTGTTGATGCTGTTAAGGAACTCCTATTACTTTACTGAATTTGCCTGAGGCAAACATCAACAGTGATACTACACTATACATTGACAGAAACACAAAGGTGTACATTTTAAAATAAAACATTGTCTAGACTAATTTTATCTCCTAACAGCAGCCTACAGTAGCATCAGAAATTAATACAGAGTGAGATAGCATTTGGCTCACCTGTGCAGAGAAGTTGGGCATTCCCATGCTCCTTTTAGAGCCAGGAGAAGCAAAGAGATCAAGACCAATGTTCTCAGTCAGTGTTAATTCAGCTCATGTACTTGCATTAGAAAAGACTAAATGAAGGTTGAACTCCACATCTTTACTACAGTACCTGCAATTACTTTTCCAGAAACATGCTCCTGAGAACTTCTTGCAACTCAAAACACCTTGACTGTCCATCATTAGCATGGAAGACATCTGCTGTTACTCAAAACATCCTCTAAATGCTCTTCTATAAGCAGAAGGGCTTAATTTGCTCTCTTGTCTGTATCACTCATTCAAGTGATTTTTCATGACACTTTAACCCAGGGTTTTTTTTTTTTCTAATTCCTACAGTTTACTTTCTTGAATAAAACCACTGACATAAGTTACCAGCTTTAGGAAAGTGTTGAACATCTGTGATACCTTGTTTACCTTGGGTCTGTCTGGACAATCCCCTTTTGGTCGTTGGTGTCCCAGTTGAGGAAGTTTAGGAATAAAGAGATGTGATAAAGATGACTGAAGCTATACAAAACAGTAGAAGAGACATGTGACCAGCCACAGCAGGGGATCCCTGGTGCGTGGAAGCCCTGAAACAAGGTTCTCTGGACAAACAACAAAGTCTGCTTTCTGCAACCTACAGCAGTGTTTTCTCCAAATCACAGTGTCAATTTGAACTGTGGGAGATAAGTGCAACGGGCAAAATATGGGGCCAGGACTTTCCCCTTTATGGGAAGCATGACATTTAATAAAGTGTTTTTTCGTCCATAAACATCTAAACAACAAAGACCCTTATGTTAGTAGGAATTAAGCTGTTCTAGCTGCAGTCTCTGCGACTCTGTTGCTGTGGAGCTAATCCTAACACAGGAGAAAAGATCTTGCCTTTTTGCTTTATTCCCTGGACAACCATCCTATATAAACAAACTGCTACTTCACTCCCATTGGTATAAAATGGCCCTTACCAGTTGTGCCAGAAGGGTGCAACTGAGCCTGTGCCAAAAGAACAAATGGTGTCAGCATATTTCTTAAGAATCTGGATGACAACATCACAACACCACATTAGCCTTGACACAGAAACACAAAAACTTCATTATAATTATCTGACAGAAATGTGCACAGAGGCAGATTTGGTTTCTGGGTCATGAGGGGCACCATACAACATGTCCATAGCACAGACTGTTTTTAACCTGCTTGTCCTCTGCTCATGGCTTTCCTTCCCTTTGACTTAAGTATTTGTCTTCCTGCTATTTTATTCTTTCCCCTCTGAGCTCCCCTTCTCTTTTACAATTACCTCCAGTTTCACCAGCTCTTCAGTTCTTTACATGATCTCCCTTTCCTTTAACTTGGATAAATCTACTTGCCGGGTCAACAATATCTTTCTGCTTCCTTTCATATTTATAATGACACTTATCTTGGTCCCCGTTCTTTTTTAATACAACCTGATATTTCTCATCTTAGTTCCATTCCTATTCACATCTCTTTCATCCTTCTCATCTTCACTTTCTCTTCTACTGTTTTCTCCTCATACCTGCAGTCATAGGAGCTCTGTTCCATGCATTGTCACAATCTGCTCAAAGTGTTGTTTTCCCTTTTTTTTCACTTTCAAGTATTTTCACTTTCCTAGTGCTTTCCCCTCCTCCTACTGCAAGGTTTATTGCCTTTCCCATGTGAAAAGTACTCTTGACGTCCCCTTGCTCCTTCAGCTACTTTTCTGTCTTTTCTTCCTTTCATCTCCAAGCTCACTGAATAATCTCAGGTTGCGCATTTCAGTTCCATTGAAGATGCCTTCTTCCCCTTGCATTCATCTTCAGTCACACTTAATATGCAATGTCTTCTAATCAAAATTTGAAGGAAAATACTCCATCCTTAGATATGCCCTTCACTTTTGTTGGGGCAGTTCTAGACTTTTTCTTGAAATTTCACTTTCTCTCACCAGCTCTTACTCTGGTATTCGCTGGTCTTCTTACTCTCTTCAGCATATCTATCAGAAGCATGTCCTTGCCTTCCCTTAGCTCTCAGTGGGGATCCCAAATGTGTCCGTCCTTGCTTCCATTCTCACTCATCTTTGTAACTTACCTCTGTTTAATCTCATCAACAGAGCACAAATTCAGTTATCCTCTCAATACAGATGACCTACAAATCTCTTCTCCTGCCCAAGACCTCTCCTTTAAAATCTTAGCTGAGTATCATTGTTGCACCAAAGTCTCATTAGCTGCAATACTGTTAATCCTGTTTGTGACTTCTTCTCTGCCTCAAACATTAACTCAGTCCCCTGAAATCTCATCATGAGGTAGCACTTCCCCATTTTTTTCTCAGTCAGTGTGATGTCTGTTAGGTCCCACTTCCAGCTTGTTCCTGGTATCACTCTGCGGCATTCATTTATTATTAGTTACACACATTGCAATTTAATTTTGCTAGGAATTAAAAATCTGAGTATTTTTAGAACTGGATTGAACTTGAACATGCTTAAGAGCTTACTTCCCAGCTGAGTGGCAAGTTATGTAGCATTTCAAAATAAATATGGTCTATTTATTATAAGGTATATATTAAAAATATATATCCTCTGTCCTTTGAGATACTGCATCTTAGCAACTATCCAGTACAATTACTTATCATCATATCTCAGCCAGTTCAATGAAACTTTCTTTACCAAATGCTTAACATTGTCCAGCTAGATCAGCTGCCCGTTTACCAAGTACAGAGCCCTTCCTTTGCAAACCCTTACCTTGCTGCCATCTCTGTCTTCCTTTTCAGATTCTCTCAGCCTACTGCCATCCTCCACATTTTTGATTCTAATCAGCCCTGAGCACTTGCCCTTTCATCATCTCCTTGTTCAAATTTGAAATGAACATTTCTATGCTGTCTTCTACACAGCCCCTTACACTCAATAGGCAATCCACAAGTATGTGCAAAGGATATTAATTTTCTCTAAAAGCCATATTAAAACATTCCTCTCCTAAGCAGTCTTGGGGAAAAAACACTGTAAAGTAGAGCTTCTATGATAGGGCTACTGGCATGGACAAATACTGTTTCATTGTTTGCTAATTTGTTGTTCTATTTATTGTGTCATGACCTATACTTGACTGAATTTTTTTTTTTCTATCAGGGATCATCTGTTCTGTCCTGGTACAGGATGTTACAGAACAGCATAGACAGCTACCACTTACCGTTTGTAGGAACAGCAATTTTAGCATGTTGTCCTGAAATAAACTGTCAACTTCTACTAATATTATTCCTCTTATGTAGGGAAAATGAAGAGCAGGTCTTAGAGCAAGTTAATTTGCAGCCTCCGTTAAAGGCAAATATGTTTCACTGATTCTTCTGTTGTTCTCAGCAGGCTCCCCAAGACAGCAATCCTGCGTGTGCAAACACTGTTGATTAGAGGCTGGTGGTGCATCTCCAACCTCTGTCTCATGATGCACTCAGGGGTGAGGAAGACAGGTTTCCACCTACTTACTGTGCAACCAAGGATGATAATTTAATCCATAAATCCCGTGACTTTCACTTGTAAAATAATAAATAGATATTTAGAGAGAGAAATGTTGTTTGTAGCAATGAAATAGCTGGATACCAGCAGCAACATGGGTGTTTTTCCACAAGGGCAGCCAAGTGTACCAGGGTCACCCAGAAATCGCTAGGCTCAGTGCTTCTTGTCTCACTCAGTCAGTGGTCTCCTGACATTCAGTTATTGGGCTCTGATCCAATAACTTGGATGACAAATGGCATTTTTTCAAATGTGTGTACCACTATGATTTGGCAGCAGCTTCCACCAAAGATAAGCTGCAGAATAGGAAAGATGGACCTGGATCTGTATTATATTTTTAGGTAACAAGAAACATGATTCCTCTGAATCATTTCAAAGGATATCAAATAGTTGTGGTTTTTTTGGTTTTTGTTTGTTTTTTTTGTTTTTTATTTAACAGGAAAAAGAAAATAGACTTCTGACTTGGGTTCCGAACACTCTTTTCCACACAGGGACAGATATTTAGGGGATACACACTTCTTCTCTCTGTTCTACAAACCCTCAAACTAGCACCAAAGAACTACTAGTACCAAAAATGTGCTACCTCAAATAAACACTCACAGCACGAATTTCTCTGAACTGGTGATGATTCAACAGTGGTTGATAAAAGGGCAGGGCTGTGATGGCCTCGCTGGCACATGTTGTTGAGCATCTCCTCTATGGGTAACAAGCTTTTGTTTGTATCAAATTAAAAAATAATTCTAAAAAAAGCATGAGAGAAAAGCTGTATATGTACCTATATGTGGAATTAGATCCATACATTAGATTAGATCTATAGGATAAGTCTGTTTCAGTCACTTTTCCCTCAGGCCAACTTATTGGCAGGTCGAACATAGTGGAGTTCCAGCTCAGTGCACACACACTCTGATAAATGGCCTACAGACAGAAGAACTGCAATGATAATTTGATATTTCATTGTATTAGTTATTCAAATCATCCTTCTCAGTCCATCTTTTACATTACCTTCCACCGTAGCATATTTATAAATAGTTAGGGTTTGTAGAATACATTTGAGATTTTTCTATTTATCTGTTTATCTATCTATCTATCTATCTATCTATCTATCTATCTATCTCCTAATTAAACGCTTGTCAAACATGGTAGTTAGCTTAACATTAGTTCAACACTAGTTTAAAAAATAGTGTTCATTTTGGTGTTTCTCTGCAAGAACTTCAGTATGAGATATTTGCTGCATGGGATATCATTCACTTGAGTTCATGCTAAGAAAGACAATAAAATTAAGCAGCAGCTGGTCATTAGAAGCTTATATATTTCATATTCAGTACACACATGCTTCTTAATCCTAAACAAATTATATTAATCACATTTTAATTATGCGTCTGCCCTATTAAATTAGAATTAGGAGCTAGAGTCGACAATGAAACTAGTCAGAGTTTCACCATCTGCAGATCAGGCTTTGCATGACCTACTGGGTATTTTTAAAATATTTCAATTTTAAAAGTAGTAATCACCTATGGATATTTAAAACACCTCTGACAGATGGCATTTATCCATGATTAATGGGTAACCAGGGGTCCTCTTCACTTATCTATGTAATTCAGTCATCATCTAGTGATAAATTGCAGAAAAAAATGTTTTGTTCATAAAGTAAAAATCAACGGTTGTAGTTTCTGATGTAGAAAGATGCTGAAGACTCACATCTTGACACTGTCCCACACAACAACCTTATCTCTACACTGGAGAGATGCCAATTTGACAGATAGACCATTCAGTGGATAAGGAATTGGCTGTGTTGCTGCACTCAAAGTGTTGCAGTCAATGGCTCATAATTCCAAGTGGAGGTTGGTGATGAGTGGCGTGGCTCAGGGGTTGGCATTGGGACCAATGATATTCAACACCTTTGCTGTCGCATGGACAGTGGGTCCAGTGCACCCACAAATTCCTGACAACGCCAAGCTGTGGTGCAGTCAACTTGCAGGAGGGAAGGGATGCCATCCAGAGGGACCTGGACAGGCTTGAGAGGTGGCCCCGTGTGAACTTCAAGAAGTTCCACAAGACCAAATGCAAGGTCTAGAATCTGAGGCAAGGCAATCCCAGACATAAATACAGGCTGGACAGAGAATGGATTGAGAGCAGCTCTGAGGAGAAGGCCTTGGGGGTGTTGGTTGACGAGAGGCTCAACGTGACCTGGCAATGCACCCTCACAGCCCAGAATCCAACCCTGTCCTGGGCTGCATCAGAAGTGAGGCCAGCAGGGTGGTTCTGCCCCTCCTGCTCTCCTGAGACTCCACCTGGAGTCCAGCTCTGGGGACATGGAGTTTTTGGAGTGGGTCTAGAGAAGGGTGAGGAAGATTATCAGAGGGCTGGAGAGCTCTTCTACAGCAACAGACTGACAGAGCTGGGGTTATTCAGCCTGGTAAAAATAAGGCTCGGGAGAGACCTTCCAGTAAATGTCAGCCTACAAGAAAGCTGGAGAGGGAATTTTGACAAGTACGTGTATTCATAGGACAAGGGACAACAACTTTAAACTGAATGAAAGTAGTTTTAGATTAGATATAAGGCAGAAAATTTTTCAGATGAGGGTGATGAGGAAGTAAAACAGGTTGTTAAGAATGGTTGTGGATGGCAAATCCCTGGAAGTGTTCAAGGCCAGGTTGGATGGGACTTTGAGCAACCTTGTCTAGTGGAAAGTTGTCACTCCCTGTGGTGGGGTTTGAACTAGATGGTCTTGAAGATGACGTCCAACCCAAACCATTCTTTGATTCTATGATCTTTCATTAGAGATCTGGGATTTGCAGACATACAGGAGTTCACACAAGCTATTTCTAAGCAATGTTCAGATGCTGAATGTTGAAGTGGCAGAAATGAGTTCATGTTTTCCAAATACTGAAGTTCTGATTCTGTCCTCTGACAAAATGCTCATTAATTTTCCTGAAATTTTCCTGAAGTGAAATCTAAAGGACTAGATCATACCTATGCATGCAATACCTACATGATTCTTCATTAGCTATGTGCTTCTTCATTAGATTAATAGATTCCTCTATGTGATTCTTCATTAGCTATTTTTTTGTGGCCACTATGGGATTTTAGCTTCTGGAAATAGCCAGAGATCCATGTGGGAGTGGCAGGTATCATTCAGGATACAATGGGGAAATGTGTCTTTCTGAAGTGCAGCTAGAGATGGGACTGCACACCTTGAAGCATATCAGCTGGCAGCAAACACTTCAGATAACTGAAACCAATCCACATTTTCCACCATGTATTTGAACATACATTTTGAAAGTGTAAAAATATGTAAAATAGGTAGACCTTAGCCATTCCCCTTATAAATTGCACCTTAAATGTTTCTGCCCAACTTCACATGGTCAACTGTCCTTTTATAGCAGTTTTGCAAAACTTTGCCCAAGGTTTATTCCCACTTCCATTTGGAAACAGAACTGAAACTTGGAAAACCTAAGCTACAAGTGAAATATTCTGCAGAATTTCAGTAATTCCAGGTATGAAATGAACCTCACAGGTCAGGAAAAGAGTTCTCTTTCCCTTCACTGTACACCAATATTTTTATTACCATTCCCTGCTGAGTTATACATCTCCTTCTGAAGGCTTCACTGAACCTTAAATTAGCTTTAAATCATCTCTGTCTCGAATGAGGGGATACTGTTGAATTTCTGGAGGGGAATAGCCTCACTTCTCATAAACTGTACTTATCATGAAGGGGGAACCAAACATAAGTAGGGAGGGAAGTGGTATAGGTGTTATTAGTCCATGTCTCTTTTTCCATTCATTACCTGGAGGATCTCCCTTAGGCCAGGCATAACAACTTTAGGATCACCTAGTGACTGGAATAGGGAGGGAGAATACTAGTTGAAAGCAGCTGAAAACCTGGAAACTAGGTACTTGGGAACATCTTAATATAAAATAAAATGTGTGGGCACAAAACACTAAATTGTAAAGCTGGGGATCAATAATCCTCAGCCTTAGCAGCACAAAATAAATGGAGGCTGTAAGTAGGGCTACTGCATCATTCAGCAAACACTTGGCAGCTATTTCCATTTGAGAGCCAGGATGTGATACTTGGAGAACATTCCAGTTGCACATGACTGCTTTTATTTTTATGGCTTTGGCAGTATAGCTCCAGCAATTTGCATCCCTCATTCTTCAGTTTGGTTGCTACTGCTCTGGTGGGTTTGTTAAGGAATCTTGTTTACTGTTTCCAAGTGCCAGATGATCTGTCTTCAGTAAATGTCAAAACTCTCTTACTGTCACTTCTGCTTTTGTCCCTCATATATGTGACCATACAGTTGCCTGTGGCTGCTTACACTTACTTGTGCTGAACCAAATAAATACATTAAAGCACATCTGACCCAAAACATTGTTTTAAGCTGCTTACAGGGAGTCCATGTTAGATGGCCACGTTATTCTGAGGCAATGTTACCTAGCGTTGGCTTCTTGGCAAATTTGCTTGTTAGTTTGCATCTAGCCAACAGACAGATCAAAAGGAAAAAGGCAACCACAAAAATGTACAGAGTAATAAGAGACTTGGGATATCACTGTCTTGAGGAACAACATGATTTTCCTGAAAAGTATGACACTGCAACTCAAAAAAGACATGAGCTGCTAAATACATTTCAAAACCTTGTGTGATCATGAGACCAAGACATGATATAATTGATATCTGTGGATCATGTGATATAGGGTACTTCCATGACTTTTCATCTTTCACTGCAGCTTGGACAGATGGATAGCCTCAGGAAATATTTCAGGGAACATGGAAGACAACTTGCAGTACATGTGGAAAAGCATCCTTTGGATTTAAATGCCTGTCACAAGGTTGCCATGGTTGAAGATCTCAGTTCTTTCAGTTTTGTGCAGTTTAAGTAGAGTTTGGTGGGCATGCATTGGAACAGGAGCAGTTTGCAATGGATGCAGACAAAATTTGTTTCACTGTGAGGAGAAATCTGCATTGGAACACACTGCCAGCAAGGTTGTGTCATCCCCATCGCTGGAGACCGAGCTGCAAAAAGTCCTGAGATAATGGGTCTGCCCTTACAAATAACCTTACATGGAACAGGAGGATAGACTAGAGACTCTCTGAGTGCCTCCCAACCTGA
This sequence comes from Rhabdornis inornatus, assembly GCA_013397075.1. NCBI lineage: Eukaryota > Metazoa > Chordata > Aves > Passeriformes > Rhabdornithidae > Rhabdornis > Rhabdornis inornatus. The sequence goes on along the minus strand of VWZS01006244.1, from coordinate 37,568 downwards.
GTCACCATGTAATTCTTCTAGTCTGAATTGCTTCTTTGAGGTAATATTTTAGAAGAAAATCTCTCAGAAAGTTTTACATAAGGTAACTGGAAGGACTTGGTGGAAAAGCACCACCCAAAAGCAGTTAGCTGGAACCAAGGAGTAGTTAGAAGTGAGAAAACTCTGTCTACAGGAAAATGCCCTTAGTAATTCAAATGGCAAGCAAGAGTAACCATGAATAGGAAGAAGGGAAAAGAGGTGCCAGCCTCCCATGAACAGAGTTTTCTCACCTCTACTCTCACCAAGTAGAGAAGGTCCATAACCATTGATGTAAAGATGGAGCTCAAGAAAGAGGTACTTTCTCTTTGTATCAGTGGTCAAACAAAGCAAAAGCATTTAAGAAAGGAAAAAAATTATGAAAAACCCAATCATTCTTCTCTTGATATTTTATAGAGTGTTGCAATGATTTACAACAGCTATGATCTATGGGAGGAGGGTGAACACAATTCAAAGTGTGATGCCAAATTTTATTGTTATATGCAAAAGGATGACCGCGAGTCTTAGCTCCAGCTTCAGTTATCTGATGGAGTAGAAACCCTTGTTTGGCTCTCCAACCTGTTTTTCCAGTGCCCAGATCTGTGCTGCAAGATGCCCAAAGATAAGATCCATTCCCATAGGATATTAATTAAGGAGCAGCCATTAATTTACCTGCTCACTTCATAATTTTTTTCCTTTCTTATGTATATCTCCTTTTGAATTTTTATTAAAATTTTTATTATTATTATTACCACTTGTCTCAGAATCATCCTTGACTTACTTGTTTTCAAAAGATACTGCCCTACAGCCTGTGTAACTCCATCCACTGGAAGTAGAGGGAATTAGCTTAAATGGTAGAGTGACCACCTAGCAGGTAAGGGATTGGGGTATTAATTCCTGCATCCTACATTTTGGACCATTCACTGAATAAGAAATTGGCTGGGTAGTCATGCTCAAAGAGTTTGTGGTCAAAGACTTGATGACCAGGGAGAGACTAACAGCAAGTGTTTTCCTCAGTGATTCATACTGGAACCAGCATCATTTTACATGAGAGTGACATTTTACAAGGTCATGTAGAGATAGGATTAGGGGTAATGACTTTAAACTCAAAGAGAGTAGGTTTAACTTATAAGAAATTCTTTACTGAGAGTTTGGTGGGGCACTGGAATAGGTTGGCCAAAGAAGCTGTGAATACCCCAGCCTTGAAATTTTCAAGGCCAGGGTAGATGAGGCTTTGAGATACCCGGTCTAGTGAAAGCTGTCCCTGCCTATGGCAGGGGGAATTGGAACAAGATGTTCTTGAAGGTCCCTTCCAACCCAAAACATTCTATGATTCTATGATTCTATGATTCTATGATTCTATGATTCTATGATTCTATGATTCTATGATTCTATGATTCTATGATTCTATGATTCTATGATTCTATGATTCTATGATTCTATGATTCTATGATTCTATGATTCTATGATTCTATGATTCTATGATTCTATGATTCTATGATTCTATGATTCTATGATTCTATGATTCTATGATTCTATGATTCTATGATTCTATGATTCTATGATTCTATGATTCTATGATTCTATGATTCTATGATTCTATGATTCTATGATTCTATGATTCTATGATTCTATGATTCTATGATTCTATGATTCTATGATTCTATGATTCTATGATTCTATGATTCTATGATTCTATGATTCTATGATTCTATGATTCTATGATTCTATGATTCTATGATTCTATGATTCTATGATTCTATGATTCTATGATTCTATGATTCTATGATTCTATGATTCTATGATTCTATGATTCTATGATTCTATGATTCTATGATTCTATGATTCTATGATTCTATGATTCTATGATTCTATGATTCTATGATTCTATGATTCTATGATTGATTCTATGAATTTGCTTTAAGATAGGGATGTTTATATATCCATAAGCTTTATGAAAATGAAGAGATGTGAGACAGAGACTAGTTGAAAACCTTCTATAATGCACCCATCTACACATTTTGAATATCCAGTAACACAAATTATTAAGACCTGGCTTCCTTGGTCTAACAGTCCTATGGAATAAAGCATTTTTGGCTGCAGTGAGTGCTACTTCTTGTGCAGTCTGGTCATCTTCTGTCTCTCTGATCTTGTATTTTAGGTGAGTGCTTTAGGTTACTTCCTCTTGTGAAGGACTTTCCACTTGCCCCAGTGCAAAGGATTATTGCCTTCCTGCTCTTTTGGTGTAAATCCATCATCTGAAGTATAACTTATATGTACCATCTTCTGTAGTCACAGAGAAAAGAGGAATTTAATTTCCCTAGACCAGTTTTTCAGACACTCCCTCAAGGACACCTCTGCTGAACAGTGCCAAATGTGTTCTGTGTCTAATACCTAAAATGGAGATTTCCAGTCCATAGTCTGAGAGCACACACAGGCTATCAGGATGCAAAAGGAAGGCTTTCCCAATATTACTCCCGCTTTAAACTGCTAACCCCACGGTTCTACAAACAAATAAAGATAGAAGTTGAAAGACTATGCATAGATCTAGAGTTCAATATCTAACATACACTAGAAAGAATGGGAACATATGGAAAATGAATATCTGCAGAAAGAAATCTGTGAATGCACAAATTGTTTGAAGTCTTCAAACTTTATACGTGCAGTGCCCTTCTCTCCACTAACTGAAATGGGAACCTGAGAAGAGCTAGCTGTTAGAATCAAACCAGCAATTCCTAAAGATAAAATAGTTTTTCTTCTTTAAACTTAAACATATTCCCATCACTAACAAAGAACCATTGTTTTGCTTCCAGAAATAGCGAACAGCTTATTAGTGAAGCTGGGTATGCAAAAGAGGTGCTTGCCTGAGACTGACGCACAGTAACTGTGCATAATGGAGCTGAGGAAGTTGCCATATGGGGAGAAATCACTGGAAGCCTGGAACGGGGTGTGAAGTTCTGCTGTCATATGATAACTGAGATGGATTACTTTTGGGAGAGAGAGTCTTGCAACCAAAGGGTCAGAATTAATGATGCAAATAGAGGAACTCCTGGCAGGCATTTAATTCCTATTTAGAGAATTTGCTTTACTGAACCACAGTTAAGCTAGTGCAAAATCTTACATAGCTGCTGACTTTTAATTAATTAAGGCATAGGTTTATATGGTTATTAATAAAGTCATGTATATATATGCTCCATCTGTACTTAATACTAAAATTGTTTTAAAGTGATAGGTTGTGACTATATAGCACAATTGCTGCTAAAATTGCCAGTTTCAAATTGAAACTGAAATAAAATACTTCGCTTCTAGTATTTGTTATACTTTAATGACAATAAATTTCTAGAACAATGCAATGTTAAAAAATAGTGTTGATTTAGGCTTGATGTTGTTCATAGCCCTTGAATCATTTTTCATATATTTTTGTAACAGGAACAACTCATTAAAAGTGCATCAAAGTGGAGGTTTATAACCTTTTCCCCAGGCAGACTTTCCTGGACAAATTGCTTTTAATTACTTGAAATTGCTGGTCTCTAAATTTATTGAGCTACACATTCACATATGGGAGTCAAGGATATGACATTTCATGTAATACTCTTCCATGCCCACCAATGTGGGACATCCCAACAAAGTCCAGAAACTGTAATTAGATCCAAATCTGTTGTAGAAAATAAAAATAATCTGAAAATAAACATCCTCTGCATTGAGACCCTTGATGAAACCCTGCTTCCAATGAAGCTTATGTATAGTGTAGATAAACTAAACTTCCAGAGATCACATTGAGGTCAGGATCTCACCCTAGAATGATCCTTTGCCAAAGCAACTCATTTTCCAGTAATATCTTCAGCCATAGAAATTTATTCATATTTTCAAACAAAGGGCCTAACAGACTTTTTTTTCTTCTCTCTGACACCCTCTCTTTCCCACATGCTTTCTCTCCATCTTTCGTTTTCACTGTCTCTCCATCTCTCTTTTTTCTTTTTGAATAGCTCCAAATATATGAGTCAACATTTCCTGCTGATGCCCCAGAAGAACACTTTGGATAGCAAATCAGAGAACAGAAATAACTGTATTTACTTTAAGCTAGCTAGGAACATGCATCTCTTGTAATACCAACCCCACCCCAACACCACCCCACTCCCCCAAAAAAACAACACTCCCTCCACATCCCCAAAACATTTGATTTTCTTGTTAGGAAAATCAGCAGGTTGAGTAAAAAAAGTATTTTCTAAATAGAAATAATTTGGAGAACGTGTATTGCAGTGCATTTGTTGTAAATCTGGAGTCCTGGATAACACTGAATCTTTACAGATTTCTGGAGTTCAGAAGTTAAATGAATCTCTATTTACATTTACCTCCTGGGAAAAAATAATCAGATTGAAGCTACAGTAATTTGAAACTTTTTCAGCAAAACGTAGGATCAGATTGAACTCAAGTATCCCCTCATGTTTTCATACTTACCCAATACTTCAGTAAGGTTCACCACAGTTTACAAAATTTTTAGTCAACTTGGATAAAGTTTTGAGCAAACCTGGGGTTAATTATGACTTCATGTAGAAACCATGATAAACACTGTGGTTTTGTAGAATTTTGATTCAAAACCAGGCAAGACTTGTGGGTTTTGGCTAAGCATCACTGAGTTTCAGTTGTGTGCTAACCCAAAACTGGAAACAAAAATTGCCTCTGGTAATATTAAAAAAAAATAAAATCTAGGGAATTGAAACTGCACACAACTGAGTTTAATACACTCCTATTTGCAGCTTGGCAAGCTGTCTCATGACTTTCTATGAACACCTGGTGACAACTCTTCATGACAACAAATGAAAAGCAATGGTGTTACAGGGTGGGTTTTTCCCCTTGTGTCTTGAATGTTGTGGTATTTTCCTGTTAATATCCAGACCTGTGACACAGCAGCACAACATGTGTGTTTGTCTCTTTGTGCTTGACATGCATACCTTTAGAAAAAAGGTTTCTCAAGTTAAAGAGAAAAAAAAACTTCTTTCCCTGGTGTATGACATCTGCTAATTCTGTACCAGAGGGAAGGGAAGGGAAGAAGGGAAGGGAAGGGAAGGGAAGGGAAGGGAAGGGAAGGGAAGGGAAAATCTCTGCATTTCCAGAACAGTTCCTAATATCTAGTTTCACCACAGCCGTATCTGGAAGAATTTGCTCCAATATAGCTCCCAGCTGGAGCTGTAATCAAGTCCATCTTTTATAAACAGACTGACTGACAAACTAACAAATAGCAAATGTTGGTGAGAGTGGGACTGGTGAAAGCCAAAGAAATTATCCAGTGCAAATAGAAAACTGAGATATTAATTGTGTATAGCAATTGTCTAGGGGAATCTAGAAATACAGCAGTCATGGAGAAACCATCTCTTGAGCATATATTCAACTGGAATAAAATCCCATTTGGAATAATATGTCTGAGTTACATAAAGTCTATATCTCTTTACCTATTTAGTACCTCCATGTTCATATGACAGACGCTCTCACTTCAATGAAAAGCCTGTGCCATGCTTATCTTGCTTAAGATCCTTCATAACATTAAAATTTATTTAAATTTTACTTGGTGTTTTCATATCTACAGTAGCAACATCTGCTTAAAATGCTCATTTTTTAAAATATGCAGTGTTATTGCTGATATGTTCTCACTTTCTCCTTGCATAATGTTAAAACTGATTTGCTTTGTTTTGCTCTTCACTTTTCATGTAGTAAAAAAGCATCAGTAGAGTTTTCTAGCAGCAAAATAGAGATGATAGGCTTTTGCAGGATGTTGTTTTCCTCTCTGTGGCTATGGGTTCATAGCATGTTCTCAACTGGGACAGCTATGAGGCATCTTTCTATGTTCAAGGGACTCAATATAATGTCAGACTAGATCCTAAAACACTTGCACTTACATTAGTGTCATGCTCTGATAGGGTTAGAAAGCTCTGAATTTTTGACTGAAATTATTGTTCAAGACCAGTTCAACTGGGTACCCCTGTACAGCTTGATATGACATTACAACCTCCTTTCAGCTTACAAACATTAATTACCTCCTGTCATAACTGGTTTCACATCACTGACATTACTGTAACTCAGTATATTCTAAGGACTATAATAAAAATTGAAACGTTGACTGAATTAGCATTTTTATCAATTTAAGAAGTGCATTTGTCAGTACTGGTTTTGACTAACATCAAGATGAGCCAATCAGGGTGTAATAATTGTAGGAATGTAAGTATTGATATAGGTTTGACAAAAGTAATTAGTGGGTGACTTTTAGCCAAGATATTGTCTCTTAATTAGAAAAATAAATACATAATATTGATGAGCTATGGTATCAAAGGAAGGAGATACATTTAAGAATGTTTGCAAGAACATTTATTGCAGGAAGCATTGGCATAATCCTCTTCCACCCTCTGGTCATACCACAAAGTCCCTTTTTGTTCCACTTACAACTTCATGCACAATCTTCCATCACTACACAATATCAGAGTATTAGAAATGTGCTTCTGGCTGCCTGGATTAAGACCATATACAATTTCCCCTCCTTGACACTTACACATTTAAACAGTGACAAACATTGGTCGTTTGGCTGTAATTGCACATTGCTAATGGGTGTTTATGAAAAGTATCCAAGAAGAGGAGAAGATAAACAAAGGGGAAACAAAATAAGCAAAGTGACAAAACAATAGCAAAGACTTCATCCAGCTGAACTGGAGGCAAGGATGTAAATATCCCAATGGAGGAACTCTGCAAGGGCTTGTATCTGTAGGAGGGAGAAATTAATTTATTTATAAAAGGATGTGAAAAATGTAAGATGCCAGAAACATCTGCTTTTTTTTCCCGCTGAAAAGCAAACTAACATGTTACTTGCCAAGTTTGTTATTTGCATGTGGAACTTAACCTTCTCCTGTGTGTGCGCTTCTTGATGAAGTTTTGTAAATAACAAAAAAATCACCCAAACCAAACAACAACAAAAACCTAACCAGAATTGAAAATGTTATTTGTTTTGTACCCTCTATTTTTACTAGAGAAACAGGCTTGTTTCACTTTAAAGAGATTGCATAGAAGTATCTAATAATGTTTATGAGATAACAGAGAAGTTGGATTCAGATGTCGTTCTACTCTCAAGAGCGTTATCAGAAAAGAAAAGCAAAACTCAAAGGCATATTGACCACCCACAACTGCAGCCTCTGATTCCAGAGACCACATTCTCATCCTTCCTCCTAACCACAAGGAGGGGAGACAAGGGGGCAAAAGAGGACACATGTTAGCTTTGTTCTAGTTAGCTCATAGAGGTGGATGAACAACTCAACTCCAGATCCCGATTCAGCCTCAGCTTTGCATTAATCATGGTTTTCAACAGCAGTCATCAGGTTTTTGAGTCTTTGACCCAGTATAGCTTAAGAGTTTAAAACCTCTGTAACTTCAGCCCAGAAATTGCTATAGGTTCAGCCTATGTTTGCTATAGCTGACCTCTGCCAGCAGCAGTTGAAGGGAATTCAGAGAGGGCACCAAGCCTGCCTGCTTTCCCTGGCTCATTCCTCTGGTACTCACCAAGCCTTCGCAGTCATGACCTTATGGATGTTAGAGGATGTACCTTTGTCTGCTCCCTCACTGCCTCTTTATGTTACTCTGTCCCTTGTTGAACTTGCTGAAGATTGTGTCTCTGTCTTACTCTCTCTCAGGAATGAGAAAATTAGGTTTAATTTCAGAGTGACACACTTCTCTGCTGAGAAAAATGAACACAAGACTCACCTAAAAATTGTCAATCTGGCATCCAAAAATAAAGGGCCCCAAATTGTTTCTAGTCACTTAAACAGTGAAAGAACATGAAATATATACTGAAAATAAAGTGCCTGAAGTCTGGGGTCAGTCCTTTTTAATTAATTTTTGTGCAGTTCAACATATTGCTCAGGCCCACAAATCTCACTCTTTTCTTCCTTCAAGATAAATACCAAGACAGTTTTCTGGGCCCATGTCTCAAACCAGACAAATAAATTCTCCTGAGGACTGAAGAACCAACAAAAGCCACCTTGTCTTTCCATCTGTTTTTCCTTTGTTTTGCTTTTTAACATACATACGGCAGTAATGTGTCATTTGTAGTTACACATTAATCCAAAAGATGCAATGAATTGAAGGAATTTGCTTTGTCTGTCTTTTTGGGAGAGGATAATCAGGCGAAACACACTTAAAACAACAATTCTCAAAGCTGTATCTTCTGACCCTACTTCTTTCCAGAAACTGTGATGTGCTTGAACCCTTCCCTTTCATCAAATACACGTATACCCTGTGGCCTTTTCTGCTCCAGATCCTGCCTGTTCCAGCCCCTTGCAGACAACCTTAGCAACTCAAGCTCAAGCAAAACCAACTGTGAGCCCATCCATCTTAACTCTGCCAATTCCTACATTCCAGTTTAGCCTTTGCTGGCTGTCTTGAACTCCCTTTGCAACCATCATCAGCTTTGCTCAAAATAATAAAGAGAAAAATCTCTTTATCCTTCACCCCACCCCAGCTCCTCATAGCTTGGTTCCTGGCTTGTTTTGGCTCCTACTGGAAGGAAAATGCAGTAATATTTTCCTCCTGCCCAAGTTCAGTGTGGTTTACCATTTTACTGGGAATTAAAAAGGTTTGAGCTTTCAGGCAGCCAGCCACTGCCTCACACACCCAGCACGGTCCAGCCCAAAGCACTGCCTTCAACCGTCCTCAATTCCCACCACCACTGTGCCTGCTAGAAAAAATATTATGTTCCCTATAAGGCTCCCAGGTAGGAGGGGACTACTGCATTGGAGGAGAGGAGAAAAGGTGAGCAAACAGAATGGAGAGGGAAGAAAGAAAAAAGACAGATGAAATTTTTTGGTGAGGGCTTGTCCCTCGGCTGAAGATACATTTTCAGCTCTCCCAGGAGCTTCTGACTTGTTTTACCAGTCAGAAACTAGCTGGCTTGAAATATGCTTAGAGTGTAGTTATCAAATAAAAGATGGTACAATAAGAAAAGAACAAATCTTTAAGGAACAAATGCAAGCAAAAAGTTGAAAACGTTTAAACAGAAATACTCAAAAATCTCACTAGTTTAGACTTAAATTTAAAGAAGATGGAAATCACTGTGAGTCAGGCATGAATGGGAGAATATAAATAGTCTTGGTGGGAGATTTTTCATATGTTCCATTATGAGCTATTTATGTTTCATTTAGTACATGATTGAGATGTCTTATTTTATCATAATAGCACCCTTGATTGAATACATTTATCCTCAAGGCCTATGTAGTAGAAGGCAAGAGGGTGATCAGCATTCTGCAGCTTGGAGTCTACTGCCATGATGGTTTGTGCCCCTTCACTTCCAGCAAAAGAGGTGGCAAGGAGAATTGGCATGAGATCTAAGATGCTTCATGGCCAGCAGAAAGTGCACACCATGGGTTGAAGTCCAGCTACTGTTTCATTCATCCTGTGGCATCAGATATAATACTCACCCTCTCACTAAAACTGACCATGCTTTTGGAATTAGTTTCCCTCACAGTGGCACTGCTCAAAGAGGGCAAAAGCCTGACAGAACTAATTAGTGGGTCTCAGCAGCAGCCAGGAGCAGATTGTGAGAGAGAGAGACTCAAAAGAGGCGAAGCACATGCAATAGCAGTCCCAATATCCTCTCACATCTGCTGGCATGGTCTGCTTCAGAGACATTTGAGCTGCAGAATGCAGCTGAACCTCAATCTGCAAATAGCCCTTGTGTGAGCAAGGATAACAGTGAATAAATGCTGCTTTTCTGTGGGTTTATCAAACATCATGGACACTCTGCTGTGAAGGATGAGAGTTTTCCTCATCCACACCAGAGGAAGTTCATCATAACACTCTTTATCTTCTGCTAAAGCTTTGAGTTTTAGCTGCTGTTACAAGACGGTTGGCAGGGATTGGACCATTTGGCTTTCTGTAAAAAATCTGATACCCTTTTCAGGGGAATTTTCCACACATGGAAGTGATTGTTCTCAATGAGAGCAAACCAGACACACAGGAAGCTGTGAGTGCAAAGAGCTCGTGTAGTGCTACATGCCCAGAAAAACTCCCTCGGCATCTGGTGGTCTATAGCTCAGGCAATCCTGGAGATGGGGTTCTTTGTATTTAGCAGTCTCCAGAAGCCTTTCCTTACATGAATGCTCCTAATCTTTTTTGAACTCATGTGACTTTTACAGTCTACATCACAGGAAGGAGTTTTATAGTTCAACTGCTCATTTCATTAAAAATATTCATATTGACTCCTTGAGCTTGGCTCCTACCATCTTTGTAAGACAACCACCAGTCCAAACACAGAAAGAGACTGTGAGTCATTATCCTCAGCTTTTCTAGCAGTTTTCATAGGTTTTGGTCATCTTTTCCCCAGGTTGAAGAGAAGGATCACACCATATCCTGACTATTTTGATCATTTTTTCCCACTGCCATGCTTCTCCTCTAATTTTGCTATTTTCCTTTCTAAAAGACTCAGAGAGCAGAGAGGACCACACAGTGTCCAAAACTTGAGTGCAGCATGGAGTTATACAATAACATACAGTTGTTTTCTAATTGCAACCTGTTCCTCTCATTCCCATGACACTTTTTGGTTTGTTTTGCTTTGAGTTGCAAGGGTTTTTAATAGATTAATCTGTTTATAACCCCAAATCTTGTTTATGCATCAAAACTGTCAGGTCAGACTCTTTTCCTGGATGAGTAGTGCTGGAGTTCTTCCTCCCCTGTGTTTATCACTTAAATCTCTGTTTATTCAAATAGCACAGGCCTCCATTTCTCAGGTGAATAAGTAATTTCTTTTTAGATAAGTTTTTTATAAAGGAAATTATGTGGAGTAATAAGAGACACAATCAATCCTATGTAGTGCAAAGGGGAACATTTAACACTGTCATCACTCCTCTTTGTGCCTCTCTAGGAAAATTAGCCTTCAGGATCAAATTTTAATGCATAAAGCCTATAAAATTGTTGTCCAGGGCAGCAGATGTCTTTCACCCAGCCCCTAAAAAGACACCGCCTTTAGGGAATATATATATGTATATCCCACATTATAAAATAGGACAGAATAAGGTGAGATGTTATTCTGTTAACTAAAGTCAATGTAAATATAAGACAGGAGTTTTTTAAGACACCACTCTACAAAGTTCCTCTATGGCCAAGAATGTTATCAGCACTGCAGCACAGCAAATCCTAACTATGCAAGAAACCCTAAATCAGGGCAACAGGTGCTCATTTTAAAGTTGCATATAGCATTACAGGAGTAAGTATAAGCATGAAATTTGGACTATCTGTTACAAAGGAGTAAAAATGAAAGAGGCATCCAGATGACTTTCAGCTATTTAGTGAATTCCTATCCTGCATCAATATTGTCTTTAATAGCAATTGATAGACTTGTCTTTCAGTATTTTGGTATCTCAGGTTGCAAAAATGTTTCCCATTGTTTAAATTTTATGACACACTGCTTCTCTTTTTCCAACCCAAAGAAGATCATGTCATGGAGTGTCCTCTAACTTTTTTATTGAGTCCTTACACTCTCACGCTGTCCTTTCCACCCAGAAATTAGGTGATTTGAGCTGCAAGAATGAATCAAGACACTGTTGTATCAGAGTTGTATGATGTGTCTGCTGGACTGAAAGCTGAGATAAAATAATTTGATACACAAAAGCATGGAATATAGGAGTGAATTACCAAAGAAATGAAAGCAACCTGGGACATGTGGAAGATGTCCCTGCCTATGGCGATGAGTTGGAACGAGGCGATGTTTTAGATCTCTTCCTACCAAAACCACCTATGATTTTATGATTTCATGCTTCATTTTTAGCAGAAGTTGAGCCAAAGCTCATTATTTTAGGAGCAGTATTTCAAAACCCATATTTAAAAATTAATCCAAGGACAGCAAGGAGAAACTAGTCTATATTATGCTTCCCATGTTATTAAAATAGTATGGTGAGTTTAATAGCAGTTCTCTTCCCTTTCTCTTTTCTTTATTTCATTTTTTTAATATTCTCTATTGCATTTGCTTGGCTGAGCAAAAATATGCAGCAAATTGAATGTAGCAACCAACCAAACTGTCAAGTGAGAGCCATGATAATTTCTGTCCAAAAACTTATTTTTCACCTTCACACCATCTAAAGAGCATAAGGAACAGCTGAGAGATCTTTATACAAAGAAGGTCTCAGAGGGATTATGGAGGACAGGGAAAGGGGCCAAATAAAAATCTGTACATCTGCCATCCATCAGAAACACGTGTTTCAGGTGGCTGTAATAGATGGCTATGCATGCATCTAGAGAAATAATCTTGCCTCATAAACCCCAAACTGAAAAGCTGCCTAAGATATGGAATAATTTGATACTGGTATATGCATTTTTTTACTGTATAGAACTCATTGTAAATCATCATGCTGTGCGCATCAAGAAATGAATGGTGTTCAAGGTGAGAACCTGTAGACATTAATTGCATATTGTATCTAAAATATTGCACCCTCATCACCATTAAATGATCTATAAAAGGATTGAGTAGTTCAGCCAAATAACCTTGGTTAACTATCACAAATTATTGTTCAATCACTCATCTTATGGCCAAAGAATAAAGTTGAGTATCTTGCTAAAGGTCTTTAATTTGCAAGAACTGTGCAGACCCTGTGCAAAAGGCCATTCCATGGAATTCAGCAAATTACTTCTATGCTTCTGAAAAACTGCGAGATTGCTTTTACCAGCATGTGGAAGGATTTTTATTTGGTCTCAACTAAAATGCAATGGGAAGACATGGAGACAGATAGCCATCAGCTCCTCAGTCTACAAAAGGTCTTTTACTCCATTTACCAGCCATAAAACCCATCAGCTTGGCTGGATATGTGGGACAGGACATAGTGCTGCTGACTTACCATTTCGGCTTCTTCCATCACTAACATTCTTCCCTGTTAGCAAACAAAATGTACAACCAGTTTCCAGGCTGACAATCCCAACATCTAGGAGGCTTTGGGGTAGGGCTTCCATCTCCACTCTCTCTAGTTCCATGGGAGGGAGTAAAAACTGGATGTGTATTAGCAAACTGTTGTAAATAAGCACTGGCAGTGCTTATTTACTACAGGTAGGCAACTCCTGGTGTGCATCATGAATTTAAAAGACCATGTTTAAATCACAGAAGCATAGAAATGCTTGGGTTAGAAGGGACCTTCAAGATCATCTGATTCCAACCACCCTGCCATGGCCAGGGACTGGCCTTGTACCTTCCACTGGTACAGGTTGCTCAAAGCCCCATCCAACCTGGCATGGAACACTTCCAGGGATGGGACATCACCAACTTCTTTGGCCACCCTATTCCAGTGCCTTACCACCTCCACAGTAAAGAATTGTTTCCTAATATCTAAGTTAAAGGTATATTCTTTCAGTTTGGAAGCTTTTGCCCTTGTCCCGTCATATAAATAGTCTCTCTCCCAAAGGGGAAATATTTGGAGGGAGGGGGGAGAAAGGAGAAATTAAAGGAAAAATTGAGAACAGATAATGAGCAACAAATGTCATGACAGTAGGGAGGGATGAAGGGGATAATTTATTTATTGATATTTATTTATGAATGCTGAGGTGAAGAGAGTATTAGAACAGTAACACTACCAAGATCTGGATCAGGACTTGTAGGACTATGAAATGAATTGTTTAAAAGGGCTTTTGCAAGTGCATCACACAGTAGATTGAGCAGAGCAGTTAAAGCTAGGAAAAGGACAAAATGATTTATATACTGCAGATCAAGAGAAGACAGTGAAACGAATGGCAAGTTTTTGGCAAATGGATTTGATATTCAGAAAGGACAAAAATAGTAGTGTTAGAGGACAAATAGTTCACATTGCTCTGAGTTCTAGCAAATATGAGCAACTATGAGCTGAGCTGGTTAATAGCAATAAAGAATGTTAAAGAGCTTATACAGCATATCTAATATTAATAAGCAATATTTGACATGGCCTCAAGAAAGGTCATCCATTTCAGAAAAATGTGACCAGCAACCTTAACAAAAGATGCCTAACAGGCAATACAACAAGTTCAAGCCAAGGCACAGAAGAATGAACTCTCTTGGAGTCAGATGTTAATCTGAGGCTGGAAGGTATCTCTGATGTTCATCCCACCTTTCATCAAAGCAGGGCCAGCACTGCAGGTAGAAAAGCTCCTTCAGGTAGTGTCCAGTCATGTTTTGAGTATTTGCATGGACTGATATCTCACAGTTTATATGTACACCTGCTCCAGTGTTTGACCTCCTTCTCTGTGAAGTGCCAGTATTCAGAACAGGCAATTTATCAAGGCTTGCTCTAAAGCCATTTAACTGTGAAAAAATTGAGAAGAACATAGGTCTTCAGGCTACTGGCAGAAGGGATTGCCCAACAAAAAGACATTATCTTTTCTTGTTTGCCAGTTTCCTGCCATTACATAGGAAGCATTTGCAGTATTTTAGAAATTATTGTGTGTGTGCATTAAATGGCTGTTGTCTTCTGGTGATAACTGAAATAACTTGGTTTTCCCCATTGCATTTACCTCTTGGTCTTCTTATGCTCCTGGTAGAAAATCATATCCCTACAAAAAATGAGATGTTTTTTCACTGTCTTCCAGCACTGACACACCTGGAAAATAAACTGCCACACAAGCAAAAATCATAACAAAGAGACAGAGCCATATTCAGCAAAAGATTCCACAGAAAGTAGAACTGTGTGAAAGCACTTGCTTGGCTCCATTTTGTAACTGACATAAGTTGTCCATCTTGGCAAAACTGAATTCATGAGAAATCCAGACTATGCTTGGGAAGGAGCATTTAGTGGAAATAAAAAAAGGACTTCCCTCATCAGAAAGCAATTTTGGCCTGGGGACCGGTTGACTCAAAACTGCAAATCTGAGCAAATCTGGTGGAGTAAAGTTTGTACAAAGTGGAAGACAGAAAGTAAATACACAAAAAAACATGTTGCATCCCAGGTCAGTAATTTTTGTGAGCTGGGATGAAGCTGACTTCATACTCTGTGTGCCTCTGTTATGCACTATCCATGGAGGGAGCAAATGTGCTGCATCCCTGACTGAGGCTTTTGTTGTATTTTTGCAGAAGCAACAGCTGCCCAATCTGCCAACCCTGCTGCTATGTGATTCTGCCCTTGGGGACTCATGAAAATGGTAAAAAAATCAAAATAGCATGCCCTAGACTGCTTTGTGAAGAAGGCACTGCTTGTGGGACGGAGTGCAGAATCAGAAAACAGGGGACCTACACTTTAGTGCACGGCAAATCACACAGCTGATCCCACCACAACCGGCAAAAATTTTGCACTTCTCTTTCCCTCCCCCTTCTTTGATACCACACAGATCCTCTGTTTGTCTGGTGTTAACAAAAATAAGACTCCAGGTCATGTGAGGAACCAATTTCTTCATGTAGTGTGAATGATAAAGTCCTGGGTATAAAATCAGCCAAATGAACAAAGAACAAAGCAGATACTTTTTGTATCTTTCCTTTTTTTGTAAAAAATAGCAATTATTCTTGTGTTTCTTAACACATTTATATCCCTACTTTTTCTTTCTTTCTTTTTAATTTTTTTTTTTATTTAAAGTGAACTTCCATGCTAGTGGTTATTGCTTTGCCAGTAATGTCTGGTTCTTCCTGATAACACCAAGCTTTGTAAAACAATGTAGTATTGTCTGCAGTCCCTGCTATTATAGTAAGTTAACAGTTACTGTAAACAGAAGGGCTCTTCGTGGAGAAGATGAACCAAAGATATATTTTGAATTAAGCACAAAGCAAACACTCCAGCTGGCAAACATTGCAGGAATAGTTGATTCTTTCAAAAAATTGCATTGGGTTTGCACTGCCAATAGTATACACAGAGTCATTGTTTCAGTCTCAGCAAGAGGGTTATTTATAACTTTGAATGTGTACTGCTTTCTCCTAAACTTCACAAAAGCAATCCATTAATAATCATACCAAAAGTGTGAGGGTTTGCCCTAATGTTTGAGACTCATTTTCTCTGGTGGGTGCCACTAAAGCTTTTAAACAGGTCTTGAGGACAGAGGGGAATATTAGGTCACACAATCAGATCTATTTTATATCATAGTCCATAAAATTTATTCCAGCTACTACTGCATGGAGCCCAATGGCTGACACTTGACTCAAGTGTGTGCTTGGAAGGTTTGCAGCCTTGAATCTACGACTTTCTGATGTAACTGGTTCCAGCAGAAATCAACTTCACTATTAAACATTTGTATTGTACTTCCATCTGATTTTCTTTGGCTTTTATTTCCATGCTTAGGTTCCCATTGTGCAATTCTCTGATCCTTTAAAAAGCCCTTCAATAACTTATTTGCTTACCATCCAAGAACCCTGAACCATCTGAATGCCATGTATTTTTGGTTCATTGGTACTTCTGAATAAAGCCAGGAGAGGAAAAGCTGAGAAGCAGTTTTGACTGGAATCAAACTAAATTTTATTTCCCTTATTTGAGTTTCTTTTTAAAAAAAAAAAAAAGTTATTTTAGTTTAAATGGGAATGTCTTGCTGTTCAAATTTGTTGTTTCTACTTTAAACTTTTGGCAACTTTCAACTTTGGCAAAAGGTGTCCATCCAGAAACACCTGCCCAAAATGACCCCCAAAATCCAGAAGGAAGTTGAGTAAAATTCATGTTAATTGTTTACCTTATCCAGTCTACATTTTTTGCTAGAATGGCGCCATAAACTTATTTTAATCAATATTTACATGTGACAAGCACTTCAATTTTTAGTATTATTTAGTATTATGATGACTTCCCTAAATTGTACCTGCTACAAAACCTCTGCTATTCTTCTTAACTGAATATATTTGATGTGGAACATGAAATAACCGTTAGTTGTTTCTACCCATAGCATAGAAACATTAGTTGTCTTTACTGTTTTGCCAGAACTAGATGTCTTTTCAGTGCATCAGGAAGGGTTTCAAGAGGATGTTACCCTGCATTTCTTGAATTAGGATTGTTTAAAGGTTAACTACATCTTCAATCCAGAAAAATTGACTAGGTAGTGGATCTTACAAAAATATACATGTGTTTGAATGTGTAGGAATGTCTGTCCCCTCCGTATAGCTCTCTCACAAAGTACCTATGCATCAATAACTAGGCAGAAAAATATAAGATGAAATTTACTATTAATTATCTCTAAAAAATAGATCCCTTTGATATGCAGACAAGACCACCATTAAGCAAATATTTATGTTCCAGAAGACAACAAATTTCCATGCTTCTGATCTCATTTTCATACATATTGCACAAGCCACTATGAATGCTCGTCTTTGGCTTCCCATTCGTGCTCTCACTTAGAAGCACAAATCTAACTTGCATCATGAGAGTATTAAAGGGCAAAATAGCCTCTAAAATTCTATCAATGGCATCTATGCAATTTTAATGGAAATATAAAGAGCAATTTCCATCTTTTCTGCCCTCATTACAAAAATAATATTTTCACCTCCACTGAGCTGTTAATATGCCTTGCTATTGGCATTACACCCAATATTAGCATCCCTTCACTTATGAAGCTGATGACGATACACAACTGGCGAAACTTTCATTTTAGCCAGTATCAGCACACTGCAACCAATATAATACTATGCCTTCTGTGATCCTAACAATTTTACTACTGGACTTAATTGGCAATCAACAAAATTAGAATGATCACTAGTCAGTAGGGATCATCATACACTCTAAAGTATTTGCTTTAGGATCAGTGAAAAAGTAGGAAACCTGCCAAGAGTTTTCTGGCTGGCAAGTCCTTGGAGGCTTATGAGACTTCCCAGACTTCTCATTTTTTAAGGAAAAAAGGAAGTCTTGAAAACTTTAAAAAGACTGCAGACTTTATGGAGCTTTGTGATAACTTTTAGAGGGAGCAATTTCCTATTGGGTAAAGTCATACAGACAAGTTTCCAGGCCAGATTGCTAGGCCAGGTAAAAGCTTTCACTGTACCAACCTCAGCTCTGCCATCCTCTGATGTACAAGTGACCAAGTTCTCGTGCTTCATTAGAGATGGACCCATCAGACTTTCCCACCTGTGTTTCACAGGAAAGACAGGCTTTGCCCACCTGATGGTGGCATTAAAGAAGCCTAAGATTTTACCATATTGGAGGATATTTTCAATAGTAAAGAAAATCTTAATAATGATATTACATCACATTCCTTAATTATGGGCTTTTGCATGTGATCTCTTTTCTGTATGGAAATAAAACTGCTGAATAATGGAAAATGCTGCTTCAAGAAGGAGAATAGATCTGCCTATGAAAACAAACAGATGACTTTAAAATGTAGGAAAGCGATTACTTGCAAGCCTCATGCTCTTTAACATATCTACATGGTTTATGAGCCTAATCTGGTTAATAACAAAATAGATACTAATGAAACAGAATTCCCAAAACTCAGATGTACTTTTTGGCTTTATTTAGCAAATTACAGGTGACATCCGTTTTTGCCCTTTTTTCAACAGAATGAAGCACCTGAATACACTCTAACTTCTACCAGCCCTTGAATTATTAAATGTTTTTCTTATAGTCTTATGAACTGGATGCAGGAATCCCTAAACCTGGAAAATTCCAAGATCTCACAGACGCCAAAGAGAGCTTGAAAAGATGAAACAGCTGAATGAAAATATTTCAGCCACAGGAAGGGAAATAAGAACAAATTTACTTCCCTCCCACCCCAAATAATTTTACTGAGAGAACTGTAGTAGTTTGTTTGGCTTTTTGGAATACTGGATGGCAGCAGTACAATGCAGCACTAGGAAATGCCTCTCTGCTCTTGCATCTGTAAGGCAAGCAACTAAGCAGGCGAGCCAACATTTCTATCTCTCACTTTAACTGAAACAAGAATCTGGCATGGCAAATTGAAGTCCCATTGAAACAGATCCACTATGAAAATACAGAGGAAATCCCGTCTCAGACTAGTTCTGACACTGCAGAGCTTTCTCTTTTTATGTAAGATTTTATATAAAGTAGTTTTACCTTATAAATAGACAGGAAGAGACACAAGGGAGACACAGGAACATTTTAGTTATTCCTAAATAGTTCCTTTCCCTCTTCTTTGATTTCCTGATGCACTCCCCCGATAGCAGGCTGTCAGTAACACTCAGGCTTTGCTCTGCAGTCAGATATGCTGTGCAGCACCGCAGTGCATGAAGGCTTTTGAATTAGTGCCTGAGTCGAGAGGTGACCCAGGAGCAAATTGTTCCAGTCTAATCTCTCTTCCTTGCAAGGTGCTAGTCCTTCTGGACAAATTGCTTTCACAGTCCAAAAGTAATTGAGTCAATTAAGAGCTAATTTCCCCTCTACTAAAGTCTTCTAAGTGTTTTGAATGTGGTCCATTATGGCCCGCTAAGTATGATGGCAAAACTAGCAAAGTCATTATCCACACAGCAGTGGAAGCTGCTTGGAAGGGCATTGCAAAGCAGCCTCCAGTGACCGTGTATCTGTATGCTGTGCCACGAGTTCCCGTGGGATGGGGCAAATCCCCCAGGAACAGGTCACAAGCCTGTGTACCTTTCAGATCCGATAAATGCTTTTTTTCCTCCTGTTGTTAACCAGTAAGAAATTGCTTTACTGAAGATAAATGCACCCAGCGAAATTATTTAGATAGCAGCAGTTGATAATTTGCTAGAACAGATTCTTTGAAACAGACAGGAAAAAAATCAATGGGGATATCTCTGGTGTATTGATTAGCAGATGGATATTCATATTGCCAGAGATACAAAGTAATTTAAGCAAAAGAGTGAGAATTGAAATGCATTGTTATCATTAGTTAAACTGGATAGGGTGATGCAAGAAGCAAAATGAAATTTGAGCTCTTTAAAGGAAGCAGCTATAAATGCTCTAATTTCAAAGTAGAAATAAATGGGAATTAAAAAAAAAAAAAAAGAAAAGTTTCAGTAAGTCTGTTTAAAATTGCTTCAGCTTCCTGGAACATAATTACTAAAATGAGGGCAGAGTGGAGGCCTCAGGAAAAAAGTTGTCTTATGGTGACTGCAAGCAGTATCAGAGTGCCCGAAATATGGTGGGACTGTCTGCTGGGGTGAGCCCCAGCTGGGATGCCCTGAGCAGGTGATGGGCTGACAAGGCAGTGGAGGTGGAGCTGGGAAGTGCAAGGAGCAGGTAGCTGCTCTATCCTGAGCAGGGTCCATGCTGCAGATGCTGGGTGCTGCATTCCTACTGTGAGAAACTTTGCTTCCTCTGGTGAAGGAATCCACAAACCTCCACTTTAAAAGGGAAAAATTCTGAGACCCGCTCTCGAGGGGTTACCCTGTAGAAATATGACAACCCAATAAACAGAGCTCTGATGAAATATGGTCCACATCTGTAGTCATTTTATAGTTGACCAAATGTGCAGCCTGGAGTTTGTATTTGCTAGAGCTAAGATAGTAACAGTCCTGAGAATTCCCAGCGGTTGTTTGCTTTGATTTGCAGAATGTTTGTTACACCACATTATAATCAAAAATTGGGTATATCCGCTGGTAAAAATCTCATGAGTTACAAAAACAAAGCTTCTGCCAATATTGCTTTATATTAAAAAATGGGAGAAAATTAACAGATTTTTTATGAGATACTGAGGGTTTTGTTTTGTTGTTTTTTGGGGTTTTTTTTGGCTGAAGCATCCTATGGCCTGCGCTAGGACTCAGTTAAAAAAAAATTAAAATTAAGGCAATAATCTATAATATGCTTATCACCTTGTTATCTGTGATTGAAGTCACTCTAAAAATGTATCAAGAATGTATGTACTGCATCCAGAAGTTAAATAAAAGTAATGTTGTACGTAAAGAGGGAAAGGAGAAAATCTATTCCACAGTGTATGTTGATCAGAGGATCAAGGCATGAGCACTAGGCAATTTCAGTGGCTGAAAGAGTCAATGTCATAGAAATGGGCAATGGGAGATTTATTTCCCTAGCTATCCATCTGTTCAAAAAGCAACACTAACCCAATTGGCAAGGTGTTCAACCTAGCTTGTTTTAAAGAGGGTTTGCATGTTGCTGTAAGTGCAGGCAAATTTTAAATTCAATTATGACTAGAGGAGGAGGGTGCAAATCTGACGGTGAAATGTAGGTAGAAGAGGCCTTAACAGGAGTTAATTAGTATGAGAAAGAAACACACATAAACAGCAGAATAAGGGAGTCCAACAAAGTAGTCAGGGTGTCTGAAATCCCACTTGATGGCCATCCTTGTTTTGTGTGCTCAAAAGGAAAAATAACCAATAAGATTCAACTGTTACATTAATTATGAATGTAATTCTTCCCCTGAGGAAAAAGCAAAACCCCATGTTAAATGCCAAAAGCAAAGGTAAAAGTAGGGTATACAATAAAGGATGTTTGGAAAGAAAATAGCATTACAAAAATTTAACTAAAGATCTCAAACAGAAAAGCTCATGGGTTTTTGTTTTGCTTTACTTCTTTTTAGAATTCCATATACTAGAAACAACAAGGCAACAAATAAGGGTTCAGAAAATGCAAGAAACAGAAAAAGAAGACAGAGAAAGACCTCAAAGAAAATCTATTACTTCACAAAAAAGCTCAGAAGTCAGGTAGTAAAGCAAAAGCTGAAGTATTGAGTGCCTGCTTTTTTTCAGGCGGCAGGAAGGAGATTAGTCTTCACCAGACGCTGAAACAAAGTAAATAGGGAAATGGGGCAACACAGACCAGAGCAGGGTAAAGAGTAAATTAAAGAGTGTTTAGATCGTACAGATATATTTGAGTCAGCAGTGCCTGACAAAATCCATGTCAGTGTACTTAAGGAACAAAGCAGCTGACAAAGATCTGAGATCCCACACAGACCAGGGGAGGTATGGGAGGACATAGTCTGAAAAGAAAGAAAAAGACAGGAATTCTAGGGCAATCAGTCTAATTTTTTACCCAAGAGAATTGTTACCAAAACCCAATGCTTTTACAGACACCTAGAGAGTAAGGAGGCACAGAAGATGAAGTTACCTACAGTTCACTTCAAACTGCAGGGCACATCACACTCAGAGCTGCAGGCGGTCTCTGCTGCTTAAAACTTACTTTACATTTTCTCTTTAAGAACTTACTGCTCCAACAGAGAATGTGTATCTTAACTACCTGAGAAAAAGCAGGCTCAGGAGCACTGTCAGAATTCAAATTCAGCTCATTCTTGATGAATCCAAGGATGGGTGGTCTGGAATATTTCAGATGAAATTGAATGAGGATAGGTCCAAAAAGCTATGCTGCTTGAAGGGAAATTAAATGCAGAAAAAATGTGGAATAACAAGCTGGGAAAAACCTTGCAGGGAAACAAGAAATCAAAAAACTGTGGCACCTACAGGATATCAGAACATATCCCAGGATGGAGAGCAATTCCAACCAGCCCAAGATCTTGTTAATGCCTTGCTAACATTTAATCGTGTATGTAATTTAAGCATAGTGTAAGAAGGAGGTTGAAAGTGTAGGCCAAGACAGTAGTACTGTGAAGA
Source organism: Rhabdornis inornatus (assembly GCA_013397075.1). Lineage (NCBI taxonomy): Eukaryota > Metazoa > Chordata > Aves > Passeriformes > Rhabdornithidae > Rhabdornis > Rhabdornis inornatus. Next base: position 15,136 of record VWZS01006244.1, on the reverse strand, counting down.
AATAGAAGTCTCCATGCCACAGAAACATGGAGAAATGGTACAGAGCTTTGTTGAAGAGATCCTTCAGGGGTGTCTAGGAGCACATCTCAGCTGGGTCTAGCAGCTCTTTCAGTCACTATTCAATCGATTCAGTAAGTGCTGATAGTCTCTTCCATGACAGACCAAGAAAATTAATTTAAGCCATTGCATTGGAAATACTTCTGCATTTGAAACATTTTTTGAAAGGACTCAAGAGCATAAACCACTGGCTTCAGACAGTAAGCAGGTTAGATCCTGCAGAATGGGTATTTCTCACAATTTGCTGTGACACTATTCTATATATCCATATAGTCAGACTTGGTCTCCACTAAGAGATCTCTGGATAGAAGAATTATGTTATGTTGGCAGCCAGGATGGAGATCTCAGTTCCCATACAAGTACACATTACATGAGACTCAACACAAGGGCATGTGCAGGAAAAGAAAAACCTAAACACCTTAGTCTGAGAGGTATTAGCAGAAATGTCACTTGCAGGACCCTCAAAACAACTGTTCTGCTCTGCTGCCTGCTTTAGGAACATGAGATGATCTGCAGGGTCCACTGCAGGTTGTGCACCTCCTCTCAGCAAGTACATAACAAATTGGAGAATAAGGAGGAGAGAAACAAGTATGATGAGGAGATAGGAGGAACGAAGTTTTGAGGAAAAGAGAGATGTTTGGGAAAGCTGTTACACCATTTTATTCCTGTGTAAAATGCTTTAAAAAAAAAGGTGGAGATCAGTTTTTCTGGCAATAAAGGATAGGGCATAATTTTGCAGCAAGATCTATTGAAGGTGATATGAGAGTAAAGTCACCAAAGCCATAGGATGACATCTCATGACAGTTCCCTGAAGAAGAAATAAGGCAAAGGACCTTGCTGTCATTTATGAGCTCCCTTCTCCCACCCTGTGAACCCTTGCTCAGATCAATGCCTACATACAGTGGTAACTGAAGGGCTCCACATATTTGTCCATCCACTCCATCTGTGTGTCCCTAATGGTGCAAAGGGGGAAGAAGGGGGACTGCAGAGCTTTCAGAGTGACTGACAGGAAGGGAGGACAGGAGAGTCCAGCTTGGTGGTGAGACAGACAGCAGTGACAGCCTCTTTTCCAGATGGTCACAGAATCTCTGTCACTTAGTCTGTTTCCTTCACGCTGTATTTTTTCTAATTCACATTTCTACCTCCTTTATCTTTTTCCTCTCTGTTTCCCATAAACTTTTCTCTCTTGCCTTGCCATTTTTTCCAATTTTTCCTTTTGTTTGGTTTGTTTTTGTTCTTTTTCTTCCCAGAATGAGACCCTGTATTTACAAGTCACATTTTGATTGTCTAGTTGTGGTGGGTTTTCTCTCCTGTGGCTCTGTTCTATAGCTGGGCTCTCCACATATTTTCACTGTGGAGCTCTTTTGCCAAGGAAAACATGGAATTCTCTGAACTGTTCAGCACTGGAAAAGACCAGGCTAAGGAGAAAGAAGCATGATGCTGAAAGAGAGAATGATGGGAAAGTGTTCCTTGACGTGTAATATAACTGATTCAAGCAGGAAACTTGGCAGACCTGACCAAGGAAAAGCAGGACCAGACTGCCTAACATCTGCTCAGAATTACCTATGGGCCAGCAGTCAAGAGGTGCTAATACCCAGCACAGACCCTTTATTTCTTTTCAGCAAGAAATCAGTTCAAACCCTCTCAAGGACACCCTTGGTGCTGTGTCTTCCCACTAAGGCAAGCAACAAGTCACTAATTGGATCACCTTCTTGTAGGTCTGATGAATGCATTGATGTGGCTCTTTTAAGAATTTCAGCCTGCGGGAGGAATTTAAAGAAAGAAAAAAATCATTTGAAGAGTGGTGTCGTATCCACTGAGTCTCAGAAAAAAAAAAGGAAAGTGAGGAATAGGTACTATTAACAATGAAAGAAATCAGATATGCTATTACAGAGCAGTTCAAATGGTCAGATAAAAGGCTGATTATGTGGTCTCTTAGAATGAGCCACCATGTAATTTCGATCATTACCAGCAACTTTCTGTCACAGCAGATAATTACTGCTTGTGAGACGTGACCAGAATACTTGGTGACAAACATATCTGCAGTCCAGACTTCAATTTCAATCTCAAAGTGGTCTGTTTTCAAAAATCGCATGTCATTTCAGAGAGTGCTTAGACACAAGGAATTCAGCCGGTTAGATGCCTACAGTGAAACTGCTTCCTGCAACTCCAACTCTTTATTTAGCCACATAGAGAAAGCCTCATAAGGAGCTGCAGCTCATTTTACCCTCGAGTGGCTGTTGTGCACACAACAACAAGGCAATCCATTCTTCTTTTGCAGGTACAAAAGTGATTGATGACCCAAAGGAGAGCTGGAGAAACACCTTTATGCCTTAAAATGCATAGTCTGAAGTGATCTCTGGATGCTGACCATGAGCATTTTCTTCATTCTTTCACATTAAACAGATGCATAAACAAGTATCAAAAAATGGAAACAAGAAAGTTATTAAGAAAGTTGCTTGGATATAAGATTAAAAGAATGTGTATTGAAAATAAGGACTAGGCTTATTTTCAGCCTTAAGATGAGACAGAGGAGATGCAGATTACATATTAGAAATTTTTTTTCACTGTTAGTTTGGTCAGGCAGTGGAATAGGCTGACCAGGGAGATGCTGAAATCACCATCCCTGGAGGCATTTAAGAGGCATCTGGATCTGGCACCCGGTGATGTGGTTTAGTGGTTTAGGGGTTACAGTGGTAGTGCTGGTTTGGTGGTCAGACTTGATAATCTTAAAGGTATCTTCCAGCCTTGATGGTTCTATGAATAATGCAGGCATTTGTCAATAGACCACTATTTCTACTAGAGCAAAAAAAAAGGGGCAAGGAAAAATAAAACACTCGGTGCATTTTGAATGCAGTGTTGATGGAGAAGAGAAACAGGTCCTCCTAAGAGCAGTCTCTTAGTTTATTTTCCATAAATCTGCTGGGCAACTTGAATCGATAGAGTCTTCTGGAGCACCTGAGGGCTATTAGAGCTCTTTTCCATCATACACTGCTTTATAACAGCCCAGTTTATTCAGGCTGAGTGTGTCCGTTTGCATATCTATCCTTAGAACTAATCTGAAATAATGATGTAATAATGGTTTTAAGGATAGGCCTCTTTGCCATATAAATCTTAGGTTTTAAATTATACAGAGGCCCAGTGGCCTTTTAGAGCTCTTGCATTCCCTGACTGATAAGATTTAAGTCCCTGAGGTCCAAAATTAACTGTGCTATAGCATGCATTATGGCTGCATCACAGAGCAATTTTATCAGCAGTAGGAGACAGCAGAATTGCACAAGTCTGGTGCTATCAATAGGAAGTGATGACTCACCCAGCTAGTGCTTTCAAAGTGGCAATATCCTATACACTAAAAATACCTTTTGAGGGTGATAAGTGACCCCATTGCCAGGAATAAGTGAAAGAATGTTAGCAGGAAAAATAAGTCTTTACACATTGCACCCTTTACTTCTGATACCTGTGAAAAAAAACTCATTTAGGTTGTGAGCTTGACCATTAAATTGACTGAGCTTTTCAAGCTTTATTGAAGTGATTTTTGAACTGAGATGTTATCCTTATGAAACAAGTTCATGTCAGTCTTCACAGGCCCCACTGACAATAGTCTGATCATATAAACACAGACAGATACAAGGCCTGGGACGTGTTCAAATAGTGCTGTGATAAAAGAACAACCTGACTTGAATGAATGGTGGATAATGTTTAGAACAATAGGTGAAAGGTGCTTAGGAAAGTTAAAATAAAGAATTCTTAGTACTCAGAATGAATCCTAAAGAGGAATGACATGATTTGGTTGTGTGCAAGACTATCTATTCTGCCATTCAAAGATTTTGAAGGCCATTTATATGGAGCTCCAGAGACAGTGTTTGATAAGCTTAACAATTCATGTGGCACCCTTCCAAATCTGCATGAGGCAACACAAATTCAAGTCATTTCCAGCTTTCTAGAGAATAGATTGGATGTTAACTAGAGCACAGCAAAGCAGGTTTCTGCTATATGTCTAGACTTCGATGGTAAATGACTTTTTTGAGGGTGCATTGATTAGAAAAATGACTGCTTGCCCTTGAGTCACAGCCAAGCTCAGTCTGGCTCTATATCATTGATGAATACTGATGCAAGAGGAATGAATAAACTTCTGCAATAACATTAGGTCTACACTGTCACTGAAAACTTTTTGAAAGGAAGAATGTTGATAATCTACTTAAGTAAAGGAAAAGCAAGCAACAAAATTGCATTTTCAGTGATCTTAATTTATAATATATTGTTCAGTGGGGTCTAGATTTAATGGCTTCCTATTTTATATCTAATAATGTATTTTCTTTGTTAGCAGACTGATAAAGATTTTTAAAAGAAAACAGATGCAGGTTAAATGTGCTTGGGTTTTGTGTTCTTTATTAGGGTTTTTTCCTCTGAAGTTCCTCTGGTGTTTAGCAACCTATGTGCTCCATAGGAAAAAACCTCCCCCTAAGTAACATCCACTTTTCTTTATTAGAGAGTCATTCTTCTCCTTCTATGAATCTCACAAGGATTTTGATGCTCTTTTTGAGAATTTTAGACTCTTCCATACTTGGCTGATGTTGGACAATGAGTTCAAAGGTCATCAAGTCCCTGGAAAGCCAAACACGTACACACAGATTGAGAGCAAGTACATTTTGTCTCTGTTAGAAGTCAGCAACAAAGGGACTCCTTGAAATGCTGGATTTGCCCCTGGCTTTTTGCTGAAACTATTCCTCAGCCTCTGGATTTCTCTCTAGTGAAACAGAAAAGTGATATAAGAGAACTCAAATTCCTAAACTGCAAACGCCAAGTGAAATGTATGTACAGGCTTTATGTTAGGTACCGGTAAAGGTAGCAGACTTTTCTTTGGACTGAAGCTTTTACCAGCTTGCTTGTAATCCATTATGAAAAGGTCAGTAAAAATCTGCAGTTCTCGTTCCAGACTCACAATTCAGATGTGTCTCCTTGGCCTCTTCTTGAAGGACACAGAAACAATAAGAGCAGAAGCAGTGGAAATCCAGGGAAATTACAAATACATTTATTTAAGAAAGATAGTCAGAGAGTTCCAGCAAGATAAGAGCAGTGCAACAAATAGAGATGAGGCAAATACTGGGTCCCAGCTCCTACTGAAACCACCTAAAGGGCAGACTGGCACTGTCAGAGATATTCATGTCTCCTGATTATCTCTGGCTACACGTTCCCATCACCAGTTGTGTGCCAGTGCCTCCATGACATGAAAGAATCAGAAAACTAGTCTGGTCACAAACCTATCACTTTTTATTATTTTTGGACTGGTTTTCAAGCAGATCAGTTTACTGAACCAGTTCTCTGGACATCAGGATGAATAGTAGAGGTGGCAAAAAAGGAGAATTGGAAATGTATGGCTAAGGTTAGGTGAGACAGGCTCCACTTCTGTTGACTTAGGGCCATCATAAAATCAAAGCCTAAGCTGTAAATACTTGAAAAGCTGGTAGATATTTCTTTCAGAGTGCAGCTGTGCAGGACAATTCATAGGCAGTGAAACATGGAGTTCTGGGTCTCAAATAATTGTGTTCACAGGGCAGATACCATATTTTTGCTGAAGAAATTATCTTTGATATTAATAAAAATAAATTAAAGCATCAGAAACTATTAACAGAAAAGTGATTTAAATGATTAGCAGCTGACTTCATTTTCACTAAGGGAAAAATACAGAATACACTCTATTCCCACACCTTGACAGAACTGGTCTAAATTTTAAACTCAATAGAGAAAGACAATAAACTCCCAAACCTAACTTCCTGGGAGGTCAGTAGTGCAGAATTCAGAGAAGGTTTTGTTCTGCAGTTTTTAGCAAAGCACTGCTTCCAAGGAACTCCAGCTAGTGACACTATATGTGACCTGAAACCCAGTTTGTTTGGAAATGGCTGCATATATACAAGTCTTAGAGGAGTGAAATTAAGTAGTTCCTTCCAGCAAAAAAATCAACAAAAAGCTACAGGGTAAGTTGCCCAAGCCATGGGACATCTTCTATATAACTGAGAAAAAGCTACAGATGATGACAAATTATTATATAGCAGAGCTGAATTCTTTTTCTTTAATTTAAGATAACCCAATATATGCACACATTTTATAAATTAAATCTGCTGTTTATAAGGAGCATGAAATTCTGAAACAAAGCACACCTGCTGTGGTTCCTCTTTCAAGCTGCTTCTTCAGTAACATTGCTAAACTAACAGCTCAATTTCTCTGCCTATGATGCAGCTACTTTTCTTTGACAACCAAGCATCCCTGACACAGCAGTTTCATTGAACTTCCTATTTCTGAAGACTGCATTTTTTGAGAAAAAGGTGCAAGATACCAAGGAGATATATCCATATTAGTAAATTCTGGAATCCCATCAACAGTAAGAACTAAAGGGTAGTATTAGCAATTTCATATCACCCATTTATTTTCTATTTATGTGTTTCCCCCATCCATAGAAACAACGGTCAAAGCAGGCTTAAGAATATTCTACATCCAAGCAGGGTGAAAAACAGTATTTAAAAAAAGGATGTTTCTGCTCAGACTATGTGATTCAATTTTATTTGTTTTTCTTTTTTTTTTTTTTAATTTTCTATTTTGCCATTTTGATTGAAATAATTCCTAATAAATAAGCCATTTTGAGTTGGTGCTTTCAGGGTTAGTTTGTTGATGTAGGTTTTACTTTTCTCCTTCTTCCTCTATACTGTGCAATGTGTGTCTTAAAACAAATGTTCTTCCATTCAGGAAAGAACATCCTCAGAGACACAAATTCCATATTTAAAATATATTGCATTTTGATACCTCATCCACCTGGCTGATGATGGAGTTGAAATAACACTTTGTGCACAAGCTTTTGATCTAAATATCATTCTTTTAGTACTATCTTTCCCCTTGGGAAGAAATAGAACAAAATAAAAAATTCATCAGTTTGCCTTCAGAGGAGGTATATTTTATTTTGGGCTTTTTAAAAGCAGTTGCATGACATGGAAATGATCTTAGATTTTGTAGAATGTTTTGTTTTGTTCTGCTTTCTCTGTCTGGTTTCCCCATTTCCATTGCCTCCCATCTTTCACCTGAATCAACCCTTCTTTGTCTTTGATAATAAAACTTCCATTTAACTGCTAGTCTTGTCATGTCTGTAGTTAAGTGAAATAAGCATAACTGTGCATGAAGCCTTGAAAATAATGAACTCATAAATGAACTATCTCTGCAATATAAATATATACATGAATAATGGTACGGTGATCTTGTCTGTATATGCAGGAATGACTTAGTTCCAGATTATTACACATTTGTCCAAACTTACTGATTGCTTTCAGTATCTAAAAAGTTGTGAGAGTCCAAGTTCCTCCATGTTTGAAAACTAATGAAAGCTTCCTCTTAGCTGAATTCTCAGGTGTCCAGGAAAGACCATTTTGCAGCCTCTCTTTACAGGTTAACACCTGGGGGATATTGCTTTAGGAATTAATGTTAGAAATGGAACAGTTTTAATTTTCTGCCTGTGCTGCTTATTTCACAAATTGCAGATGAAGGTATTTGTCTTTGGATTCCAGTCCCCATTCATGAAAACTAGGGTCTGGTCACAATCTCCTGTGGCACCCTTCTGCCCTTTTGCCTGGTTTTCTTCCAGAGGATACTGAGCTGCAGAAGAATACAATGAGCTTTGGTTCTGAGCAGTGATTTCAAACGCATGTTTTGAAATCTAGGCATGAATGTTAAAAATGCAGTGACAAAGGAGGGGAAGCTGCACAAGGAGAGAGACTGTGCTTTATGGAGAAGAGAACAAAGTCATAGCCTGGTTATGGTTTCTGGCTAAATCTGTATCAGCAAAAAATGACAGAGATAACAAACACAGCCTTATTCCATTTGCCCAGGCAAGACCTGAACCAATCATCAGGATATTTATTACTATCAGGTGAGGGAAAGGCAGGTTTTGTATCCTGACTTACATCTGTCATCTGAACACGACAGTCCTCACTCTCAGTGGAGCATTGCATTCCCAGGCATGCAGCAGGAGCGGAAGCTGCATGCCCTGGCCTAACTCTGAATAGACACTATGCATTTTAAAACTACATTGCCATCATTTTTTGCCTTAGGTGCAGTGCAGACCCACTGCTTCAGTTGTAGAGACTGCTCAAATGTAGGCTAATGTATTTGTTTTTTGTTCTTAGTGCTCTGTTTCCTGAATATCTCAAGATCTTGATCATAAGAAATGGTTTAACAAAAAATCTATTTCTTTTTAATGACTACAAGTCTATCAAGAGACAATAACATAACTCCAGGTCTCTGAAGTAACACATGAAAAAAGTTACAAGATAAAAGTCTCAACAGATTTGGTATATGACTGGTTGCAAGTAGTTCAGTTGTTGGTCACAACTGAAATATGGGGCTTGCTCCTAAACATTTCTTTCACTATTAAAATAAGATGCTTTTTAATTTGAAAAATCTTCTAAATCCATCTACCTATACATCTGTCAGCCTACTTGTGTATTTACCTACCTACTTACCAAGCAGCCTGCCTATCAGTCAAACACATTATGTTGCAGAGCCCCCGCTTTGTTAAGAAGGGCAAAAATGAGTGCTGTATGATGTTCTGTGTCCCTTGGCTCACAGAGGTCTAATCAGAGCTAGATTCAGAACTGAATAGCAAAAAAATGAGCCAGTGAAATCAGAGTGGCTTTGGTTGAATAACAGAATAAGGAAAGATTCAACAAAGCTGGCTATGCAACTAAAATGTACATCAGCTTGAAATACTTGATACTTCTCAACAGGAAGAGTTCTGCTATAGTTAGGGGTAGAGTTGTATTTGAGAAGTTTGAGTTTCCAGACTCTGAATACATCAATCAGATTGTGCAGTTTACAAAAAGGACAAGCCTAAATATCATGTTTCATGAAGGTGAGACAGCTTTGATGTCATGACTCTCACTGCAAAATGTCTAGAACAGCAGTGCTTGGGAGAAAGTGCAACTGAAGGAGTTTATAGGCTCCAGACATCTTTTAGTATATTGCTGCCCATCAGCATACAAAGTTGTAGGAATCACCTACCCCTTATTCAGAGCAAGGACTGACAGAGACAAGCAAGGCACAGATGGATTTCAGCAGAGTACTTCTGTCTAAAGTTCTTCCAGACTGATGGAGGTTCAAGTTAGGAAATGAGACAATAGAAAATGGAAGGGAAATTACAATGACACTGGGTAAAGCAACAAAGAAAAGGAGCAGCAGTGACAGAAAAACAATTATGGTCTGCATATTTTATAGCTAGAGTGAGTAGGAGTGTTTCTCCCACCATACTGGCATGAAAGCAAGAAGAGCATCTCATGCCAGGGGAGTAGCAGATGGAGCAGCTATATTTCATATGAGAACTTGTGTTCTGGGACTGTTGAGCTGCTGTGGGAACTGCTCAAAATTTGTGTGTCAGCATTGCTGAAGCCCATGACTTATATCTCAAGGACAAAAAAAATCATTTTGAGTTGTATTATTTACAGAAATACAGGTTGTCCTTTATTCTGTGCAAGTTGTTTTTCTGTCTTCTTTATCCCATGTTAAAATACTTTCTGGAAGTGTTTTAACTAATCTCTGACACATGTGAGTCATGTTCACATCCAGTCTCTAGAATAAATTATGTGTGCAATACAGCAATTAGTTTCCTGTTACATATAAAAGTGCTGTCAAGGAAAAATTCCCCTTACATGACAAGAGGGATGTGGGGTATTCTGCAGTTCCTGAAAGCTGGGGACTTTTGGAGATGTCCAGCTGTTATGGACATTTCAGTCTGACCAGGAAGTGTCAACACATTTTTAACGGGACAGATTTTCGGACAAACAAAAATGGCAGACACTTATCCCCAAATGCCTCTTCCATGTGGCAAACTATGATCTGTGAAAACTCCTGAATCTGTATGCTGAGTGATAGATGTAGGGATTTATATCTGCACACAGAGGGATAGTGTTATGGCCACAGCCTCTCATGGTGCTCTCTCCTTTACTTCCAGCATGAGCTGATGCTTCATTGTAGACACCTCGTCTCTTTTCATCGACAGACTGAACTTACCCAAGCAATAGGGCACACCGACTGTGTGCTAGCCCACACGTGATGTAGATGGCAAACCATTGCCTGGCTACTGACTAATTTTGGTTAAGAACTGGATCCACATCATACAGGATCTCCTAACATTCCACATAGTGCAGGCTGGAGGCACAGACTCCGCTTATGCACAGTGCAGAGCTGCAACTTTTACAAGCATTTAGACATACAGCATCTTCTGCTGAGCTTTTCATATTTCAGTGTTTGAAATGTCCAGAGAAAGAAAAATAGAATAAAATCCTTTTCAAGGTGGCAAGGATGCAAACAAAAAGCTTTAAACCAAAAAATGTTTTCTGAACTACTGTCTGGCTTTTAAGCCTAAATATCTCACAGACAATTAGCAGCTTCATTAAGAAACTACAGGGCTACCTGTAACACAGGTCAATTAGCAGCTTCGACCTATCTGTCAACTTGCTGAAGAGCAATTTTCACATCCAGTTCTTTGGTAGATGATCAAATTATTTTTTCAAAGGAGGAATTTATGCATAAGGATAATGGCTATTCAAATGACATGAGCACAATTTATCAACAATTTTTTTTTCTCTTGTAGAAGACAATCTCAAAAACCTACACATCTCCTACAACAATTTTCAATTTTCAGTTGAAAATTGAAAGCAGCTTGAAAATCCTAATGTAATTAGGATTCTGTGCTTCAGGAGGAAGAAAGATGAAAAGTTATTAAAAAGTTAAAATATCATAGCGATCGGGAAGCAATTCTGTTTATTTAGCTTATTTTTAGTATAAATATTTAGAAGAGAAATGTAGAGAGAACAGGATGAGATAAAATTCCCCATACAGCTTAAAAAAATTTAAGTGCAAATAGTCAGTGACAAAATAGCAGAGTAATGACCAAGAAAAAACTTCTACAAAAGCATACAAAAAGCCTGGGCTGGATGTGATCATATTTCAGCCTTGGACACATGCTGTATTCTTAGAATACAGGAAGCTCCTCATCATGCCAGCTTTCAAACAAAGGCAACAAAAAGAGAAGCATTGGTTTAAAAAGCTAAAATACATTCTGTTTAACAATACAAAACACTCAAAGAAGAAAAGACAGAAATATCTGGAGCTCATATTTGGCTAAAATTCTCTTTTCAGCAAAATCCCCTAAATTTCAAAGATCAGTTAAATTCATTTAAAGAGAAGCATTGATCTGGAGAATGATTTTGCATTACTCTCATAACATGAATTCTACGAACAATAGTTGTGCTTCATGGCCCGCTAGACCTAGTAATGTAATTCAGCCCAGAAATTTGCAAATATATTACACATTAACATGAGAAAAATGAGATACTCAAACCAATTGTGAAAGCTGCAGATTTTTTAAGGTTGGCAAACTGAATAACACTAATGTCATTTATATATGTGCTACAGGGATCTTTTAAATATTTAAAGAACACAATAATTCTAAGAAGTATTGTCTATAAATGGGTGATTAAAAGAGCACTGAGCAGGTGAGTTCCTTGTTCTAGACAGGGTGGGTCTTTCCTCTGGCAAGCAATGGGGTTATTAAAAGAGGGCTCTAGGGAGTGTGGGGAACAGGGGTATAGCATGGTAGTTTGCATGGCAGTTTGCAGGCTTCCTCCTGCTAGTGGGGTTTTTAGTTTGTTGTTTGTTGTGTTTCTATTGGTTGGTTGGTTGGTTGGTTGGTTTGGTTTTTCTTTTTTTTTTTTTAGTAGTGGTTTTTTTACACGATCAAAACTGCAGTTAGTACAAGTGTGTGTAGCCAAGTAGAACCCTCCCAAAAGGATGTGTCTGTCCAGACTCCGTTCTGTGTGGAGTGTTTGAGCTTATCAGGTACCAGGTGCATTGCAGAAGAAGTCTGCCTGCAGTCTGAAGAGGTGAATGATCTCCTTTTGCTGGTGGCCAAGCTTAGGGAGGAAGTTGAAGGACTAAGGAGTATTAGGGAAAGTGAAAGAGAAATAGATTGGTGGAGTTCCGCCCTCCCATCCTTGAGGGAGGCCCACCAGGAGCCAGAGGACTCACATGCCTCCCACTGTCAAGCAATAGGAGAGCACCTGGATGAAGGGGAGGGGGAATGGGTCCCTACTGAGGGAGGTAATAATGAAAGTTCCTCCTGACCCACATCTCCTACCCAGGTGCCACTCCAGAACAGGTATGAGGCCCTGGATCTAGAGGGTCAACCAGATGATGTAGAAGAAAATTATCTGCCCAGTGAGCCTCCCAATTACACTTCACCTGTGAGACAGATCACCACCTCTGACATCAAAAAGAAAAGAAGGGTAGTCGTGGTGGGTGACTCACTTCTGAGGGGAACAGAGGGCCCCATATGTCAACAGGACCCATCCCACAGGGAGGTGTGCTGCCTCCCTGGGGTCCAGGTACGGGATATCACTGAGAGACTTCCTGGGCTGATTCAGCCTCTGATTATTACCCACTGCTGATACTCCAGGCTGGCAGTGATGAGATTGAAAAGGAGTGTTAGGGCAATCAAAAGGGAATTTAGGGCACTGGATCAAGTGGTTGATAGGGCAGGAGTGCAGGTGTTCTGCTCAGTCCCTTTGGTGGCAGAGAGAAATAGTGAAAGGAATAGGAGAGCTCACATTATTAACAAGTGGCTTAAGAGTTGGTGTCATCAGCAGAATTTTGGGTTCTTTGATCATGGGGCAACTTTTAGGGCATCTGGTCTTCTGGAAGTGGGTGGGCTCCATCTCTCTGTTAAGGGCAGAAGGACTTTAGCTCATGAACTGGCAGAACTCATTGAGAGGGCTCTAAACTAGGGTGGAAGGGGGAAGGGGATGCAGCTGGCCTGTCTGGAAGCAGGCCCAAGGGTGATAAGCCTGAGCTAGGGGTGAAATCAGTAGCCAAGCTGAGGTGCATGTACACCAATGCATGCAGCTGGGGTAGTGTCGCTGTTAGTTAAGGGATTAACCCTTGGAACTGTGGTCATAAAGCACACAGCAACATGGTCAACCTTCAGGATAGGAAGGAGACAATTTATTGTAACACTACACTCCTTAAATACACTCAGGACACTAACTCAAGAACAAAACACAGCCCATTGGTCAGGGCCAGCAACACCTCCTGTAAGATGTTCTTACCATAAACAATACAATTTCTCACGGTACACATTCTGTAAATAATAGCAGGTGCATCTTTGTTTGAAATTCTTTCCCTTCTGTTTTTCTCCAAGCTTATGAGAAAGCCTGTACTTCTCAGGCAGTCCATGGGAAAGCTCTCCTGTTTCCACGCTTTCCCAGGCCATGTATCCACACGGTAACAAACAAGAGGAGCTGGAAACCGTGGTGCAATAGCAAAGCTGTGATGTAGTTGTCATCACAGAAATGTGGTGGGGCTGGAGAGCTGCACTGGATGGCTACAAACTCTTCAGAAGAGACAGGAAAGGGAGGAGAGGTGGAGGAGGGGTACTTCTTCTTCAGAAGAGACAGGAAAGGGAGTAGAGGTGGAGGGGGGGCACTTCTATATAAGGGAGGCTTTTGATGCCATGGGTATTGAAACTAATGACGATGAAGTTGAGTGCCTATGGATAAAAATTAAGGGGAAGGCCAACAAGGCTGGCATCCCACTGGGAGTCTGTTATCGTCCACTCAGCCAGGAAGAAGAGGTGGACAATTCATTCTATAAGCAGCTGGAGAATGTTTCAGGATCACCAGTCCTTGTTCTTGTCGGGCAGAAAAGAGGCAATCCAGGAAGTTCTTACTGTTCGACTCAGCTGGTGGGTGAGCCCACCAGGGAAGGGACTATGTTAGATCTGTTGTTTGTAAACAGAGATGGGCTGGTGGGAGATGTGGTGGTTGGAGGCCGCTTGGGGCACAGTGATCATGAAATTATAGA